>LR749518.1:4105704-4149236 GCA_902729485.2 Mus minutoides | reverse complement strand
TTATTGAATGTGAAAAGCAAGAGTCGCAGAACTGGTTCAGCCCTTGGCACTGGCCCTCAGGGCTGTATGACCTTAGGCAAGTTCCCTCCTGGGTCTCCTCATTTACCAGATGAACTGGGCATTTGCAGTCCTGGGGTCTTGGATTCAGCTCTAGTACAGTAATAGAGAATGGGTTTGTAATGTTCATTTAATCCAATGGATCTTTTATTTATTTAGTGTTTGGTGGGGGGGTAAAGTGAGAGCCAGTTGAAAAACCATTTGCACCAAGTCTGGTTTCTAGGAAACAGGAAACCTTTAAAGGTAATTCAAAACTTCTAGAAGGGGTTTAGTGAGACTATAAGGAGAAAGTGATGCCTGGACCTGGCCAGGAGGACCCAGGAAGGGAAGTGAGACCCTCTGCCTGATGTCCTATGTCTGCCTCAACAAGGAATCCCCAGAATATGCTGCTGGGACCATAAGCAAAGGTCTCTGCTCAAGGCTGCTGTGCCTTGAGCCAGGGGCAGAGCCACTGTGAGAAGTCTGCTGTTCACAACCAGTGTGCCACAGACTGCAAATGTCCGCAGGGATATACAGCTTCCTTTCTCTAGGTGACCAGGCCTTTTCAGTCACTCGGTTATTTTAATCTTATTTATAAAATTAAATTAATAGTTTAAGAAATCAGCCATCATGGGTATTTTCTTGAGAGACGAGGCTATGTTTTCCTTTAGGCAGGCACCTCAGCCCAGGGCTACTGTTGTGGCATCATTCAGAAGGAAGTGCCTCTCTTCAGAGTGTTCCTGGAAAACAAAATACAAAGGAACTTCAGTTCCCTAGACACCAGTATCACTCTTTTGTATTGATGAATGATAAACTGAAGACACTGTATATTATCCTTTAAGGGTGATAACACCTAGCAAGCTCTGCTCTTAATCCTGTCTACCTATCCCTGAGAGACTCTCCATTATTATAAAGTCACATTTCCAACACCAACCCCTGAAATTTTATTCTATTCCATCTCCCAAAACACAGCACAGAGTCATGGGATCACTTCCCGATAAGGAAGTAAGACAGTCAATGTTGGGTCTAAGAATCTAGACCCAAGCAACCATGCCATGAATCAGCTCCAACAACAAAACACATTTTATAAGTAGAGCCAAAACACTTTCCAGCCAGCTATTGGGATGTAGGACTTCCTAACCAGATGCAGCATCCATCTATTGACCACAAGCTAATTTAGTGCTTTACAATTGTGATTTCACAGCTCTATCTGATTTGAATTTCCCAAAGACCTTGAAAATAGATGAAACCCTGTATTTTAAAGTTTACACTTGCACTTCTGCTCTTGCCCACCATTGCTAAGTGAGGTATCAAGATCATTTCTTCTTCTTTTTTTTAGATATTTTCTTAATTTACATTTCAAATGCTATTCCGAAAGTCCCCTCCTCCCTCCCCCTCCCTGCTCCCCTGCCCACCCACTCCCACTTCTTGGCCCTGGCGTTCCCCTGTATTGGGGCATATAAAGATTGCAGTACCAAGGGGCCTCTCCTCCCAATGATGGCTGACTAGGCCATCTTCTGTTACATATGATGCTAGAGACGCGAGTTCTGGGGGTTCTGTTTAGTTCATATTGTTGTTCCTCTTCTAGGGTTGCAGACCCCTTCAGCTCCTGGTGTTCTATCTCTAGCTTCTCCAATAGGGAAATAACTTTCCAATCCTCACATACCAGCAATATGAACACTGGACGGATACAGAAGCCCCTTACTAGCTGCAAGTCTAACACAGTTGAGATCTCCCCACATTTTGAAATAGATTCTCCCATAGAGATATGCCTCCCCAATAGATATGCTAGATGATTCTGCCAACCAGCCACAACCACTGCTGGTTCAGCTAGTTAAAACACCATTAAGTGTGGCCCAGGAGAAACTGACTCCTTCATAGACAGCTCATCTCTGCTAGACCTGAGCTGTCAAATGGCCACTCCACCTAACCAACCACACTACCTTTTATTAAATAAGGCAAGAATTTGATAAAAAAAATTTTTAAAAAGGAACTGTGATTTGGAAGTGTGGGTGAATATTGAAATAATAAATAGAATTGAGACTGAATTAGTGCCCCCTTTATATTGTTTTCCAAAACCTAAGTAAAGGGATAAAAATATGTAAAATACATTTTATATATAAGTGCCTTTTTAATATATCCCATAAGAAGAAGGATAATGCTAATAGTATTAAGGAGAATGAATAGAAACGATGGTTCTCGGTTGCCCTCATCTATAGATCTGCACATGAATGTCCCTGCTTCTTCATTTGCAAGTCTTAAAGCAAGATATTTGGTACTAGCATCTCGATGACCATTGTAATATTTCAGAAACTCAATACACAGCAAAAGGAATTCCAGGTTGCTGCATATTCTAGATATGCTGTGGCGTATACATGCATACTGCATCTTGTATGTCGCATTTGGCCAGGCTCAGGTATGCTAGAGGCAGGCTTTCTCACTCAGCTCCTCACTGGAAGTAGCATCCAAGAGCCCTTGAACCTGAACTTCCTCACTTAAAAATAGACTGAATTAAAGAGAATTACTTAAATGTTTTGAGCCTTGGTTTCCTTGTTTTAAAAATATGAATATTTCCCGTCTTCATTAGTTGTAAGGATTAATGGAAATGTGTTTCTCTTCTCCTATGATGGACAAGCTACAATCTAGCTGCTGCTTTTATGAGTAGGTCTACCTTACATTTCTGCTTTTTGTTTCTGTGGCTGGTCCTCACTCAGTTCTAGTTCTTTGTGGTTAACTTGTGTAGTTCTGCTTTGGCCCAAATAATCAAGTAGAAAAACTGTACAAGGAACTTAGGTTATGATATATGAGAGAAAGAACACCAAATGGTTAAGCCTATTTAACTTAGGTTATGATATATGAGAGAAAGAACACCAAATAGGTTAAGCTTATTTCTTTTTTTCCCAAGTTTTATTAGATATTTTCTTCATTTACATTTCAAATGTTATCCTGAAAGTCCCCTATACCCTTCCCCACCCCCCGCCCTACTCCCCTACCCACCCACTCCCACATCTTGTAAGCCTATTTCTTATAGTGTCCTAGCATCTATATTCAAGGACACAGAGGAGCATAATGTGACAGCTTCAGTTTCAGCAGAAAGGGCAGTGTACACGCTGCTGAAATCAAGTGCTCTTAACTTAGTTCTTGCTGCAGAAGCCGCCTCTGCTCAATATGATTCTTTAGAAATTCCTCAAATCTGTGCAATTGTGACTCTCTTTCAAGCATAGAAGGGAGCCTTCGAGTATCACTTGAATTGTCCTTACTTCCGTATCAAGTAGCACAAAAAAGTCATTTGGGACACTGATTTTATTGTTATTACTGAGTAGATTGTCTTACACACATTCATCTGACAAGGCCCCATTGCTTATCGTTAATAGAATATTAATAAAAATTTGAGGAAGTACTATAAGAGACGGCATCACTCAAAAAAAAAATCTAGTGTTGTGTGATATGCTAATTGATCCCATTGCTAAGGGGAGGGGGCAGTGCTCATGGGTGTGTTCCTAAACAACAACCTAAGAAAAAGCTAGATAAAGCTGAGGGAGCTGTGACACAGATGGCAAACGTCTGGGCTGTCCTTCCTGGCACAAGTGCACTTGTGACTGGCTCTGTCTCTCATGCAATGGCTTCAGCTGGGTGAGAGCCCAGAGCATAACAAATGACAGAGGGAATGGAGAAGAGGTTTCCCAGGGGGAGTAGGGAGTTCAGAAAGCATAATGAATCTGTAGACGAAACTTCCCCGTGCTATCTTGGAAACAAAGCATAATCCTATTCAGCTAAAAAGAGAACTGTCTGTCAGAACCATCCCTACAGCGTAGCGTTTGCAAAAGCTTTAAAGGCAATCTTCTGTACACATAACATATTCCAACGGAATGGGCCACTAATTCTCTGTAATCAGAGAATCTATCTTGGGTGTCTGTGAAGAAGAGTGACGCTTACTCTCCAGATTCCAGAACAGGACTTGGTGAGTGTTTCAGAGAAAGTATGTTTATCTCTGTAGAAGAAAATACTTTACTTTTTTTTTTTTTTTTCAATTTGTTTGGTCACAGTACAACCTGTGAAAGTCGATATTTTCCTTCTACCTTGTGGGTCCCACAATCAAACTCAGGTCATGGCTACAGGTTTCTTTACCTGCTTGTCTGCCTTACTGACCCAAGAAAATAGGTTTTGGCAATAAAATCCATCTGCTACCAGCCAGACATGGTGGTATGAGCCTGTACAAACTCAGGCCCTGGGGATGTGAAGCAGGAGTATCAGTATGAGTTTCAAGGTAGTGTGGATTATATAGTATCTCAACAGCAATAGATCAGAAAGACTGCAAGAGCATGCATGTTAAGGAAACCCTCACCCTAGAAAACAATTGGTCTAGGCGCCTAGGATTGAATTATAAAATGGTTTGGTCAAAGACTGAATGGGAGAAGGCAGAGATGCTTCAAGACTAAAATAAATGTATGCAATCAACTATCTAGCGATGCTGATTCTCCAACCATTCCACTTGGGCATATGCTGCCATAAACACGGCAGCTTGGTGCCAAGACATGGAATTCTTCACTAAAGAAAGCTCATGCCTCTGTGTCTGCAGGAGAAGCCTGGTTGGAGAGAAGACCTGAACAACAGTTAAATTACCAGTTCTTCCTGATCTTGTCACATTTGTCTTCTTGTCTGTGGTGGGATTCTTCCATAGCTCCAACGGGCCAGATGTGTGCCACTTTCTGGAAAGTTGTTGGGATTATTCATTATTGTTTTAACCACAGGTTCCTTGCTTTTACTACTCTTAAAAGGGCATTTTTACTCTCTTTGATCATAGAGGGCTCTGGCATCTGTTGCTTCCAGGTTTCATGACTTATGGTCCCTTATCCTGTTCTCAGTAACCACTGACTGCTACGTTACCTCTGTTTCTGCATCCTTCCCCTGGGATTTGCCATGACTCTTGGAATTCTCCCACCTTGATGTTTCTACAGTTATGTACAGGTCCCTACTACAGAATATATGACAAGACCCAGGTGCAAAGTCACTGGCACGATTGTAAATGAAGAGATGGAATTTTGTTTGTTGACATTGACTAAGAATTTCACTCATAACAGCAGCATAGAGTATGACAGCAGGTCTGGAGTTTGTGGGCCATCGACCCTCTGTGACTTTGCAGGTCTCATGTACAGAAAGCCAGCATTACATGTGGCATGTAACAAGATATTATGTGTCTTATTTCATGTTGAATCTGAGCTACTCACCATCCATTGCTCGTACAACTTTTTAATAATTATTCAGAGAGTTGCAGTCTCCTCCTGGGACCTTAGACTATGCCAACAAAGATGAGAGACAAAAGGGAAAGATTTGGACCATGTTTGTTCAGTGACTGCTAAGACTGTTGGGAAGCTCCTGGTTCTCACATCCTGAGGTACATCCTCAGCTCTCGCTCTGCCTTCGAACCTGATTCTCTGGTATTCTAAGTCATCTTGGGCTCTACTTTTCCATAACACCCTCTTTTGTTTTTTCTTTGTTTTGTGTCCCCTCTTGTCCAGCCCTTCCTTGATTACATCAGCATCTCAGCAGCTACACAGTGAGATGTGAGCAGGAAAAGGAATATTCATGCCCATGTCTGACTCTAGCACCAGCTCATAACCAATCCTTACCAACCTCTACTTTGAAAGTCAAATTTGTACCTTTACCTACTCTCACCCTAAAACTTTACTTCCTGTTCCATAATCTGAAAACACTGACAGGTTTACCAGCTTCATCTGCAAATATCCAGTTCACCAGCAATCTCAGTCAACTCAGGATTTGGGGCTCTTATTATCTGTGGCTTTTGGATCAAAGACATAATGGCTGGCTCACGGAATTGCATGTGTGTGTGTGTGTGTGTGTGTGTGTGTGTGTGTGTGTGTGTGGTGCTCAAGGAACAGCTGTGTGATTTTGCTTCAATAAAGGATTTCTCAGAATATTGTTATCTGCTCAGAAGAGTAACAAAAGTATAACTGTGCCAATCACTGAAACACTTAGGACAGAGACAACTGAAGACTTGCAGGTAGCAGCTTTCATTTCTACATAAGTCTATCTAGCTATAGCTCAAACAGAAGCACCATGTTTGGCAGGTGAAAACAAACCCTATTATTTTTCCCTTATATGTGTCCAAACAATTCAACACACATAAGATGTTACTCAGCACAGGACTAATCCTTGCAGTTCCATGTACAGGTTGGGGTTTAAAAAAAAATAAAAATAAAAATAAATTAATCACAAAAGCTTCCAAACAATGCAAACAGCATTAAGCACAGTAATTATAAGATAAGCAAGCATTCGAGCAATTTTCAGCTGATTGGGTGTGGGTGGACTGAAGCAAAACTACAGTCTGCCTGCTGGTACAAGAATGGCTTACGTGCCAATTAGTGGTACTGCTACTAATTATTAAAAACATTTTTAAGATTAATTAAAAACTAAATGCACCTGTATGATAGCTCATAACCTTGTTGTGGAAATTGCTCAGATTTTCCATATCACTCACACAGGAAGTGGAAGGGAGGCTCTGCTCAGATGTGGAGTTTACACTCGAAGGCATCTAGGAATGAATGTTAGGAGGCAAAGCTAAGAAACACCAGGTGAGGGCTCAGCCTTGTGCTTCCTGTTCCCGTTATACCCTCCTTGCATGAACACTGCTGAGAAAGGAGAGAAGACAGTAGATGCTTGCCTCACCTGAGAAAAACTTGCTTCCCTTTTGTTGTCCTTGTTGCTGTTGTAGTTGCTGTTGTTGTTGTTGTTGTTGTTGTTGTTGTTTTAATACTTATGCTGAGAAGCCAGAGCTAGTGGCACCAGCCTGTAATCACAGCACTTGGAAGGCTGAAGCAAGAGCATGGCCACAGATTCAAGACTAACCTGGACCACATAAACAAGACAGCGTCTATCCTTCTTCCTAGAGGGGGTGGGGGCCTCTCTACATAAGGAAGAGCCACTTCCAAATTTCTAGAGGGGACCAAACCCTAATTTTACTCCAGTCTTACTGTCCTATTACCCTAGGGCCAAGACTAATTCTGTTTTTTTTTTTTAATATAATTTTTGAGGTCTGTACTTTTGTTTGCTTTTTCAGATGATGTAATATATAATCCAGACAGGGTGAATGTCTCTGGAAGCACAAACGGAGCAAAGACAAGGGTAGAATTAACTCCGGACGTCTCTAATCAGAAGATCCTGACTGCTTAACTTTGGACTTCATACCAATTTCACATGTGTTGGTGTTGGTCACTCTCCTGTCATTTCCTGTCATTTGTTACTGTAGCTGACATCCTTAGATAGCTTATATTTCCTTATAGTTCTCAAATAGTTTATACTATAATATACATAATTAGAAACATCAATTTGCCTACTATCCCTACAAAAGCTTTTTTTCCATACTGGAAACAAATGTTGCAAGTCTCAGTGATGTTGCCCCAGCAGAATATAGCAATCCACTGAGTCTAAGACAGTGCTCAGAAGAGAGGACTCAAGCAACTTCTGCAAACTCATGCTGAAATAAGGTACGTGATGCAGTAATGGCTGGAGCTGATAGTCGCCGTGTACCGGTAATCAAGGGAGATGACTACTCATCTTGAATGACCCAGTTTTTGTTTGGGTTTGCTTTTCTGTTTTTGTTTTTGTTTTTTTATGTTTTGTTCTTTATAGACAGTCACCCCCATTTCCAATGAAGCCTTACTGGTCCCAAGTCACTGCTAACATTGACCAAGTTTGTGTCTCTCCAAAGTCTATTATCTTTTCTAAAGACCAGGCAGTTTGTGAGCTTACTTTCATTTACAGTGTTAGTAACCATATGCAGTCAAAGTAGAGAACACCAGTCATAGGCGACTGCACAGCAAGGTGACTCCATGTACAGCAGATGGGATGAGTCCAGTAACCACGAGAAAAGACATAAGGTCAACAACACTCAGGTTCTCTCTATCAGATACAAAGGCTTGAGGTCTGCTTCGACTGCATATTTGCGCTCTCTCTCTCTCTCTCTCTCTCTCTCAAACACACACACACACACACACACACACACACAAACACACACACTCACATGGTGCATCGCAAGATGCTCATATACTTTTCTCCACTAGGAGGTCTACCACCTGCCAAATCATACCTCATCTTCCAACCCTGTCACCCTAAACAAAAAGGATTTGTATTTTCACTCCGGCACGTAAGTGGTAGAACCTTATCCAGTTTCTGCTTCTCTTTACATTCATTCTGCAAAATCTGTGTGGTCTCTCTCTGACATTCTCTATCCAATTGAAGAGATTGTGTGAGGTCAGTGACATAGAAGAACTTGTAGATTTATAGGGAACCCGAAAGCTGGGGAGATGCACAGAACTAGTGAACACACAAAAAGAAAGAAAAGCAAGAAGGTGTGTGGAGAGAGCTCTCGTGAACAGCAGAAACAGATGAGATCATGCCTGGTAGGGTGAGAGAACAGGACTGGGATTTGCTTTACCAGGTTGTGATTTCTAAGATGAGTAACTCTTCAGGCTCATTTTTCTTGAGGATATTAAAAACTTAGTGAAATGAATGCACGGATTCTAATTATAAATAACAGTTACAATAAGCTTAGGAGCCCAGCTAGTTCACATAACCCTCTAGAAGCATCCATTAGGCAAATGAATGTGCTCTACCCGGTGTCTGTAGGTCTATGGCATTGATTCTACCTACGGTACAGGAATAGAGAGTAGCTTCTCTTTCTTGAAGGGTTACTTTTTTATTACTAATTTAACTGGTGTTAAACTGGTGAGCATTTGAGTATCACTACAATTTGGGGTTCGATTCACCAAAGTATGTTTTCTTAAACTGATGGGGAAACGAAGGGATCTGTTCTCTCTGCAATGCTGTGAGATGCTGGGGGCCCAGCAGCTTTTCCAGCTCACAGCAATGGAGCATGTACCAGCAGAGTGGGCTGCTTGCCTTGTAGGAAAGAAAGAATCTTGAGAACTCTCTGTCCTGCTGGAGTCTATGGCAGCAAACCGATTTTAACATCCCTTTTCACCAAATGAGAATTTTACTTTTTCAGATTCCTAAGTCATGAGCCAAACTCATATAAACCATTCAATATGTCATGGAAGACCTCCACTGTAAAATTACTATGTTGAATTTCCAACTTTTTGTGTGTGTGTGTGTGTGTGTGTTCGAAAAATTTAAAAACACAACAAAACAAAACATTTCTCCAACACCAGAAACATGATCAACTCCAAATCCAGAAAGATTTACAAATGCCAGAACATGGTTATCTCCCAGCAAACATACCATTTCTTTGTTTCATAGGACACTAAGGATGAATTATTCATGAGACCTGATTTCACATGCTTATTGTGTCTGGTGGCAAAGTCCCCGCCTGCTCAGCCTCGGGAAAGCTGGGGCCTCTCTGCTGCACAGGGCATGGTGCCATCCAGGGACCAGCCATGTGCTCCCGAGTTACTGGAGCAGGGCAAGCAGCTCCAGTGGTCTCAGCTGTGCAGACAGCTGTTTGCCCACCGTCTGTGATGGCAGAAATGTGTGGTGGGTTTCTCCTGAACAGCGTGCTCCCCCACCCCCTCGACCACACATGTGCTAGCAGGCTCTCTCTCTCTCTCTCTCTCTCTCTCTCTCTCACACACACACACACACACACACACACACACACACACACACACACACACAATTCCATGCTGGGCATCATACTCTCCACCATCACCAGAGGAAAAAGAATTCCCGCGATTTGGAATCCAGAATGAGCAGTTCACCCGAGTGGAGAATAACTCCTTATCTTACATGCAAAACTGTTGGAGGAGTGTCTGTAGCCTCCTCCTGACCCAAGTTTCTCTTGTCTTTTTGGTATCAAAAGGTTTGTGCATGCATGAAATTCAAAATGATTTATTGTTCAGATACTGCTTTATTTACTTGCTTAATGGGTTGACGGATGTGCAAGGGTCCTACATAAAGCAGAGGCCTCTTTTTTTTTTTTTTTTCAAAAGGAAAAAAAAATGTAAAGAAATAGATTGCCACCAGGAAGTTTCATCCCATAGTAAAGACCTCCCTTCTAGGCTGGCTTGTATTTGTAAAGAGTTCCCCTTTGTCTCTTGCCTGCTACCTATCTCTGATATTTATTGGTACAAAATGCTACACCATAGACACCATGGAAAGTGACAGGGATGAAGAGAACAAATATCCGGAGTACACCCTGCAGTTCCAAGCTCTATGTAGTTCATAGTAGGCAGTTCTTTCTTGGTGGAGCTTGGGGTAAAACAGACTTGCCCATCTCCGACAACAGGAGTCATTAGAATTGCATGGCCTCCCTTCTCTACAGAGAGAGATGCAGGGAGGGAAATCTTCTATGCTGGCTTCCTCCGTTGTGTCTCTTATCATTTGGTTCTTTTGCAGACCCTGGACTACTTTCATTTTATAAGGACACACTCCTCCCCAACTAGCATAGGTAATAAAATGAAATTCTCTAAAAACATAAAAAAAAAAAAAAAGATGGCTGTCAGAGAACTTCCACCAACCTTTTACTGGCCTGCCTTGAATTTTATTTATTACTTCATTAGAGGTTCTAATATTTTGACTCAGTCTTGGTGAATAGGAGTCAAACTGGGGAGGGGGGGAATTTGTTTATAGCAAGTGGCGGTTGAATTTGTGCAGAACTCTTACTCGATCAATGTTCCGTGCAAGCGACATTTGCACAGGCTCTCTGTAACCTCTTTTCCAAACAAACTCTAATTTGACATAATGCAGTGGAGAATGGCACCAGTCATCGGCTTTGCGTCAGAAACGCATTTTATTTGGATTCAATTCAGACTTAACGAACTGGTTCCCGTAAATGCAGCAGATGGGATTGAGGCAAATGGAACCCTGTGTGGGGCCTCACGCCCGGCATCCACGGCTGCTCCCCTGCATGCAAGCCTTCCCTGAGCTAGTTGGTTAGCTAGTTAGCTAATTGGTTAGGCACATTCCAGCTGAAACTGGGATTATAATTTTCAGAGTTCTCTTACCAGTCCACCAAACTGAGGCTTGAGAAGTGACAGTCCGGCAAAAGCCGCTAGATAACTTCCTTCTCTCTCTGTCCCACTGATGAATGTGAAGAACATTGCCAGAAGATAGCCCAACGGTTTATAAAGTTGGCAAAGCTATTGCCAGACCTTTTCTTCTAAAGGTCAATTAAAAACGCTAGCTGTACTGTAAACAGAATTCTTCATAGAAGAAGACCACACGGTTCCCAGAGTGGTCTCTTAATACAAAATATCAATTCGATTTTCCTCAGGAGATTCACTCTCCTTTTGCAATGCAAATATTTTCAAGTGTACTAAACACGTTTTAGCACCTCAACATAGGCACTAAAACTATTTGCATGCAAAATTACCCAGAGTAGGCAGACAGGCACAAGCTTATGCTAGCACCATATGTGCTGAAGAATTCAAGCCAGAAAACAGCTAGTACTGGACGGTATTTACAATTTAAATTTAATTTTACATTATTATTCAAATGAGCATTTATATATAAGTCTCTATTAAAATTAATGCTTCACATGGAACAAAAATTTCACCTAAAATTATACTTGCAATAGTACTGGGCCTCTTTGCCCAGCTATCTAGATCATTCAAGAACCACAAAGCATTTCTATTTGTTTTTCTGATTCTACCTGAACGGCAGAGTCAAGCTTTCCCTATGAGAATGAAAAGTAAAACTAATCTGGATTGGAAGGCCGGAAATCAACACGAGCAGAGACCAACCCCGACACACTAGAGTGTAAACGATCAGAGAGAAGCAGATGCTGCCTGACAGTATCATAGTTCTTTTCTACCTTTCCACTAAAAAACGCCAACGATCTCTTTCTCTTTGCCTTCCAAGAAGTTCCATGTGTTTTGTGAACAGTGACATGCCTTTGGCTTGGTGTTTTGTTTGCAAAATGCAACGTGTTTTACTGTCCCCAGAAAGTGACTCTTCCTTGTATACTCAGAAACACAATCAACTGCATGCCCTGTTTTGTGCAACCCAGGGAAGGAGCCTTCTACCCTGGGCAACAGCGCAGTGTGTGTGTGTGTGTGTGTGTGTGTGTGTGTGTGTGTGTGTGTGTTGTCTCAGAAGCCGTTGCTGCAATACCACAAACAGAAGGCTGCCTCCTTCACTGTCCCCGAAAGTCATTTTCTATTTTAAGATTGGTAAAGTGGTAAGTCTTTAATGTCACTGATTTAAATGCTGAACACTTAACTTTCATGTTTCAGCATTCATTTTGCTCACCTGGGCCGCTTGGCTGTGTATTTATTCTTGGAGACCCTTTGAAGATAAAGTCTTCATCCTCTCTCCAGTGGTTCCCTACAGATCCACGGTTTCCTATTTACAGCTAGTGTGCACACATCATAGAGGTATCAGCCAAATAAATACAAAACTTGAATGGGGTTCTTGGAGACTGTTGTTTTGTACTCGATTTTAATGAAAGTCTATGAACCAAAAGTAGAAATATCCTGCAAATACCGGGACTATGGTAATCTTTATAGCCTGTGGCCAAGGAACTTAAACTGGAATAGAAGAAATATAATATTTTTTTTAAAAAAATCAAGGATAAAAATAGTGATAAATGTACCTAGAATCTTAACTACAAAACATATTTACTCCTGGATTAACTATAATAAATTTTACCTTAAACCTAGCAAATAGAATGCTTCTTTTGAGAACCTTAAAAGTAGGGTTCTAGGGCTAATGTCTCTTTTGCTTTCTTTTTCCCCCTTTTTCTTGAGAACCATAGGAAGCTGCTTTCTTCCCGGACTTGCAATCAGTCTCTGTAAATGTTGAATCATTGCCTGGATGCATGAACTCAACTGTGTGCAGTTTTAATTTATAGCAGCCAACATTTCTATACATAAGCACTCTCAAAGGGGCTCAGAGGAGAACTAGAGACCTTTGGTTCTGTGGGTTTAATGGGAATGGAAAATCTCCACGTTTACACATCTATTCTCACATATTAATATCATTACATTTAAACGGAGGTTTGATTTCAAACATTGAATTAATTAAGAAGGGAACGTCTATGGTATTAGAAAGCCAAATCAAATGCCAACAGCGCCCTCTACTGACTTCTAAAAGAAAACTTTTTTTTTTTTTTTTTTTTTTTTTTTTTGTCTAGCAACAGAAAGAAAATTTCTGTTTATTTACTTAGCGAAGCACCCAGACACCAAATTAAATGTCTTAGAAAATACCAAATCCCATGGTAAACCTGAAGGAAAATGCGAAGAATTTTATAAGTAGAAATCAACAGTCATGTGGATGTTCCACTACCAATAAAAATTTCCTGTTCCACTAACAAATTGTGAACCATTTCCTAGCCTGGGAGTCTTTATTACAGCCAGGGCAAAAACTAAAAAACAATTAGGGTTCGGTTAACATTCGCATTGACTACCACCAGGCACAAATATGAAACTTGGATTCCGAAAACTGAGGAGTCTTAATGGAAGTTTCAGATTCTTATATTATACTTCCATGCTTCTTGCTGTGTTCAAAAAAAAAAAAAAAACAAAAAACAAAAAAAAAACACCTAGGCTCTTTCTTTATGGTTATTTCTTTTAGGAACCATAGATCATTTCTAATTCCCACACAACTTTGAGGCAAAGATACACTGGGTTCTTTTACTAAGTGCTAACATTTACTGCAACGGGTATTTTAATTAAGGCAATCAAGAAACTAAAAAATAAAATAAAAGAAATATGTTCCTGCCAAAGCCCTTGCTCCAGACTTCGTGGAGACTGCCATGGTCTACACCTGCAATGAATCTCATTGGTCTCACTCTGTGAGTGAGCGCTGCTTCTGCCTTCAATCCCCCCATGCACCGCAGCGTTGGCCACATTTTTATGCAGCCTGGCTCCCTGCTCTGAAGCAGAAGTCCGGAACAGCACACTCTGATGTTCTCCAGTCTCACTCACTTCACCAAGTGAGACCTGACAAGCCTTACACGAGAGGCGGGTGTGAGAGAGTCAGGAATGTTGGTGTGAAGGCACCAGAAGGCAAAGCCTTTCCTTCTAACAGAGGAAGGAGCAGAGTGGCCCGCACTTGCTGCGCGGATGTTCTGGCTACAAGGCACAGGCTTTCCCCAACGACCCTCCCTCTCCTCCACCAGTCTGTGGTGGGAGGTTTGCCATAAATTCCTAGTAAATTGTAGGCTGCTAAATTAGAAGCATTCTTCAACACTCACCTCTTCCCATCAACTCCTCGCCTTTATAACTGCATTTTCTTACTCTGGTAAGCGCACGTGCACACATGTGTGCATATGCATACATACATACATGCATACATACAGAGAGAGAGAGAGAGAGAGAGAGAGAGAGAGAGAGAGAGATGCTACCTTCATCTTCCAGAAAGAAACATTTCTGTTAAATCACCACCCTTAGTATTAAACTTCGTATTTAGGAAATGACAATGGTTTCCTAAAGCATCCATAACTGTGTCAAAGATTCAAAGAGTCTTTTTTCTTACGGCAGGTTCTTCCCCCACCCCATTCAAGGGTCTTCTCTGCTGTTTCTAAACTGTGTGACCTAAGGTAGGTCACTCAAACTTGTTAATCTCGGATTACTTCTTTCATGGAAAGAGGATGGTAACACCATTCTACTTACTCTATGCGGTGGGTGGTTTACTGAGTTTCTCATGAGATAAAGTTTATAATATACTCTAATAGGATGCCTGGTACATAAGAAACAACCCTTACTATTTCTGCATACATAATGAACAAGAAAAAAGTCTCACGTGAATGAAGCAATGTACTACTGAACCTGTGTGTGGCGTGACACTGTCCTTCTCTGGGTCTCTAAAGGCAATTGCCTCTGGACAAAATGTGCAGGGAGGGCAGCAGCTCAAACCTCAGGTTCAGAAGTGGGTAAATGTCCTTCTAGCCTTGCCTGGGAGACAGCTCTGCCTGCTCGTGGCTTTGAATCAGTTAAACTCTTTTAGTTTCGTGGCCCTAGTCTACAAAGCGAGGGCATTGTCTAGTTCACATTGCTAAGTAAAGACTATGTGGCCACAGGTCTTGGTGAAGGTCTGAATGAATCCCTTCCGCGGGAGCTTCTGTCTCCCTCTCTCCTTCTCTCCCTTCCTCCCTCCCACCCCCACCCTCGACTCTGTCAGTTTCTGTCTCTCTCTCCCCGTCTTCGCTCGCTCACTCTCTCTCTCTCTCTTGCTCGCTCTCTCGCTCGCTCGCTGCTTTCTCTTGCCAGATAGACCCCTTAGAAGCCTGTCTTTCAGTCTTGCCTTCAAGGTCGTCTCCCTTCATCTTGCCTTTCTTCAGCCAGCACTTCCTTGTGGAAACCATCTCTGATGTTGCTGAGCAGACCATACACCTTGTGCATGTTCTTCCACATAAAGAGGGGCCCCCATTGTGGTAGCTAGCTCAGATTTAAGGTTTCCCAAGATGGGTTGCTTTTCACCAAGACAACCCACATCCAGGCTGGGTGACTATTCTGCTCTCTTCTATATTCTACTACCTGGCAGAAAGTAGGGCCTAATATCGTCTGTTGACTATACAGATGGAAACCCAGTACAAGATAGGTACTTGAAGAAAGGTATTCATTATTATAAAAAGCCCAATATCGAAGCAGTCCAGAGGTCCTGCAGAGATTGCTCAGAGCTTGTTTTCTTCCCAGATGTCTCCAGCAAGGTCAGACCCTCTTAGGATCAAAAACCAAAGAACGAAGGCCTCAAAACCAACAAGCTCCTATTAAAATGTTTGCTACCGGATGGCATCCATTTCCCTGGGTTTTCCTAAGCACTGCTCTGTCTTATAATTAAAACAGCCTCTTCAGCTGCGAAATGCTCTGGACGTGATGACAGCCACTGTGAATTGTGCTCTCCGATGGGGACTTCTATGCAGCTCTGGGCCTGGAAATGATTTATTCTGGGAAGGGAGCCTCTGTGTATTGAGACGCTGAGCATATTTGTGGGGGTGGAGGCTGGACCTGCCTTCTCAGATGGGCTTTCCCCTCTGTGTGTATATTTATTCAAGCACTCACCCCTTTAAAATATGACAGTGGCTTCAAGGGGCAGTAAGGCTTGGGAAATATTTTAATGCCATAATAAAAGTCACTAGATGTGTAGAACACAGATGTGGAGACAAAAGCGAACCGCGTCCACAATACCACTCGTTAAAGAGCCTCGGAGTCCTGAAGGGCAGGAAACACTGCCGCGCCGCGCCGCGTTGCCTTGATGTGGGCATTGCCCTTTCACCTGTGTGATCACTATCAATCCCTCAGTACCTCACACAGTTCCCACCACCTCCCTGGCTTTCCACACTACCACCTATTCTTGCAGTTTCCAGAACATCACTTGGTATGCCTTGCTAACAGTTCTGAAGCCTGTCTGCCACCCTCTTCCCTTTTCTTACTGTCAACCCTTCCCTCCCTCCATCGCCTCCCTCCACACCCTCCCTCCTTCCCTCCTTCCCACCCTCCCTCCATTCCCTTCCTCCTTCTCTCCCTCCCTCCTCTTTCCCTCTCTGCAGCTTCCCTCTTCTCCCTTTTCATCTTTTCTCTCTTCCCCTTTTGCCTTCTTTACTCACCCTCCATTTTTTACTTCCTTATTCTTTCCTTCCTCTTTCTCTTCTCCCATCCTTCTTCCTGTACTCTTTCCTGCTATCCTTTCTCAAGTCTTTTTTCCTTTTCTCCTCCTTTTATCTTTCTCTTCCTCTTTTTCGTTTTTTTCTCCTTTCTTCTTTCCTTCCTTTTTACGTCCTTTTTGGTTCTTTCTTCCCTTCCTCTTTGTTACTTCCTGGATCTCTCTTTCCCTTCCTCCTGCTTTTTGTCTTACCTCTTTCCTTTCTCCATCTTTCCCTTTCCCTTTCCTTTTGATCTTCGTCCCTTCCTTCTTTTTTGCTTGCTTTCCTCCTCCCTGCTCTCTTACTTCCTAGTTTCTTTCTCCTTTTTCCTTTGTTTCTCTTTCCTTCCTTCTTCCTTCCTCCTTTCATTCTCCTTCTATCCTTGCCTTTGTTTCCTCCTTCCTATTTCCTTCTTCCTTTCTTGTGTCTTTCTTTCCTTCCCCTCTTTCTTCTTTATATACTCAGGAGCATGGGGACATGGTGGAGAGTCAACCCTCCTGAGGAGGGCTATGTAAGGCATTGCTAGGGTGCTTGTTGGGTTGGAAACAGCCAGTCCTAGGATGGCAGTCCTTGATCCTCACTTCCAATCCTTTATTTGGATGTAGATCTAGCTTGTATGACACCCCTTATATCACCATTGTACCATTAGAATTAAAAGAGCATGGGATATCATCCTATTACCTGACCCCTCCCCAGGTCACTATCTAGTTAAAGGAATCCCCATGCTGGTTTGAAGAATTGCAAGAATTTTGTGTTTGTGCTTCTACTCTACGCTAAGGAAACATAAATAAATTCCTTTAGGAAACTGAAAAGTTCAGACAAGTATAACAAAAGGAAATTAACAGCTGCCACATTTGTTAGTACTGCAAGCAATGCTTCCTATCATTCCTTCCTTTGGCAACAGTCTGAGAATGCAGGCTCAGATCCTCCTGGATTGACCTAGAAGACAATGAAGCAAAGGGCATTTAGGGAACACAGCTAGATCAGGCTCCTGTCACCAAGCTCTTGTTGGCATCCACAACAGTGTCTGGGTTTAGTTGTTTATGGGATGGATCCGCAGGTTGGGCAGTCTCTGGATGGTCTTTCCTTCAGTCTCTGCTCCACACTTTGTAGCTGTATCTCCTCCCATGGGTATTTTGATCCCCCTTCTAAGAAGGACCAAAGTAGCCATGCTTTGGTCTTCCTTCTTCTTCAGCTTCTTTTGGGAGGAGAGGCCCTTGGTCCTGTGAAGGCTTGATTCCCCAGTGTAGGAGAATGCCAGGACAGAAAAGTGGAAGTGGGTGGGTTGGTGAAAGAGGAAGGGGGGATAGGATAGGGGGTTTTCGGAGGGGAAACTAGAAAAGGGGAGAACATTTGAAATGTAAATAAAGAAAATATCTGAAAAAGAAGGAGAAGAAGAAGAAGAAGAAGAAGAAGAAGAAGAAGAAGAAGAAGAAGAAAGAAAGAAAGAAAGAAAGAAAGAAAGAAAGAAAGAAAGAAAGAAGAATTATTTTTTTTAAAAAAGTGGGCCAAAGGGTTATTAAATAAAGACAGAGAACAAGAAGTTGAAGAGGCAGGGTAGGAAAGTGAAAGATAGATCTGGAAGGAGCTAACAACAGTATCAGGGTGTATAAATATGGTTAAAATACCTTGCATGCAATTCTTAAAGAATTAATGCAAATCATTTAAATAAGAATAAATAGGCTGAAACAAACAAACAAAAGAACACACACATTGCACATTGTAAATTTCAAACTCTCCATCCAATTACAGAGCCATAGACAAGTATAGAAACATCTAGTGTTTTCTATACCAAAAGAGGCTCATACTGTATGCACAAATTGCCTTCCACCAATATTATATTTGAGCACTTTAATGATATTAATAAAAATAAAAATGAATAAATATACTCATTTTTATAGTAACTGCACTCTGTAATTTCCTCTTTCATCAAATCACTCTCTTGGACCCAGAAATGATTCACAAACCTCAGTGTATAACTCCTCTTCATCTTAAATCTACTACAAATTTCAATTATAAACATTCAAATCTCTAGTATGCAAATTATATCTCATAGTAACGAGATAATTACATAATCTCCAGCTGTACCAATTGTGATCCAGATATTATATTAAAAGGAGGTTTATAATCATGTTTCCAGCCAAACCACAATGCCACACCCTTGCTGAGAAATTTGAGAAAATAAACAACCCACTTCATTGAATTCATCCCACTATAGAGTAAGTTATGAACAGTGTACCTGTCTAACAAGAAGGAAGACACTTCTTATGTCATCTCAACCAGCGTTATCCCTTATCTGTGAAAGACCATGTCCTATGCCTGTGCCTAGAGACCCACACCACACTAACCAGTCACCCTATTACTAAATGGTTATTGCTTCAGTTTCGTCACTGTGAATTACAGTACTAACATATTCCTTACACATTGATATGGTGGTAAAAAATTTAAACATTAGGAAACCCACCACACTTAAAAACTTATTATTACTCCATATTATTAACTAGATTAGACTAAACAACAATCATACCATTTCAGAGGATTAAAAATAATAGAAAATGTTAACATAGGGCCCCCAATGGAGGAGCTAGAGAAAGTATCCAAGGAGCTGAAGGGGTCTACAACCCTATAGGTGGAACAACAATATGAACTAACCAGTATCCTCAGAGCTCATGCCTCTAGATGCATATGTAGCAGAAAATGGCCTAGTCGGCCATCACAGGGAAGAGAGGCCCCTTGGTCTTGCAAAGTTTATATGCCCCAGTAAAGGGGAATGCCAGGGCCAAGAAGTGGGAGTAGGCAGGTTGGAGAGCAGGGCAGGGGGTTGTGTACAGGGAACTTTTGAGATAGCATTTGAAATGTAAATAAAGAAAATATCTAATTAAAAAAAAAAAAGAAAATGATGGGTCCATTATATTAACTGCATAGAGATGTCTACAAAATTCACATAGGCTCTGTCTATTCTGGGAGAAAATTAACAGTCCTGTTCCCCACACTACAGAAGAACACACACACAAAGAAATCAACTTATTTTTAATCAAACACTGTAAAGTTGCTTGATTGTTTTCTTCCTGACACAGTTTGTTCTGTTTGGGATCTCCTGACCATCCCCCTAAAGTAGTTGAAAGTTTTCTCAGGGTCATCAAAATGCCAATCTTGGCCAATGTAACATCACTTGATCCATCGCTTCTTTGTAGCACTTCCGCTGCATTTTATGTCCACAGTTTTCATAGCGCTTGCTTGTGCCAGGCATGTCTTCACTTCCTCTCTTCATTCTTTTACAGTTAAATACCTCCTGTTTCCCTCTCATGAGCTGTTGATAAAGGAGTCTGGCTTTGTTGAGTCCTTAGTCTGAGCAGTCTCTGCCTTCTTTAGAGGAATAAGATGGAAGTCCTATTTTTAATCTGAACCAGGCATCCGAGAAGTAATTTTTTTCCTGGTCCTTTGTGCTACATGTGTGGTAGTCTCATTCCTGCAGCAAGAAGTAAATAATAATTATGGCTCACTCCAGTAATATAAATGTTTACATAAATGTAAAGTAAAACAAAAATAATAAGAAGAAAATTGTATTAGGGTTAGCTTTGCATTTGCTTCCTAGTAAACACGCCCAAGTGCAGGTGTAGCCTACCTCTTTAAGAGAGTTTCCAGTCCTGTGGTTACTTGCCCTCAAGCTGGAAGACACTGAGAGGCAGTCTCTCTTATGTTTAAATGAGGAAAGAGCCAAATAAAAACTGCTAAGGTAATTTTATTTCATAGGAGTATTTAAATATAATATACTATCCACCTCTGCCCCCTGGAGATTAAACCCAGGGCTATATATCTAATAAGCACTGGGCTACATCTCATTCCTCTCTAATTTAAAAAAAAAAAATTATTTTTCCAGGTAACGTCCCCGTTTTGGCAACAAGACATTCTTGTGTTATGTGAAGAGTGCAAAAGAAAGTGCTGGAATAGAGTAAGGAGAGATTTGCTAGCTTCAGACCTGGCTAGTGGAATGAGGCCAGCATCACCTTGATTTCTGAGGATCTAGCTATACGCTGTCCCAGTAGGGTATGAAAAGAGGGCCCGCCTTCCTTGGAGTTTGCAGGCACTGAGAGCATATCCTGGTCAGGGGCAGTTGCAGTGGCTTGGTCTCTCCTCCAGCTACTGGTGTTAAGGATCCTGTAGTGAGTTCTCAAATAAGTGAGAGAATCCAAATGCAAGGGGGATCTGCACAAGAGAGAGAGAGATGAAGAGGAGGGCCCTGGACACGTTAATCCAATCTCTGCTGTGGTGAAGGCATGTTAGGGTTTCTGGGTTATTCTCTTGATGATCTACAAGTGAGGGCCTAAAAGTCACTCAGAAAGAATAATCAGATTCCTTTTAACAGTTGCTCTAGAAGATTTGGTAATGATCAATATTAACCCATATGTTGTTTCACCAATTTTAGGTTCTCAGACAAATCGTTTTCACTCTAAATAAACACCTATTTTAAATATCAGAAGCAACTTATCTTTTAAACCTACTTAAGGCTTTCCCTCATGCAAGCATGACTTGCACAGTTCTCATTCTCCTGCATTTGGAGAAGAAAATATCAAGGTTGTTAGCTATGTCCTGAAGCTGACACACACCTGCTCATGAAAGCCAGCTCTGAAATTCTCAGAAACCTCCTGGGCCATCTGTTAAAAACAGCCATTTTAGAGCTAGTTATGCACACCACAGGCCTGTAACCTCCAGCATGTGAGAGGCTGAGGCAGAAGGATTCACGCTGGAGGCTAGCCTGGGCTGTATAGCAAACACTGTCAACAAACAAACAAACAAACAAAAGCTCGGCCACTAACAACAACAAGCATGCTTAATTTGTACTGAAGCAGAAGATAACAAATATCTGAACATCATTTCACTTTGATGTTATGTCTTAGAGGGTACAGGTACCAACTTACCTGTATAGTAAGGTTGCAGTATGTATTATGTCTTTCATAGACATCTCCTCTTTGTGAATGAAGATCCTCCAGATTGCACACTGTTTCTGGATCTGCCAGAACAGAGCTGAGTTCCTACATTCTGGTTTTAATCTTTTAATACCTGTACACATTCCAACTGGTTGAGGACCTGAGTCTTCCAAAGAAACTTGTGTGGTGTCTTGGCTCCCCATGGAGGAGAAGAGAGGTTGGGATGCAATATCCTCAGAGATGGAAAAGGTAACTATGACCTTCTTTCTGCTGTTTGAATTTGTAGTTTATTCTTCACTGTCCTCCATGAAATAATGAATAGTTACTCAGCTGTTGGGGGAGTAACATGAGTAGTAACTGTAAATGGACTGTGAGTACATTTAACCATCTCTCTCTCTCTCTCTGTCTCTCTCTCTCTCTCTTTGTCTCTGTCTCTCTCCCTCTGTCTCTGTCTCTGTCTCTCTCTCTCTCTCTCTGTCTCTCTCTCTGTATGTCTTTGTTTGTTTGTTTGTTTTATAGAAGAAAAAAGTCACAAGTTTAGGAAAGAAGATGGGATTCAAATGGAATTCACAGATGTAACATCCAAGGAATAATTCAATGAGACTAGAAAATCCTATCATATTTTTTTCCACTTATTCAGACTTTGGCTAAACCTAGTGTTTGGACACAAAAATCTTAATATGCAAGACTAGTCCAGCCTGTTTTTTGGAAGGAAAACCAAAATCTCACTGTAAATGTAACTTTGTTTTCCTCTAATATAATTATCATCTAAGAGGCTTGCTGCTGAGTAAGCTCCCCGTTTCTATCCCTTTCCAAACTCTGGTTGGCTAGTTCAACTCAACTGCTCTGGGCCTAACTCCTCTCCAAGCTGACTGATTCAATTTGCTTCTCTTGGCTAATGATTGAAATGCTCTGCTTGGTCTCAAACTAACTCTGATAATCTATTCTAATCTCTGGCTCCTCTTCAACCTGTCTCTGTGAAACTATCCCAGTAAATCAATCAATCAATCTCTCTCTCTCTCTCTCTCTCTCTCTCTCTCTCTCTCTCTCTCTCTCTCTCTCATTCCTTTCTTATCTTTCCTATCTCTTCTGGTAAGAGTTAGGTATATCCTATCTGATTCATTCTGTCAAATCTTTCTCTGCTTCATCACTTTGTCTGCCCCTCAATTAGATGTCTCTTTCAAACATTGCTGCTTCCCTCTAAAAACTAACTTTACCTTCACTGTTTGGAATTAAAGGTGTTACCAAGAGCATATTTCTAGATTAAAAATCCTCTGTATCTCACCAAATCTCTATGACTCAGAAAGGTTCATTACAGCATAATAAGGGCAAACTTAATTGTTCAGCACATTCTTCAAAGAAGTTTTCAAACGAGGTGGATCATGGATCATTTTCAGAGTAAACTAGACAGAGGGACGGAGGGAGTCCAAGCAGAACAATCATGCATAAAGCCTGGCTATATTTCAGTGGCCCATATTTATCAAAGGAAATTTTTATGAGTTTAAACACTGAAGATTCACAGAAGCTGAATTTGAGCATGGCATCAGCAACTATCCCTTATGACTCAGTAAAGAGCTCAAGAGGAATGCTAGGGAATAGCATAGAACAGAGACTGAAAGACTGGACACTCTGGGTTGAAATATGGCCTCCACTGAAATATGGTCTCATCACTAATGCTGAACCTCAGCAAGCTTCACATCTCTGAAAGATGATGTCATAGGACCCACCTAAGAGGAAAGAAAACAAGAGCAGTGACTTGATGATGAACACACAGTGCTGTGCACACATCCAAATATGTGACTCTTGATTATATCATTTAACTGACAATAGTGGCCAAAGAGCTAATTTCAAAAAAAATTAACAATTATAGAAGGAAGTAATTATGGAAATTAAAGCCATCTGAAGTTGGGCTTGGGGTGTGTGTGTGCATGCACGTGCATGTGTGTGCACGCAAGAGAGTGCACAGTGTGCATTCCACTGCATACCTGCCCCTACATGTAACTCCACAATGTTCACAAATCATTTCTTCTTAAGTTCCATGAACCTAATCTTGCATATCCCCTACACCTCTGAAGATATCATCATGGTATGTTATAGCTTTGTCTTTCTCCTCATAGTAGCCCCATTTCAAGTCTGACACTGTTATGGATGTACATTGGTATGGTATGAGAATGCAAAGGCCCTTCAAAGCTCTGGATAGACAGCCAGGCTTGGGAGAGAACAAAGCAAAGTCAACTCATGGAAAAGAATGGTCCAGAAAACAGAAGGGAAGGTCCTAGAGAAACTTTCTTAAGTAATGTTTATCCTACTGTGAACACAAGACGATAAAGCTCCCAAGAAAAGGTAATTACTTTTTTCTCTCCACACCACCTTCCACAATAGACTTTATTGACAAACGAAAGCATTCTTTTGCCTCCGGATAATTTGAGTAGATCAGAGGGTGTAAAACAACCTGGCCTCCAGTGTTTGATCCAGTGAAGCTTTGTGAAAAGACAGATGAAATGTGAAATATTTAGATTCCAAGGGCAGCTGTGGCTTTGGGATTTACCTGCATATTGTCCAAGAACTCACAGAGGATGCCTCCTACCAAGATCAAAGAAAAACATCACCACTACTTATACTGCAAAACTGAATTATTGCATAAATCAACTCTAGTCCACCAACACTTCATAAGACAAGTGATGATTTCATTGCAAGAAACTTTATTGGGAGAATATTTTCCTAATATTATGCCTAATATGTTTATTGGCGGTAATAGGGCAATGGAGTAGGACTGTCTGTCTTACAATACAGTGAGCTATGTTTTTATATTCTGTCCACACACACAGCAGGAAATTTGGTCATGAATTTGAGGACAATACAAGATTAGGTTTGTCTTTTCAGTGACTCCCACATTTCCATGGTCCTTAGACGACCACAGTATTTAGAAGGGACAATGAAAAGAGTAACTGATGCTTGAGAGTCAGCATGTGCCTGCCACTCTGTGCACACTGCCTCTGAACTCCAGAGCAATGCTGTGTCTGTGTGGTGTCCTCTACTCCACACAAGAGCCAAGCAAGGAACAGAGCTTCATGAAAGAGCCAAGGTCAATTACCTGGCAATTAGGAGCTAGGTCTTTAGCTCCAGCTCCTCAGAGTCTAAACAAGTATGCTCCTTCACAAGCTTCTGCCTTACCATCTATTTCTAAAAGCACTCACTGCATCCCTATCTAGCCCCACAATGAGTATAAGAACTAATCAGGAGAAAGGCAAAATGCTCAGTTCAGTGGAAGCCATAATGTGCCACACAAATGTCATCTTTTGACAGGAACTTATAGAAAATTCTTGTTCCCAATGCAGTAACAGTATTGATTGGCATTCCTATTCCTGAATCTACAGAGAGCTGTTGGAACTCAGAGGCACTAGGAGATTAGAAAAGTTCACATGGTCCACTAATACACTGCAAAGCATTTAACCTAACAACTTGAAGAACAGTGCTAGCTTACTTCCAAGTAACTACAGTCACTGAGCCATAATCATCAAAAAAAAAGTAGATGATTTGATACTTTATCATTTTAATTATTGTTCATGATCTGAATTTATTATTATTATTATTATTATCATTATTATATTACTATATGACTTTAATAAATTTGGGACAAATAAAAAAATTAGAGACATAAGAGCATCTGAAACTTTTCTTCCAGAAACCTATGTTCTGGTTTTCTTTAATTTTTCACTTACTATATTTATATGTCTAGGCCCATGTCCCATCACCTCCCACATGGTTCCTATGTTCACTGCCAATTTTTAGGAGTAAATACATGATGTAATTTTTCTCCTAACAAGCTGCTGTGACTGTCAGCAATAAAAATAAATAAGAGTTGAACACAAAGAAAATAATCATGAGACAAGCTTAAGAGGTCCAGTGAGTTTGTCGAGTTTGAAAGGGGTAATTTTGAGCATAAACCTCACCTCTTCAGTTGTTATCTACAAATGATTTGGATAGAAAATTAATTAATTCAAAAAATATGTATGCACTTGGTGGAATTTATTATGCAGAAGCCATGGGGTTCAGCCTGGCTGCACGAAGAAAAGGATTGTTTTTCTACTGGCGGTTTTCATTTTGTCTCTGAACCAGCACATGTTCTGACTCATTGATGCTGGTATATATTGATTACTGGATGTTTTTAAAATAGTGTTCCTATGTAGCACTCTATAGATATAATTTACTCCTTACCACAGACCACTAAGTTTTACCATCTTAATATAAAAAAGAAACTAGGATGAGAGGAATATGCCAGTCCCTACTGGCATGGGGACACTTCCTCTAGGATCAGCTCATACTTCCAAGTAAGAATGAGGCTGGCCATTTTCCATCTCTGTATCCCAGGGTCCAAGAGTATTCTGCATATTTTTTTCCTGTCCAGCAATGTTTGACACCATCAAACTGAACAGATTATTATTCAGTTTGGGAGAGGGCTGAAAAATATATCACTTCTGCCTCCAAATCTTAGGTGAGGCTCTACTTGGAATTTCAGTAGTACATTTTGTTACAGCTTCAGGCTGAAGAGTTTGAAGTCCCACCAGCTTACTACAGCAATAAACATGACTGCAGAATATGTGGTCTAGTTTATCCTTCTCTATCATTAGAAAAGCAGGAAAGCAATGGCACTACTAGAACCCTGCAGAAGGGTGTGAGATGAAGATATGTAAATATGAATAAGCTTACCATAGTATTACTTACAATTCTAGAAAATATCTGGTGATGAAGGAATGACCTTAAATCTTAAGGGAGCTGTTTAATGGAATACTATGTGGCCATTGTGAATCATTTTCTCCAATATTTTGTGATTTTGGCATAATTGCTTTTAAGTAGACCATAGCATACATAATGAACAATGGACAGACTATAAAAACAATAGCTCACTGTATTGTAAGACAGACACTCCTACTTCATTACCCTAGAAGCTGTGCAATGGATGGTCTTACATCCTCACTTTTTTTTTCTAATTTTTATTAGATATTTTCTTCATTTACATTTCAAATGCTATCCCGAAAGTCCCCTATATCCTCCCCCATCCCTCACCAGGCTCCCCTACCAACCCACTCCCACATCATGGCCCTGGTGTTCCCCTGTACTAGGGGACATAATGTTTGCATGACCAAGTGGCCTCTCCCCATGATGGCCAACTAGGCCATCTTCTGCCACATACGCAGCTAGAGACACGAGCTCTGGGGGTATTGGTTAGTTCATATTGTTCTTCCACCTATAGGGTTCAGCTCCTTGGGTACTTTCTCTAGCTCCTCTATTGGGAAACCTGTGTTCCATCTAATAGCTGACTGTGAGCATCCACTTCTGTGTTTGCCAGGCACTGGCATAGCCTCACACAAAACAGCTATATCAGGGCCCTTTCAGCAATATCTCGCTGGTGTATGCAATAGTGTCTGCGTTTGGTGGCTGATTGTGGGATGGGTCACCAGCTGCAGCAGTCACTGGTTGGTCCATCCTTTTGTCTTAGCTCCATATTTGATATCTGTGACTCCTTCAATGTGTGCTTTGTTCCTAATTCTAAGAAGGGGCAAAGTGTCCACACTTTGGTCGCCTTCATTCTTCTTGAGTTTCATGTGTTTTTTTATATAGTCATTATTTTAGGCCAGCAAGATAGCTCAACTGGTAAAGATGTTTTAACAGGATCCCTGATATCCCGAGTTCAGCGCAGTGCCCAGAACATTACACATGACAGAAGAGAATGGACTGCTACTAGCTCACAAGCGGTACCCCTGACCTCTCCCTCTCCCCTCTCCCTCTCCCTCTCCCTCTCCCTCTCCCTCTGCCCTCCCCCCTCTCTCTTGTACACACACACACACACACACACACACACACACACACACACACACACACACTTAGCCAATTAGTTTAAAAATAGATAGTCATTATCATATCCTGAGATATAAGCAAGCTGTTTGGTAGATAAATGAGAAAAGTTGAGACAAATTATGTATAGATGATTTTCTTGTGACCTCAATACAAAACTACATGTGCAGAAAATACAAGAAAGAAAAACTTAAATGTTAGTTAGTAGTTGTTCTTGTTCAGTAATTAGATTGAAGGTGATATTTAGTTTCTATTTGAGTGGAAAACTATATCATGAAATTAAATAATTACCAGGAAAAAATATTCCTTGAGAGTGAAATAGAACTTAGCTAATTGAAACATGATTCTTCCTAGCTGTTAGGCACTGGGCTTGGTTTTCTAGTTTGTGATGGGAAAGAGATGAACAAGTTGCCTAAGAAGTTAGGCTGTTGCACCGGGCCCTGCTTAAATAAATTCCTATTAGGACATAGAAAATCATGACATACTTCTTAAATTTTAATATTATTTTTGAGATTATGATATAATTATGACATTTCTCTCTTACTTTTCCTCCCTTCAAATACTCCCGTATACACCTTCTCTCTCTCCTTCAATTTCATGACATATTCTTTCACTAATTGTTATTGTATGCATATATGTAATTTATATCATATATTTCCTTTAAAATAACCCTCTAGTCCATACAATGCTAGTTATATTATATTTTCACGGCTGACTCTTTAGCCAATCAATTTGTGTGCTCCACCCTGTAGAAGACCACCTCTCCTGCTCCCAGTTTCCATAGTTGCCAATAGTTCTTCCTGTATGGTTGAGGCCCTGTGGGGTTTTTCCTGGCCACTTTGGCATGTCAATTGGTGCCATCATTGCTTATCTGATTTTTTGAGTCAGTCATGTTAATGAGACCTTACAGATGTTACTAGGAGACACAATCATACACAAATCTCCTGATCCTCTGGTTCATACAATTTTTCTACATTCTCTTCTGAAATGTTCCCTGAGCCTTAGGTCCAGGAGGGCTCTATAGCTGTATCCATCAAGACTGGGCTCAACAACTCCGAATTTTGTTTGGTTGTGGTTTTCTGTAGAACACTATATCTGTCACAAAGAGAAATTTCCTCAATGAGAGGTGAAGACTATGTTTATGTGTGAGTATAAGGATAAGCTAAGCATTTAAAGATTATTAGGGATTATGTTGGTTTAGTAAATTAGTGGCTGTAGATTCTCCTTTGATAACTATGACTTCACTAGCACTGTGTAGTTAGTGAGGTTTCCAGTACTTGCCATGGTATCTCTCTTGTTGGATAGGTCTTAAATCCAATTAATAAGCCATTGGTTACCTTCAAGGTATGTGTGTGGCTACTCACTATTCACCCCTCAGATCCTCGTGCCATGAAGGTCATTGATGCAGCTCAGAGGTATCATAATTTAGTTAGAATTGTTTGTTGCCTCCCTCCTTTGGAAGCATTCATGGTGCTTTCTGGTACCATTGACACACTGTTTTCTTTATTGTTTTCTTTTTTAATGCACAATGGCTACCAACCAGTTCCTGAAAGCTCAGAAGCACACGACACAAGGCCACTTGCGATGTGGCTTATCCTCTTTGCCACTGTGACTCAGTTCCCAAGATACTACTTTTTATCACATTCTAGACTATTTGTTTTCCAGTTTTATATAAAACACTAGAAGGTGATGCTGAAAATTGCAAAATCATATTAGCAGGAAGCACACTGACCAAGAGGCAGAATGTTCTAGAATCATAATTAAAATTTTGAAACTCAAGTGAAGCCCAGGAGTATAGTGATAGCATTTTCTGCATTTTGCTAATATAACAGAGGGGAAGCATATCTGCTTGCCTCTGTTTTGTGCAGAGACTGGAAAATATATTGGTGTGGGCATATAGATGTGAATAAAGATTTAACTCTCAATAATCCTTGGATATATGATAAGATTTGCTGGATTCATTTTCACTCTGCCCTTCCTCCTAATATTTCATTCTCCTGTTGAGCTTTTATGCTAAAAACATACAAGCATTTGCTAGACAGCAGGGTGTATAAGACCTAGAAGAACTGAAACAAGAACTAAATAGAAAACAAATGGAAAGAAATTCAACAAAATAATTGACAATATGATTTATCTGGGAGACAAGAAGCCTAAAAACATTCCTAATCAGAAAATCTTCCCTCTTGGGAAGTCAGTTTTCTCAGAAGGAGCTGGAAAGGGGAACACATGTTTGAGTCACTGCTGGTAAAAGCCTGGTCCTCCATCTGAGCAGAGGCTCCAGCTCTGCGCCACCACTGCTGTGTGGAGTGCATTCCCTAGCCAAGTTGCCCAAGTTGCTAAGAAATTACAAAAAAAAATTGAGTTGGGGGAAGTTAGTAGAGATTGGAAGCAATTACTGTGGCTTAAACATACATGGTGATGAAGTTTGCAAACCCAAGGTTCCACACTTCTTTTTCCATTATCCAGAAAGACACAATTTTTCCTGGAAAGAAAATCCCTGGGACAATGGAATATCTTTCAAAAAAAATCTACTCTACTAGCCAAAATGGAGAATTTAGGAGCCATCAGTTCCCCGAAGGGACAATTTTTCAAATCTTGTCATTCATTTTACTGCCTTTAATACAGTTAAATAAAGGTATTCCGTATGCTCACTATTAATTTTTAGGTGCCTGGTGGATGCTATGCTTAGTGATTTATGAGTTTGTTTCTTCTAGTTCATAGCTTCCATTGTCCCAAGAAGATTTATTTTAGCAACATCTTCACTAACTTTTTCAGAGAAAGAATAGCATTGCCTTATGGTTTGGTAGGATCACAAAGTATGCTGGAACAAGAGTCAAGGTTATACTGTAGTGTGAATCTCTACTGGTGACTATAAGGTTACACATACCACTAAGCTCCTTTAAGACTCACTTTTTCTATCTGTCAAATGGGAATGTAACTTCTTGTGAAGTATCACATGCCATAGACATATCAGACATAATTCCACAAAACAAAAACAAAACAAAAACAAACAAACAAACACCTTGCAACAGTTTCTTGCCTCCCTCTATGGTTGTATTTCTGCACCTGGTGTCATTTGTATGATTAACGTCAGTTGTCTAGGGTAGACCATGAAATTGATTTGAAACTCAAGTGGAATTATCATGAAATACCAGATAGGATGGATTATCCATGTCTACTCTGGTTAAAGGACAAAGTGTGGTTACATGTAAGCTGATTATCTAGTAGCCTTCTCTTCCACAATGAGAAAGTTTCTGGGTTTGAACTTGGCCTATGCTCTTTACCTATGTTTATTAACTAACTTGGGTATCATTAAGGTCACCGACATTAGGACCTTTTTTTCCCCCAGAAATTTAAAGCACTTGTAATAAATTTCAGTTACAAGGTGGTAAGTTCCTCTTTCAGGGATTCTTACTCACAGATGTACAGAATTTCTTTGCCAACCTCAGGCTAGCAGGGCTCTAATTCCAATGCTGGTGTTTGATTGTTTGCCAATACAGATAGCCCTGTGGACTTTCATTGCCTTGTAGGCTCTTAAAGGTTATCTTATTTCGTTAAAACATCCCACACTTCCTCCTTCACTCTCAGTTTCCTAGGAGGGAAACAGGCAGCAATGTGCTGAGATGAAAAGAGATGTAATCCATAATCCAATTGTTCGAAGCATAGCTATGAAAACAGCTGCAGAAATTAAACCTATCGAGTATCACACAAACTCTGCTTGAGACAAAGATTTTAATATTTACTAAGTATTTTTACTTTTATTACAAAAATAAAATATTTTGGAAAATATTTTTAATTGCTGATATATATTGCAATTGCAATTCTGTACAAATGATTACAATTACACACCTTTAGGTTTCATCTATCTACACATACAGTGCTTTCACCTACAGGGCTTTCAGTGGTATGTAAATTTCAGACATGTTTAATTTTAAGTTCAAACCACTTATAAAGTATTATAAGGATTTCCCCATACCTTCTATCTCTACTATATAGAAAAGAGGCCATTTAAATTGCATTGTCATTGCTTTAAGGACAATCATTAATTATCCATTTAGTATTTGTAAATGCATTCATTATCTCGTTTTTAAATTGAGTATCATAAACTTCAAGTCCATCTAGTCTTGAAGAGGAAGAGGAAGGCCACGTTTGATTTAGAGTTAGATTTGTTTTCTATCTGTAAAGCATTGGGTAGTTTTATCAGTAAGGGGCTGGGGGCTTGGAGGGTTACTCTGTAGAACAAAGGGCCTAGCATCTCTCAGGTTTGTGATAACCGAAGGTATTTCTCATATATGCTATGGACATGACTTTGCTTCTTCACCTTTAAGTAGGAGACTCCTCAGCTCAGAGGCTGATGACAGTTGGCATTGCGTTCTAGTGGTCTTCCAGTGGGAAGAAAGAGAAATAGTGGACAAAGAGCTAATGTGTCCCTTTCCCATATGATTGTTTCTGGGAGAAGTGGGGGATGACTAGTTGATCATACTGTGGGGCACCTCCAGGACAGAAAGCTTAGTATTTGTTTAATAGTAACAGGTTATTATTGATCATGAAAATGGTTCTCTATTTTTTTCTAACATGAAACCATTTCCCTTGATCCTTTCAGTCTTTAAGATAACAAACTAGAAAGTTGAGCACTGGTGAAAGTGAAGAGAAGATAATACAGTTAGTTTATTTTTGAGTCCCAGTTATTTCTGGCCACTTGGAAACAGCATTATGTGTTCTGGGTCCTAGAATTCAGAATGAGTTCAGATTCTTACAACCCACTCCAGGTAAAGCAGTAACATGTAAGTCTCAAGACATTTATGCAACCTGAGAGAATAAGGCTAACAAACGAAAAAATTTAAAGGGCAGATATGCCTTAGGAGTAGACTAAGTAAACTTTATCAGTGAATGTACCCAAGAGCATGCATGGCCTGAAGGCATACCACCATGAGTGGGATGTTGCCAAATACCGTNTGAACATTTTTTCAGGTGCTTCTCAGCCATTCGGTATTCCTCAGTTGAGAATTCTTTGTTTAACTCTGTGCCCCACTTTTTAATGGGGATATTTGATTTTCTGGTGTCCACCTTCTTGAGTTCTTTATATATATTGGATATCAGTCCCCTATCCGATTTAGGATTGGTAAAGATCCTTTCCCAATCTGTTGGTGGCCCCTTTGTCTTGTTGACAGTATCTTTTGCCTTACAGAAGCTTTGCAACTTTATGAGGTCCCATTTGTCAATTCTCGGTCTTACAGGACAAGCCATTGCTGTTCTATTCAGGAATTTTTCCCCAGTGCCCATATCTTCGAGGCTTTTCCCCACTTTCTCCTCTATAAGTTTCAGTGTCTCTGGTTTTATGTGGAGATCTTTCAACCACTTAGACTTGACCTTCGTACAAGGAGATAAGAATGAGTCAATTCCCAGTCTTCTACATGATAACCGCCAGTTGTGCACACATTCTTAATAGCACACAAAATGTTTTCATGAAGTTTCCTTGGCCAGTTTTATCTCCTGTTTCCTGTTACTGAGTTTGTCTTGCCCTTTGTTGCATTAAGGTGGGATAGGTGGACTTCTGAAAATACTTAGACCCTTGCCTTCATGTGTTTAAATAATGTCAGGCATTAATTTTATTCAGACAACACTGAGCCCAACTCACTTGGGGAAATGCATCTCAAAGTGTAATTTATCATCCAGGCTCTGTCCACTAGTCCTTTACTCCCTGGAAGTAAATTAAGCTCCTTGAAAGGTACATTAAACTCTTCCTGATAGTAGGTGCCATCTAGGACTACAGAACTATAATTTACTCAATAATACCTTTGTGACCTCAAGAAGTGTATGTTGTTTGGAAAGTTTTTAATTTTCTTCTACAAGGTAATTTATACACCTGGAGGTTGGGTGTGCTTATAAATGTTTCTAGAGAGGCACCAATTATTGGATAGAATAATTGATATTAAATTGTTATGCCACTACAGAAAGTAAGTATTCACAAATGTATCATCTTGCCTATTCTTGAGATAAATGCATAGCTCACTTAACAATTCTGGCTTTGTTTCTTATTTTACTTCTCCATATTGATAAAGATTTTCAGATCTACATAAAAATATTTTGGTTGATAAAACATAGTTATCCAATGTTAACATGAAGTGCCAAACAACTTTTCTTCCTTCTATCCATATCAAAGTATTCCCCACATTAAGTAAATTGGTTGAGACTTAGAGTCTACTACTTCAGCTACTTATCTCCTTTGTTAAAATAAATCAAGGGCCTGGAAAGATGGCTTATTAAGAATGCTTACTGTGCTTGCAAATGACTTTGGTTCAGTTTTCAGGACCAATAGTGGGTATCTCACAACTACCTGTAACTCCAGTTCCAGGGGATCCAACATTGTCTTCCAGCCTCTATGGGCACCTGCACACAAATTCATACAGGCACACATGCACGCACACACACACACACACACACACACACACACACACACACACACACACATACACACACACACACACAAACACACATACATACTCACACATATGAGTAAATAAATAGGGGTTGGGGATTAGCTCAGTGGTAGAGCGCTTGCCTAGCAAGCTCAAGGCCCTTGGTTCGGTCCTCAGCTCTGGAAAAAAAAAAGACAAAATGAGTAAATAAATAATTTTAATAAATCAAATTAAGCTTTTTCAACTAAATAAATGCAATATACATTGGGTTTTGCTTTCACTTGGGGAAACCATACTTAAAAATTATAAGATATAATGATTTTTTCCATCTTAATATCTCTAAAATCAGGATATATATTGTAACAGATGGACAGCTTAACTTTTGGTCACTATTCTCTATGATTTTCACAAATCATAGCTTCTTTTATATTTTAGAATATAGGCAAATTATTTTGAAACATTAAGAATAATACTCTGAGAAGAACAGAGAATGATTTCTTGACATTTATGATGTAGAAATTTATATTTTTATATCCACTTCATTAGAACTGTCCCTCTAAAGAGGAGCTAATCTTCATCAACCATGTTTTTTAAATCTTTCAAAGTGAACACACACTCACTGAGCATTTTATAAGCCCGGGACCTATGATGAGTTTTAAGAAAAAAAAAAAAAATATATATATATATATATATCCTAAGAAGCAGTAGAATATTTACAAATTAACAAAAAAAAACAAGATAATCATTACCACTCCCCAAGCCAAAAAAAAAAAAAAAAAAGTGTGAAATGGTCCCTCAAAAACAAAGCTTAGCTTTGGCAGGACTGACCCAACAGAAGTCATGTTTATAACTGTCATATTTTATTTTGTCAGAGGTTATGACTTGGTATGTCCTTTTCAATAAAGCTTCTATCCACGTCCATTCTGCCTATGTTGCATGTCCTACTGATACTGTGCCTTAGCACGCAAGTTCATATCTGAATTCCAACAGATAAGGTAGGTAATTAGAAGAATTGCAAACAGAACAAAATTTCTATGTAACAAAACATAGAATTTCTAACACTATGTCTCTGATGTTATCCTGAATGATGAGATAGTTGTATAATTAGTTTATATACTTTTAGTACCAAATAATAATAAACTGAATAGCTACCTTCATTCTATGAGCAAACTGCAATGCCTTATAAAGTTTTCCTGTTGTGCTGTTCTAAAGTATCCACACACAGCTGGAAGCCCCACTTTTAACTTACAAAATGAGAAAATTGGAAAATATGATGCCATTTCACCAAGCGCCCTAGTTAGAGCCATTTGCAGGATTGTAAACCATTTATGAAATTAAGTAAAAACAGACTATTCAAATGGAATATAGAGAATAGCATTTGAATTCAAGTTGAGAAGTTCAACAAATTAACAAGAATTTTTATATGTCCATATACTGTTTTATATGGACTCAATCTTCCATATCAGAGGAACTAAGGAAATGAATGTTCTGAGATCATCTACAGTGTTCCTGTGCATCTGAATGAGGTTTACTTATATATTCAACGTATATTCATGATCTGAATATTTAAGTAATATCTCCTCATTCACAAATCATGTACATCATCATGGTTACATGACGGTGTCTCTCCGTTACAATCTTTATACTTGCAGAAACAATGAACATGACCGAGGAAGCTCTAGCTAGCTTCATTAGAAGTAGAAGCGAATATAACTCTATTACTTTTTCTTTAGGTTTACTTTCAATGATTAATTTGTTTGTATCTAGTGTTACTACTCAGACTCTGAACCAATAAATCTGAAGAATACAATTTGTGCCTTCTTTCCTACTTATGGCTTCAATAAAATCCAGCAATTGATGGCTGTTTTTATTCCTCTGGTGCCACATCCATATGATAATGGTAATATTTATCTTTACAGTTATTTATACAACTGAGTAAGTTATTATGTGTGGGATACATACACAAAAGATGTATTTCTTCATTGATTGGTTAAAATGTGTCTGTAGCAGTTGAAGACAAGCTTAGCCTTTTAGTTCTGTGTAACAAGAATGTATTTAACAGATTAGCTTTAATTTTTCAGTAAGGTTCATAAATAATGCTACAGCTTGAATGTGATTTTCCCTTCCAAAATTCACACTGAAATTTAATCCTCATTATGAAATATGAAGAGATGGGACAAGGTAGAACCTCTGAGATGCCTTAGAGCTCTGCCCTCCTAACTAGATCATCATTCAAGGGATTAACATATTATCTCAAGAGCAGGTCTGCTATCAATTCCAGTTTGGCTGTTTCTCTTAGGCTTCCTGCTCCATGTGGAGCCCTGTGCCAGCTGGGAACTCTAGCTGCAAGAAGATCATCACCAGATGGGTACTCCCAACATTGAATCAGAAGTATGAGCTAAAAAAATCCATTTTCTTTATACTTTACCAAGTCTGTGGTATTGTGATATGAGCAACAGAAAACAGATTAAGACACATAAATTTCAAATGCATTCAGTAGTTCTATTGAATAAATATTTGTTAAATAATGTGATAGAGCCAAAGAAAAGACAAAGCATTCAGGGTCATACGTCAGTGTGTTTACAGAGCAAGAAGTATCAGTACTCACATGGAAGATCCCTCAGACTCTGTGCAAGTCTTATAAAGAAATATGTGTCTTCTTGTGATGAAGCAATAAAGAAATATATGTCTTCTTGTGATGAAGCAATAATGTGGCAAATTAGTTACAACAGGGAGTCTTAAAACACCTACCAAGAAACATCTAGAAGTTGACTTAAAAATGCTCAAAAAAATTGAAACAGTATCCATAAAATGATTCAAGGAGAGAAAAGCTTTACAAAGACAAATTAACACCCAGAAAACTTTCAAGATACCTTGGATACAAGAACAAGCTAATATGTCTGGCATGAGTAGTTTCAAATAAGGATTCTGGCCACCTTATTAATTTGACTTGTTAAAAGACAAAGTAAAAATCACATTGTCTTTATCACAGAAGAGATATTATCAGAGACTAATTTTTCATAGTTCTTCAGTCAGGGTCATTGGGTCTTTGAATAAAAGCCAAAGACTTTTGTTTGAAAGCAAAGGTCCACGAAGCATGGGCAATTTATTTTCCTGATAAGGAAATGTGTGAATTTTCTAAAGGGAGAGAAAATGTGACCCAAGACTTTGAGGGTCGTGAAAGGGGCCTTTATCACAGCTCTCGCCAGTTCTTGTGCCCTTTATTCACGTTTGTCTCTACCACCACCAAGTCTTCCTCTGATTCACACAGAGCAGATGGTATTTCCCATTTGGTAATTTAGAATTTAGAATAACAACTCTATCCAAACAGGCATATCAGCAACCCTCCCCCAAAGGTTTTTTCTTTCATGTGAAAAGAAATTTTGTACAGCTGTTAGGAGAATATCATGTTCTCTATTTCAGCACACAAACTATCTGAAATGCCTCCAATCTGCAGGTCTTCCTTACTCTGTTCCTGTAGTCATAAAGCTACAGGGAAAAGGTTATAAAAAGCACTGCCAAAATCTATGACTATCCACAATCTCCTTGTCATAGAAATCCATGTTCAAAACTATTGCCTAGTATCAGCATCCTTGATAATGACTAGTTCATTGACTATGCAAACTTCTCAAATGAAAATTTCCTTTCCTCACTATTGCTTGTTTATTTAAAGTAAAAAAAAAATGTTCATTAAAATCTAGGCAGAATTTAAAGAAGTAAAAATGCTAAATTGTTGCTTTCTCCTAGAAATTGTTTACTATCAGGACTTCTTTGATGATTTTATTTTTTGTGAGACAAGGTTTTACTATCTATCTCTGACTGGCCTGGAATTTCCTAAATCAGGATATTTTTGAGTGTTGTGATCATAAAAAGAGAAAGCGCCATATGAATATGTTCTGGCAGGGTGTATGGGGAGGGGGTGCCTCAGCGGGCCCATGCTGAGGCATCCCTTCCCCCTGAGGGACCAGACACATAATGGTATAGTATAGAATAGAGTGTACTTAGGACATGGGGAGGGGAGTTAGGAGAGTAGTAGAGGCATAGAAAGGCAGAGAGAAGGAGATAGTAGATAAGTGTAGGCTGGACAGGACCACGTGGAGAGAGGGGAGAAAGGAATAGGGAGAGAGGGGGCACAAGTGGGAAAGAGGCAAGAGAGAGGCAAGAAAGCAAGAGAGAGAGGAGGGGCCAAGCAGCCCCTTTTATACTGGGCCAAGCCTTCCTGGCTGTTGCCTGGTAATTGTGGGGTGGAGCATACCCAACCACTGCCAGGAACTGTGGGGGTAGAGTTTAGACAGACTAGGAACACTGAGATCAGCTATCTGTCCACCTCAGCCTCCTGAATGCAGGGATTAGAGGTTTGAGCAACCTCTAATGGTTCAGTGATTAAGAGTGCTTACTGCCTATGCAGATGATCCAGCTTTGAATCCCAGCACCCACACAACTGCTCACAGCAGACTGTAATTCCAGTTCCAGGTTCAAACATCCTCTTCTGACCTCCTTTGGCTTCTGCAATCATATGGCAAGCATACACATACTTGGGTACAAACACATAAACACTAAACCATCAAACACACACACACACACACACACACACACACACACACACACATATTTGAGTTTTATGAGGCGCCTTTATTGGCAAGTAGTAGGTGAGAGTTCCCTCTGATCCCTCCTCTCCCAGGAGATAGGAATGAGAGTCCACCTTCAGCATCCCCAGCTGTGGCGCTACTTACAGTTCTTCATCAGAGGACCTGACCTCCCCGTTATGGCTTAAGCGATAGGTTTATCCATACACTGAACCTCTGCCAAGGAGTATTTTAAAAGCTGTAGTCCACCATACTCAACTGATAATCATTTTTATCCAAAAATATGTAAAGAAGGAAAGATGGTAATGAAAGTCAGAATATAGAGTTATAGAAGAAGCTGTGTGGGAGAGAGATATGAAGAAATTTGCCTGTTTCAAATGCATTTTTTAAAAAGATTTATTTATTTGGTTTACGTATAGGGGTACACAGTAGCTGTCTTCAGACACACCAGAAGAGGGCATCATATCCTATTACAGATGTTGTGAGCCACCATGTGTTTGCTAGGAACGGAACTCCAAACCTCTAGAAGAGGTTTGGTTCTCTTAACCTCTGAGCCATCTCTCCTCCCCCTTCAAAATGCAATTTTAAGAAGAGTGAAATATATATGGATCATCAAGTGGGAGGTGGTGGGGCATGCCTTTAATACTAGTATTCAGATGGCAGAGGCAGGTGGCCAAGGTAGCCTTGAATTCTATATAACAAGCTCCAGACCAGCCAAGGCTACATAGTGAGGCCGTATGTGAAAATAGAGGTTGGGGGAGGGAAGAAATCATCAAGATTTAAGTTTTCTTTATAGGCAATAGATACTGCCATCTCTTTATGTGTTTCCCCACAGAGATTGAGCCATATGGAGCCTCAGGTGTTATATGCGATATAAATTTATGTATAAGCAAAGCATGCGTGTATGTGTATATATGTTCATAGGTTTCACTGAAGGCCAAGCTCTTGTTTATTTTCACACTCTGCACAACTCCAAGCATAATGTAAGACTCTGAACATGGCAGACACTCAATACTCACTGACGCCAAAGAAGAATGGCTCCACATTTGTGTTCATTAAGGTGTACATATTGTAAAATATTGGTAAGAGCTGAAGACTGGGTGGTGTTGAAAGTGACAGTTAGATTCTGGGCTTGTTAGGCAGTAGCTTTGGGATCCTTGATAAGCCTCATGCCTACCCTGGCCATCAAATGCAATTGACGAGACTAAGACTTCTCCCTTGACCCTGCAAAAGTTGACTACTTTCAACTCCACACATTCCTAGGTGGTTTTATCTAGCATTGATGGATTAAGCACCATTCAGCCAAAAATTCCTTCAGCTCTGCTCTGAGATTCTTTAAGATTCTGTCTTGTTTAATATTGTTGTTATAGCCGTAAGATAAACAGCTGAGAGAATACTCTCAAAGAAGAGTGATGGAAAGCCCTTGTTTACAGCTCCTGCCATGGCTGTTTAAATTATTTGAGATGATAAAGTGGTCCCACACTAGTAAGAGCCCCATCCTTATGTGTTCTAGGTCACTTATCATACTTTTTTATCTTGTGCTTGCAATAACCCAAGACAATAACTCTCTTACTCAACACTTCTTAGAATGCCTGTAATAATCACCAGTGAAAGTAGGAAGTTGAGACTGAGGACTCAGGAGAAGCCCATCCCTTCCTTAGATCATAATTTTTGGTGCTACAAAAAAGATTTTGTGCAAATTTGCAATTATAGTTTGAGCTTATAATATACTGCTGCAAGTGGGCTCTTTGAATGGAAAGAAGAGGGTTAGGAAAGTTTAAATGATCCTACTTGCACTATCAACTTTCAATGGAAGATTTCTTTGTTCAGTTTTAAGCTGGATCTGTTAGAGATGGTTTTGCCCTGTAAGTAGACAATTATCTCTGGTTCTTAAAAAAATGGAAATTATAAAATGTGCTAATTGAATCTATTAATATCCTCTCCACAGCTAAGTGAATTATAGATCATCCAGATCAATACAATGTATTCATAAAGTCAAACTAATATATAAATATATTAATACACCCATGTCACAGTGTGGCAGCATCAGCAAGACAGAAATAGTCTCAATGATTTAAAAGGACAAAAAACTAGTAATAATAATTAATAATAATACTAGTAATAGTAACAGCATGAAGGCCTTCTTTCCTTAGCATTAATGTTTTTTGTTTATTTATTTATTTGTTTGTTTGGTTGGTTGGTTGTTTTATTTGTTGTTGTTTTGTTGTTTTTGTTTTTTGAGACAAGATTTCTCGGTGTAGCCCTGGCTGTCCTGGAACTCACTCTGTAGACCAGGCTAGCCTCTAACTCAGAAATCCACCTGCCTCTGCCTCCAAAGTGCTGGGATTAAAGGCATGTGCCACCACTGCCTGGAGCATTAATGGTTTTTAAATTAATAAAAAATAATTTGGTAGGTATTGCTTAATGACAGCATCTCTTTCAGATGGAAAAATCAAATAGCTAATTATAGCACAATGAAGAGCATTCTAAAACAATTTATTATTTCTAATCAATTATGCAGTTAAGTGTTTATATGGATTAAAGTGATCTTAGACAATAACTGCTACTTTAGTTTATCTTTTTTCCAGTTCTAATATGCAAGTTACTCTGGAAACAGAAACTGATTAACTATGATGGATAGAACAGTCGCCCTCCTCGTACAAGGTCCCCATGAGTCTCAAAGCCTAACCTCAAAGACAGGAACCAGAATTCCAAAGGAAAACAACTGCAAAAGCACTTGGTGATATACTGGCATCAGACACAATAATACAATGATGTTTGCAAAGCTTCAGGGACTAATTAAGATTTTAATGTGGTCTCATCATTAGGAAAATATTAAAAATTGTGATTCAAGAGGCCCTGGGTTTCACAAATTAAAACAAAACAACAGAGGCCGTTTATTAAAGTATCTCAAGACTGAAGATTAATTTAAAAAAAACTTTAATTAATATATGCTGAATCATATTTTATCATTACCAGAGAGAATCATTAGGAAAATTAAGACTGCTCTGAACTGCCCACATTCCGAACTCTTTTTTTTTTTTTTAAGTGAGGTCAAAAGGTAAAATATGGCAGCTGAGCAAGAGAAAGAAAACAAACTGTAAATTACTTCTGCAGAAGGACATGTTTAGTCAGACATTGCAAGGGTTTTGATTTTCGTTGTTCATTATAGGTTGACACCCTTGCTTAGTAACTGCATTTCAGCAATACCTACCTGGGTTGTGGGATTTCTCCACTTCAAATAAGAGGCTAGGGCTCAGAGCTTCACAGTTACTGAGAGGAGGAGACTAACGTAAGCCATCACCATTAGACACGTACAAGCTGCACCGAGGTGCAGAATAAAGAAGTCAGTCTTAATTCTGGGGGAAAGGTGGAGAAAAGGCCCAACATCCCTTTCCATTTATGTTGACAGCATTTAGAAATGAAATGAAAGAGCGATGCATGGAAGGCGAGATCTGTTTCTCATTATTCTGAATCTTAAGGGAAGAAACGTACTGCGTATTGGCCTGACATGAGGTACTGATTGTCATATCGCTGAGCACGAACTGAATTTCCTTAGCGTGGATACTAGAAGCACACCACTCTTCCAATAATAACCTTTCATCAATTACATGGACCTTAAATTCTTGCATTGCTTCAAGCATTAATATTTATGTGACTTAATTTAATCTTATTTATTTTGTTTATTATTATTATTATTATTATTATTATTAATGTGTGCATGTACCAGCTGTTCTGTATATTTACAATGTGCTTATAGTGGTAATAGAGGCCAGAAGAGGGTGTTAGATTCCCTGGAACTAGAATTATATATGGTCATCAGCCACCTAACATGGGGTCTGGGAACTGAACCTAGGTCCTCCACAAGAGTAGTATGTTCCCTTAATCACTAAGTTATCTCTCCAGTACCTGAAATTTATTTTTTTAAGGAGTAAGAGATAGTTCATTATGGAGCTAAATATGAGTAACCATGTTGTCTGGGAAGAGATGGGCAACCCAATGATCTAATATAGATTCTAATGATGTAGTAATTTTATAAATTATGTGTACTAAAACAACAAAATAAGGTCATAAATCAGGGCACTTTTTAACTTCATAGTGGGTACATCCCATAGGCAAGTTATAGTAAGACAGAAAAAATTTTACTACATATCTTAGATGCTATCTGACAGTATTCTTAGACCCTTGATTGGTGGAAAACTAGAATTTGTTACATTAATACATACTAAAAGGATTTTATTGTCTCTACAGGATCTTAATTTAGGACCAACATAGATGAGCAAGGAACAGCCAAATTGTAATTGTAAAAAGGATAGAGAGTAATTAACCCCTAATCCTGCAACATTCCAGCCTCTGCACACTGCTGATTTCTAACCAATCAGACTTTACGTGTTCTTCTATTTTTTTTTTTTTTATTTTGCAGTTCCCCAGGTTGGTGAAGAATCACATTTTGTGCATGTAGAAGCCAAGCATTCTTTATTAAATATTACAATATAATGTCCCATAGAGCTAAGAAAGCTCATTTGATCTGTGGCAGAGGCGGCTGAGAGTGAGCAGAGTAGTCTTCAGGAGACAGGAATCACTGGTAAAGTCATTAGGAAAGAAACTTCTGGATCATATAAAACTTTTAGCCTTCCGGCCCACACCTCTCCGCTCCAGCGCAGGGCGCAAGACCTGGGGGCCGTGCACCCACCCAGGTTTCCAGCTCTCCCAGCGATCCGGACCACCGGTAAGAGGAACACACATCTGCTCCACTCCAAACTCGTGGGACTTGAGTCTGCAGAGGGAGATAGACAGGCAGAGGGCGGAGAGCAGACTCCTTCCCTTCCGGCCCAGACCACTCCTCTCCAGCGCAGGGCGCAAGGCCTGGGGGCCGTGCACCCACCCAGGTTTCCAGCTCTCCCAGCGATCTCCGGACCACTGCTCCGCTCCAGGCCTGGGGGCCGTGCACCCACCCAGGTTTCCAGCTCTCCCAGCGATCTCCGGACCACTGGTAAGAGGAACACACATCAGTTCCAGTCCGAACTCCTGGGACTTGAGTCTACAGCGGGAGATAGACAGGCAGAGGGCGGAGAGCAGCCTCCTTCCCTTCCGGCCCACACCACTCAGCTCCAGAGCAGGGCGCAAGGCCGGGGTACCACGCACCCAC
>LR749518.1:3800225-4102314 GCA_902729485.2 Mus minutoides | reverse complement strand
AGTTGGCCATCATTGGGAGGAGAGGCCCCTTGGTCATACAGACTCTATATGCCCCAGAACAGGGGAATGCCAGGGCCATCACGTGGGAGGGGGTGGGTAGGGGAGCAGGGCGGGGACGCGGGAGGGTAAGGGAAAATTTCTGGATAACATGTGAAATGTAAATGAAGAAAATATCTAATAAAGAGAGGAAAAAAAAAACTTTTAGTCACCACAATATCAATATTGTATTGATATTCAAATGATCACAGTGCTTCCTGTGAATGGTGACTTGTTCTGTGTCATTATACTGATATCGCAGCAGGCCTATTTTGAAAAAGTAAATGGAAAGTCACATTATACAGGAAATTAAATAACAATAAAGAATTTTGAAACTTTCTGTGGACAAGATTATCTTCTTTATGAACCAAATGATAATAAAATTAATAGAACAAGACTTGTTAGAAATCAAAATTTTATAATCATAATATCCTTTTAACTTTTTATTTAGACCTAACAAAATCTTGCTTTTTATTATGATGCTTAGAAATAGACGTGAGCTCTAGAACAGTCTCTTGTATTATTTTCCATTTCCTTTTTATAAGATTATCAATAATTCTTACTTAATTATTAATACCTTAGGTTTCAAATTTATCAAGAAACATTACTTCATAAGTTATAAACCACCATATATAAAGTAGTTGTTAGTCTTTGGTATAATTTGGACAGAAGAGTTAACCCAAATTTAGTGAGTCGATAGTAATCTTTTGGTTTAAGTATTTAGATTTAACATGTAGACAATCAAAACTGGAATATTCTTTGGTTGAAAATAATTTCTTGTCAATTTAAAAACTATATTTTCTCACAAATTGTATTGAATAGTAAGAAAATGCTTTTATCGTACTTTTTATTTCATATACATATACTATATTATCTAGAGCATTCTCTCTTCTCCTTCTTCCTCTCTTCCTTCCATCATTTCTCCTGTCCTTTTATTTCATATATGTGTACTATATTACCTACAGCATTCTCTCTTCTCCTTCTTCCTTCCATCATTTCTTGTCTTTTTATTTCATATATGTATACTATATTACCTACAGCATTCTCTCTTCTCCCTCTTCCTTCCATCATTTCTCGTCTTTTTTTTTTCATATATGTGTACTATATTACCTACAGCATTCTCTCTTCTCCATCTTCCTTCCATCATTTCTCCTGTCCTTTTATTTCATATATGTGTACTCTATTACCTACAGCATTCTCTCTTCTCCCTCTCCCTTCCATCATTTCTCATCCTTTTATTTCATATATGTGTACTATATTACCTACAGCATTCTCTCTTCTCCCTCTCCCTTCCATCATTTCTCCTGTCCCATCACCCTCTTCTTTCTTTCAAACTCATGATCACTTTTCTTTAGCTATTATTTTTAGACATGCATGCATGTACATACCTATATGTTAATAAATACGTAAATACAGCCTACAGAGCTTTATACACACATATATACATATACATACACATATATGTTAATTACACACACATGTGTGTGTGTGTACGTGTGTGTATGTACATACTTAGGGCTGACCACTTGGTATTGGATAACCATCCAGAAACCCATTCTAGCCATCTCTCAGCAGTCATTAATTGCCTTTAGCTCTTCATCTTAGCGATCAGCCTGTGAGATTTCCCCGGTCCACTTTGGAATGTCCATTGCAGTTCTTTACCTTTCTAAACTGTACATTTTATACTTCTTCCTGTCACTCTTGCTCTTTTTTCATCCTAGATCTGAATAAGAATGATTACTAGTAATAACACATAATATCAATATTAGGCTGTCTTGAAATCTTCTCCATCAAGAAAATCAGTCAATTACTTTTTTGTCTGTTCATTCTTTTGTTTTTTGAGACAAGATTTCTCTGTGTAACCTGGTTATCCTGAACTCTCACTGTAGACCAGGCTGATCACAAACTTGGAGAACCACTGGCCTCTGCTTCCTGAGTCCTGGAATTAAAGGTGTGCACCACCCCCCACCCCCCGTTTCTGTTTGGTTGGTTTATTATTATTACTCTTAGAATTAGCCTCAAGCAAGTTCTTAGGACATGAGCAGTAATCAGTCACATATTTTGTTGAAGTATCACAAAACTCGTCTCAAACTCAGTTCCTAAAATTGTCCCCTTCTTGAGCTGGGCCTTCACTGTACACATTACTTTCAGTATTGTATTTCAAGCATAGACTAGAATGGCCCTTTAAGACCAGCTTTTCAACTGCTTTTCTAGTCCAAAGTCCCAAAGTCTTCCACATTTAAGAAAAAAGCTCAAGTCAGTCACAGAAAATGTCCATTTCTGGAACAAACTCTGTCTTGCTTACCTTAGTCACTTCTTTATTGTCATGATAAGCTTCCACAGACAAGGCAATTTGCAGGAAAATACAAAACATACTTGGGGATTAAGGTTCCAGAGGATTAGCATCCATAATGGCAGGAACAATAGGTGGCAGACCTGTCAACAGAACAGCTGAGAGCTCACATCTCAAGCCATAAACAGGAGAGAGAGAGAGAGAGAGAGAGAGAGAGAGAGAGAGCGCTAAATATAAATAAAATGTCCCTGGTGACACATTTCCTCCACCAAGGCAGTACCTTCTTTTTTTTTTTTATTAGATATTTTCTTTATTTACATTTCAAATGCTATCCCCGAAAGTTCCCTATACCCTCACTCTGTCCTGCTCCCCCACCTGCCCACTCCCACTTCCTGGCCCTGGCATTCCCCTGTACTGGAGCATATAAAGTTTGTAAGACCAAGGGGCCTCTCTTCCCAGTGATGGCTGACTAGCCCATCTTCTGCTACATATGCATCTAGAGACACGAGCTCTGGGGGTACTATGCCAGTGCCTGGCATATACAGACAGGGATGCTCACATTCATCTATAGGATGGAACACAGAGCCCCCAATGGAGGACCTAGAGAAATTACCCAAGGAGTTGAAGGGGTCTACAACCCTTTAGATGGAACAGCAATATTAACTAAACAAGGCCCGTACTTTCTAAGACTCTCCAAACAGTATAAACAAACAGAAGCCAAGTATTCAAATGGCTGAAACTTATGAGGTATATCTCATTCAACCTCCACAGGAGCGTTCACCATTCCTTCAATAATATGAGATCAACTTAGCAAAAGAGGAGACTTCCAGGCAAGATACAGCTAGTCTCCTCCAAGTCCTGAACATCATACTGTCTTCAGCAATAAGAACGTATCTGTAACTTCAGCTTCTAGGAGGCAATCAAGAACCACAACAAGGCTGACATTGTTTGAGAGTTGCTTCAACTCCTCTGGCCAACAATTCAAAAGAAGATTACTGATGCCTGGTACCATTATTTTTGCTAAATAGTCTATTGCTCTTGGAGGGAGAACTATTGCCCCATGTGGTATGACTTAATTTTAACTGTATGAATGTACGTGTATATGAATATAACATATATTATCTGTAATTTTGATAAACATAAAATATGATTCCCTATGGGTTTTTCAAACATGTATTTTTCTCTCTTCTGTCACTCTTCCTCCATATTGCCTTTGTCCCTCACTAGTTAAAGGCCTGCCCCCCACATTTCCCACCTCCCCCTGCATAGGACCTGTATTCTGCTATTTATTTTCATTTCTACAGTTCCTTTAGCAACTGCCATGGTCTGTTTTCACTTTCCTGGTTTCTGCAGCCATCCCAGGTTACACACTCACTTTGAAAACTCGGATCCAGAAACTACAAGTCAGAAAGAGCAGCCAGCTCTTGTCTTTCTGGTTCTGGGTTGTCTAGCTCAGTATATTTGTACTGCCATCTATTTAGGACCATCCTAGTGCTTGCAAATATGGCATCCTTTGCTTAACATTTGAATAGCATTCTATTGTGCATATGTGTTACATTTTCACTATGCGTTCACCCATTGAAGGTTGGTTCCATTTCCCTGAGATTGGGAGTACAGCAACAATGAGCACAGCTAAGCAAGTACGTATGAAATAGGATTCTAGTCCTGCCTGGAATGCAATGGCAAGAAGTGGCATCGCTGGTTCAAATGGTAACTTATTGTGAACTTTTTAAGAGTTTCCCACAGATTTCCAGAGAAGCTGCCCCAGGTTTCAATCCCACCAACAGTGAATGAGCCCCTCCCCTCCCCCGTCTCACCACCATGTGGTCACTTGTCTTCTTGAATTTAGCCATGCTGACCAAAGTAAGATGAAGTTTTGAAACTATTTTCGCTTGCATTTCCCTAACTACTAAAGAGGTTGAACACTTTCTGTGGTATTTCTTAGCCATTTTTGAATCTTCTTTTGAGAACTGTCTGCTCAGATCCACAGCCCATTTTTAAACTGAGTCATTTGTTTTTATGACCCTTTGGTCTTTGTGAAAGCTTTCCTTCTCTGTTTTCTGAAAATATTGAAGTTGTGTCTGATTCAGGGTGGGGGGGCACATGCGCATGTGTATGTGTGTGTTTATGTGTCTCTGTGTGGTTTTGTTTTTGTGCACATGGAGGTCAGGTATAAAACTCAGATGTCACTCCTTGGGAGCTTTTTGAACCTGGGACTTGCTTATGTGTTCATGTAACTGACCAGTAAATTCTAGGAACTCCTCTGCCTCCATTTCCCCTGTACACCATCCTGAGCTTTTTATGTGGGTTCTGGAAATTCAACTCAGCTCTTCATGCTTAAACAATGTACTTTATTGACTGTGCTATCTCTGAGCCCTGGATTTATTTTTATTATTATATAACATTGGTAATATTATATAATGATGATGGTAATTATTACCACATTTGACATTTGATTGGGCTTGCTGCTTAACTTTTTAACTTAGTCTTTTGACTAGCAGTTTGCACCTTCACTAACATAACCCTGAACTGCTCAGATGAGGACATTATTGGCAATAATCTGGCCTGCTCCCTTCTGGATCCCATTTGCCTCCGTAGTATTCTGTAACATCTTCCGTCTGTAGGACTCAGGCCAAGGTTGGCTAATTCTTTCATGACTTAGCACTTGAGTCATTTTGATTATTCTCTGATGTGTGTTTTTTGAATGTCCTTTGACAGTGCTATATGCAGAACTGCACATAGCAGCAGTCCCCAGCGCAACTTCATCAGTACTTTATGTGGTTCCAGGATAGCATCAGCACCATGAGGTATGCTTCGTAATAATCTGACTGGCTTTCCTTCCTCATTTGTCAAAGATCATGCAGACAGGTTGCTGAAATGTCCACATTCACTCCCACAGTGTGTGCCACATTTCAGCTTGATAATAACGTCTAACTTTTCATTCCTAATCATTTTTTATTATTAAAATAGCTTTGTTTTGTAATGTTGTATAGAAATAGATTTCTCCAGATGAGAGAATAGAAGCCCACTCCTGGGGAGTAAAAAGATTCACCACAGACCATATCTTCTCTGGAGGCTTAATTCTGCTTCAGAATACTGCGGAGGAGAGAAGAGAAAGTTGGTAAGATACTCCAAGTAAAGCTGGAAGTTCCAAAAGAAATTTTCTTCAGTAATGTTGTATCTGTGGTAGAGTATAACTATCAAGCCCTTGAAAAGATTTTAATTTACTCTGTTTTTATTAAGTTATACTGAAATATTTCATGTGGCTAGTAGTTATCATATTTTATTGTAGTAACAGAAAGTAAGGTGCTTGGACCAAGAGTCCAGAGACCATTAAAAAGTTAAGCATGTATCTCTGTTTCAAGTTTTTCTCAAGTGTAGTTATGGAGAGCATTCTGTATTTGACCTTATGTTACTAACATAGTGAGGGTCACCATATGTGCCCCTTTGGGGTGCTATAAAGGGACAATATATGCAGAATGTGGCCCTTGTTATAATATCCTTTATATATATATATATATATTTGGGATATTTCAGAAGCTAAGATCACATTTTCTTTTCACACTCAATTCCTAGGATGGCTTTAGAGTTCCATGAGCACAGAAAATTCTTCCCAAATGAACTTTGCAAACCAGGAGACACAACTATCTTTTAAACACTTACGAAGTTGTTATCTATTCCCTCTGGACACATGATTCTTAAAACAGTTTTGATTTTCACGTTTTATTTTTTAAAATTCACTGTTAGACATTTAAGGATGTACAATTTCTTCATAAGATCAATTTAGCTTCATGTTCCCTGTAAGATATTGTAGAGACTAATAGACATCTGTGAATCAAAGTTTAAAAATAAAAACAGCAACCTCATAGTTACAGAACAGAGCAATTATGGAATAATTTGTTAATGAAGATAGCTTTAAGATAGTATGACAATTCAGAAAGATAAATTTACTGATCCTAATTACTGAGCCTAGGACCAGTCAGATGAGTTCCAAAAACTAGCCCATCTACACCATCCCCTATCCCCAGGCTCATTCCTGGTGGCTCATACTGTGCATGGCCCAGCCTGGCTATTCCCACCTGCATGGCTGAATAGATTTAATGAATATAACTGAGAGCAGCCACCTCCCATAAGTGCATAAGGATCCAAAACACCTTCATGAGGTGATACCCACTAAGGTCTCTTTAGTCTTTTTGGAGAAATCTTTCATTTGTAATAAGAGGGATTTCTTATTTCATGGCTGTCTTAGTCAGGGTTTCTATTCCTAGACAAAACATCATGACCAATAAGCAAGTTGGGGAGGAAAGGGTTTATTCAGCTTACTCTTCCATACTGCTTTTCATCACCAAAGGATGTCAGGACTGGAACTCAAGCAGGTCAGGAAGCAGGAACTGATGCAGAGGCCATGGAGAGATGTTCTTTACTGGCTTGTTTCCCCTGGCTTGCTCAGCCTGCTCTCTTATAGAACCCAAGACTGCCAGCCCAGAGATGGTCCCACCCACAAGGGGCTTTTCCCCCTTGATCACTAATTGAGAAAATTAGTGATTTCACCACAGCTAGATCTCATGGAGGTACTTCCCCAACTGAAGCTCCGTTTTCTGTGATAACCCCAGCTGTGTCAAGTTGACCCAAAACTAGCCAGTACAATAACTAATTTTTAAAATTTTAAATAATAAAAATAAATTATATGTGTGTGGGAGTGTTCTGAATGCATGTATGTCTGTAGAAGATGTACATGCTGGGTGTCCATGGAGGCAAGGAGAATAGGATCCTCTGAGATTGGAGTTACAGATGTTTATGAGCTGGAAGTTTAAACTGGGTCCTCTGGAAGTGCAGCTAGCACTCATAACCACTAAGCCATCTCTCCATAATTGTATTTTTTAATGAGAAAAGAAATGGTTCAAATTTCATAAAACCATTAACCACCACAAATTGTATTTAGAAAACAGACAGTACAGATTGAAACTGCCCTGCCTGTGTACTAATCGTCACCACCAGTTAAGACCATAAACCCCAAAATGTGCCCAGTGCCTAAGAAGTGTTTGTTGAATAGAATGTAGTTGTTAAAACAAGAAGTACTAGGATAGCCTCAGAATCATGAACTATGCTTGGTAATAGTTTGACTGGCTTTTCTTTCTCCACCAACTCCTGACTTATCTCTATGATAGCCCACCATAAGCATTTCTAACAGGTGTTGGTAGTTTGCAAATCAAAGAGTGAAAATTTGTTTAAAAAATCTGTTAGAGAGAGAGAGAGAGTGAGAGAGAGAGAGAGAGAGAGAGCGCTTGTCAAGGTACAAGTGGATTTTTATGCACCCACATATAAACGAGACATTTAGGTGCTTTCACTCCATCCCTGACTCACACTAGAGAGCTTGGCTTCAGGCTTCTTACCCACTGTAAATGGGTTGTGTATCTTGATCCTCAATTTCATTAGGTATCATAGGTTCACAATTAAGCATTTCCTGTTTGCTTACTTCCTCTGTGCCTTGTCCATCAAGACTTTGTATTACCATAGCTAATATTTCTGGTTGCACAGCTATTCTTTTTAATCTTTTTTTTTTTAAAGATTTATTTTATTTATTATATATAAGTACACTGTAGCTGTCTTCAGACCCTCCAGAAGAGGGCACCAGATCCTGTTACGGATGGTTGTGAGCCACCATATGGTTGCTGGGATTTGAACTTATCACCTTCGGAAGAGCAGTCGGGTGCTCTTACCCGCTGAGCCATCTCACCAGCCCCCCTTTTTAATCTTTTTTGAGAGGAAATATATAAAGATTGGAATTAAATGTCTAGAGTTTACTCTGTTGCTTATAATAGCAATGAGCAGTGTGATAGCTTTTCCAAGTGATGTTTCTATCCCCTCAGCTCCTATCCTTTGTCTTAGGGAATCTGAAATGGAGTTTCTGTTCATTAAGGCATGAAAAGTCTGACTATATAAAAAAAAATGACCTTACTGTGATTTGATGATGATTTGATGTTGACTCACTATCTCAGAGGATCATGTGTTGTTCCTTGCTCTGGGCATTTAGAATTTCCCCAAGTCTCTCTGGCTGTCCTGCCGAACTCAAAGAAATGATGCTTCCTCTAGAAATGATCCCAGGTGAATTTCTTCCCTGTGGCTTTCTCTCAGTTGCTTTCTGTGTTCTTCAGTGTTTCTGTCAGATGTTCTCTGCTTTCTGCAAAGTTAGTGGGCTTTCCTCTTCTTCAGTCACATTGAGTTTTTCTTCCAACAATGTTGAACATCAAATATAAAAGTAACTTTTATTTGCCTGAAGCAGTGGTCATCTCTGAGGCTTACTGTCTCTGTCAGCTAAGCTAGCCCTAGTCCTGGAAGCTTCTACCCTCTGTACAATCTTTTCTAGGCCCAGAATATTTTCAGCCTCTGAGACCTACTCCTAAGATCAACCTTTCTAATTCTTTCTGTAGCTTAGCTGGCTGGTTCAATTCAGTGGTTCTGACTCAAATTCCTCTCCAAACTAACTGGTTCAATCTGGCTTTTCTCTCTCATCTTCTGAGTTTTTGCTCATACTAACTCTGGCAATATGTTCTAAACTTCTGGCTTCTTCTCATTTTCTGGCTAATTGTGTCTTCCCCTGTGTCTAGCTTGTTCTTTCTTTCTTCAACCTGTCTCTGTAAAACTCTCCCAGTAAAACTGCGTCTCTCTCTCTCTCTCTCTCTCTCTCTCTCTCTCTCTCTCTCTCTCTCTCGTAGCCTTTCTTTTCTCTCTGTTATCATAAGAGTTGGACATATCTTATTCTGTCAAATATTTCTCTGATTTGTCACTTTGTCTGATACTCAACTAGACATCACTTTAAAACAAGGCTACTTCCTTCTACAAATTAACATTAACTTCATTGTTTGTGATTAAAGATGTATACTAAGGGCAGGTCTATATTCCAGCCAAAGAGATTAAATATGTTTGGTATGGGCAGAGCTACACCACAACTAGAAATATTTTTTATATATATAAATAACACAACTTCAGGTTTCACAGTGTGATCAAATATCCTACAACAGTGTGTGTGTGTGTGTGTGTGTGTGTGTGTGTGTGTGTGTGTGTGTGTGTGTATGTACCTAGGAATACAATAAAGACCAAAAAGTTGAGTAGGATGATATAGCATATTTTTAGATTAATCCTATTTGGGAATTAAAATTGTCTTAACTGTCTTGTATTATCTCTGGAGAACCCAGAAATGCATAAGTATAATTGGGGAAGGACCCCTTCTTCCTGAGTGGCAAGTTCTGCTAGTAAGTGTACCAAATTTCATGGACAAATATCTATATGTAGTTAATTTATTTCTAGGATTGAAGAGCTTAAATTAAGAGTTTATTTCTGTCTGGGCAGTGGTGGCACATGCCTTTAATCCCAGCACTTGAGAGGCAGAGGCAGGTGGATTTCTGAGTTTGAGGCCAGCCTGGTCTACAGTGTGAGTTCCAGGACAGTCAGGGATACACAGAGAAACTGTGTCTCAAAGGACTAAAAAAAAAGAAAGGAAGAAAGAAAGAGAGAGAGAGAGAGAGAGAGAGAGAGAGAGAGAGAAAGGAAAGAAAGAAAGAAAGAAAGAAAGAAAGAAAGAAAGAAAGAAAGAAAGAAAGAAAGAAAGAAAGGTGGTAGGGAGGTAGGGAAGAAGGGAAGGAAGGAAGGAAGGAAGGAAGGAAGGAAGGAAGGAAGGAAGGAAGGAAGGAAGGAGTTTATTCTCTGCTCTTTGAGTTGATGAGGTCTTTCTTTCATCATCACTGAATTCCATACGTTACTTAATTATGTTAGATTCATTCTTTTAACTTGAATGTCCTCAGTTTCATTGACGTAAGTCTCATTGGAGAACATATATAGGATGGGGGTGTTTAGAAGGAATGTCTTGGTCTTCCTTCCGTATGTTTGTGGTTTTTTTGATAGGACCTGGGCATGTGAATTTTATTGGTTGTATATCTGATATGTAATTCTAGATTGCCTGTATTAGAAGTTTGGTTATGCTTTTGCTATTTCCCAAACTCTGTTCATTTCAGGTCAGGAAGGAGTGATCAGGCCAGTGTTGCTTATTGATTGGAGACACTGTGGTATCTTCAATCTACTAATAGCTAGTGTGATGTGGAATGAGATCTGGTCTTAAGGATACTGTAAAAGTGCTTGGGTGAGATGTAAAAAGTGCCCTTGTACAGTTCCCAGCTTGACTTGATAGAAAGGAAGCATGGGACAAGGGACTAAAAAGACTTTTTGGATCAGCACACAAATATCAGTTAGGCATTTCACAAGAGCTCAGAGATACAGCTTCTGGTTGGGCCTAGTGGGACAGCTTGAATTCTTCCTCTTTCTCCTCCTTCTCCTCCTCTTCCTCACTTCTCTCATTTCCTTTTTTTTTCTTTAGATTCATCTTTAATCACAACATTTCTCCCTTTGCTTTCTTCCCTCCAGATACACACACACACACACACACACACACACACACACACACACACACACACACGGTGACTCGTCTTTTTGATGTGTTCTTGAACTGTGTTTGTAAGTATTTTACTGAGAATGTTTGTGTCTATGTTCATAAATGATATTGGCCTGTAATTTCTGTGGTTTCATTTCCAAGTATAACCTATTGGTCTGTATAATGTTATTTGTGTGTATGTTTCAGGGATGGCTGTTTGGCACTGGACAGCTAATTGGTATGCCATTCCCTGGGAAAGACCACTCTATAACTCCCCGCTTTCCTCAGTTGACTGTAGTTCTTTGTGTAGGATTGAATCTTTGTGGGGTTTTTCTCCTTACAATTTGTATATTCATCACTGTTATCCTTTTTAGCTCATGTTTGGGTGGTCATGTTGTGAAACTTTGTGGGTGCAGCTTCTGATTTTACTAGAAAACACAATCTCAGTTTCCTGATCCACAGACCCTCAAAATAGTATCATTTCCCTTTTCACAATACATGAGAGCATTTGGCAAATCGATCCACTGAGATTGGGTTCCACAATTCTGCATTTTGGATGGTTGTGGTTTGCTGTAGTGGTCTCTGTATGTTAAAAAGAAAACTTTGTTGATGAGAAGATTTTATGTATTTTTATCTGTGAATAGAAGGACAGATGTTTATATAATGTTGTTAGGGATTATGCTGGCTTAGTAAATTAGTGGTTGTAGATTTTCCTCCTATATCCATGATTAGCAATGAGTAGTTAGCTAGGTTTCTAGTACCAGAAGACACCATACAAGGTTACAAAGAAGGAAGGTAACCAACAATCTTACTCAGCTACAATGCCTATACTCTACATCAATAACCAGAACAGCACAATAACCATAAGGTTTAAGTAATGCCACACATATCTTGGTTGTAACCCACAGTTCTTTAATAAGGCTTATGACCTGTTCAACAAGAGACCATGCCTACTTTATTCTTAACATTTTTAGTGAGTATATTTCTCATTCAATCTCTTTTCTGAAATAATGAGTCATGACTAATGCCACATTAATAACAATCAGGATGGTGTGGTGGCTTAAATGAGAGTGTTCCCCACAGGCTCATAAGTTTGAATGCTTGGTCCTTAGTGGAACTGTATGGAAAAGATTAAGAGGTGTGGCTTTGTTGGGGTAGGTGTGGCCTGTGTGTCACTGAGGGTTGACTTTTGAGTTTTCTAAAGCCCAAACCAAACCAAGTCTAGTCTCTCTCTCTCTCTCTCTCTCTCTCTCTCTCTCTCTCTCTCTCTCTCTCTCTCTCTCAACTTGCTGATCAGCTTTTGCAGTTTCAGTTATTTGTCCAGCACCATGCCTACCTGGCCTGGCTGCCACCATGATCTCCGCCTAGACGATCATGAACTAAGGCTTTGAAACTGTAAGCAAGCACACATTGAAATATTTCCTTCTATACAGTGCCTTCATCATGGTGTTTCCTCACAGCTATACAAACCCCAGTTAGGGATGATTATTAGCCCTCACAGAGTTATGATTTCATTTTCATATGAAATGAGGAGTTTTGGCCTTTCCTAAATTTTGGGAGAAACTAAAGGCTTCTTCTTCTTCTTCTTCTTCTTCTTCTTCTTCTTCTTCTTCTTCTTCTTCTTCTTCTTCTTCTTCTTCTTCTTCTTCTTCTTCTTCTCCTCCTCCTCCTTCTCCTCCTCCTCCTTCTTCTCCTCTTCTTCATTTTGTAAGAATCAAACACTGTTCTTATAACTCAGGAAAAGTGGATCCAGTACAATTATTGCCCAGCAAAACACCATGGCAGATTTAGGAACAGAAACTTAATCAAAGAGGAAACCATAATCTAAGGACACCACAGCCTGCTATAAATCAAAATTAAACTTCATACATCAGAAAAAAATGGTTATAAAAGAGCAAATGCAGCGGAAGCCGAGTTCTTCTTGGACTTCCACAGATGTGATATGATCCTGTCGAATTTCACCTGTTCTTCAGAGCACTGGGACTCAAAAACCTTTTCTCTAGAGCCACAAAGCAGCATTGCCTTGGGGGTGCGATGGACAGGTGAGTGCTGGGGCCACACTCCTGGTGCTCAGTTAGAACTGGAGTATTTTAACAAGCCTTGCTTGAAAGAGCATTCTTTTTTGGGGGGGGGGGGTTCGAGAAAGGGTTTCTCTGTATAGCCCTATCTGTCCTGGAACTCACTTTGTAGACCAGGCTGGCCTCGAACTCAGAAATCCACCTGTCTCTGCCTCCCAAGTGCTTAAAAGAGCATTCTTATCAGTGCTATCACGTTTGCCTTTTCGAAGCCCTGAAGAAAACAAATCTGTTGTCTGAGTTCCAAATGCATGGTTGTTAGGTCATAAACTCTGAGGTGAGAATGGGGCTGGCTGTTTTAAAGAAGCTCCTTGGTTGGTTCAAAAGGCCAGCTGGAATCTGTGTATGAATCAGCGGCTTCCAGGTCCTGCTCCAGGTCTCACAAGGAGGAGGAAACCCCTAAGGGTTACTGTCAAATGCATGGGTCCAGTCCCTGCCTCAGCCCCCTCCCAAATCCCGTCAGAACAGCTGGATACTTATCTGTTTCTCGAATTTGACTGCAGCACGATATTTTGTATGACCAAACGTTTCTGTGGCTAAAAAGCCCAAAAATTAATTCTTTATAGGATAATAAATTGCAACAACCAAAAGCCCCTATTTCCTTCTACTTCTGTGTCATGGAGAAAGTGTGACAGTAAAAGAATTGTAATCAGAGATTATAAGGAAAGGTGACAGGAAGCTCCACCTGAGGCGAGAGCAAACAGGAAAGCTGAAAATGAACCCATGGGCAAGCAAACCTGTAGCAAAGTTCAGGAGTCTGCTCTTCTAGAAGCTTCTTGGCTAACCTCAGCCTCTGAGACCCCTTGATGTCAGAGCAGGAGCTATCCTGCTGCAGATGACAAAAACATTCAACTTTTGACAAAATTTATGACCCAGAAGCACATATTAGAGACTTTTTTCCTGGTTCTCATTATCCAGCATTAAGTCAATGAGTGGAAATTAGTCTATATGAAGTACAGACACTTAAAATAATAAAGTCTTCAAAGAAGGGGTATAGCCACAGACAGCCCATGTTCAAATTTTTTCATGGACGTTTTTATTTGAAAAATGAGAAAATTCAGGAATACCTATTTTAAATATATTTATTTTAATTGAGGTGTTCTAAATACCTCAGTGAAGGTATATAAGGACAAAGAAAGATAGAAAGTTGGATAGCTTTATTGGTTAAGGTAAGTTGTAGTGTAAAAGCCAACGCTCCCTCCTACCCCAAACATGTATATACACTTGTTTGATTGGGAGCTCTCAAATAACCACTAGGTCTCTGGGAAATGAAACCTAACTAAGGATAAGGGCTAGTAGCAGCCATGCTGATGACAGGTGTGAGTTCTGAGAAAGCACAAAAAGGAAAACAATATTTACATTCGAAGAGGTATGAAAACAAAAACCCGATGATGTACGTACGTCATCAGGGTCAGCGGAGCAGATGGAGAAGGAATGAGCCTGGCAGTTGGGAAGACCTAGGTGACTGTCAAAGGTTTTGAAAACAGGAAAGCTCCTTGGTGGGACGCTTGGCTAGGATTCTGGTATTAAATGATTATTGAGACCTCTTCCTTCCATTTCTCACTCCAACTGAATAAATACGAAATCAGAATAGGACGAACTCTCCATAAAACACTCATAAAATTATGTTGTGATTTCAATTATCATGCATGTGCACCTTACTCTAGGATTCCTAACAAAGGGCAACAAGAATCCTGCCAGAGAAGAGCTAAAATGAAACTCTTTCCTTTTGAGGAAACAAGATCCAGGAATTAGTACCCTGAAAACATACAGCCCTGTGGCTTCTATAATGGCTGTAAACGCCTGAAGGACAGGAGCTTTGTCACTCATGGTATATGACACCCAACAACAAGCACAGAACCTTTATTTTGAAATAGATTGTTTCAAGAAACATAAACCTACATAGCATATTTGCTTTGCTGCCTGAGGATTCTGTAACAAATTCCCATGCTTTATGTAATAATCATATGAAATTATAATAAAAAATAAATGAAAGTTAAAGTGAAAAGTCCTCTACTATTTGTATAGTATTTTAAAGTGATATTTAGAGATGGCATGTCGTCTTGCTGATCCTGAGCATTTCTTCCTGTAGTATTTTCAAACAGCTCACTCCTGTTTATGCACTAAATATTTTTTAATTTAATTTTTATTAGACATTTTCTTCATTTACATTTCAAATGCTATCTCAAAAGTCTCCTATACCCTCCCCGCCCCCCCATCCCACACTGCTCCCCTACCCACCCACTCCCACTTCTTGGCTCTGGCATTCCCCTGTACTGGGGCATATAAAGTTTGCATGACCAAGGGGCCTCTCTTCCCAATGATGGCCAACTAGGCTATCTTCTGCTACAGATGCAGCTAGAGACACAAGCTCTGGGGTTACTGGTTAGTTCATATTGTTGTTCCACCTATAGGATTGCAGACCCCTTCAGCTCCTTGGACACTTTTGCTAGCTCCTCCATTAGGGGCCCTGTGTTCCATTCAATAGATGACTGTGAGCATCCACCTCTATATTTGCCAGGCACTGGCATAGCCTCTTATGAGACAGCTATATCAGGGTCCTTTCAGAAAAATCTTGCAATAGTGTCTGCGTTTGGTGGCTGATTATGGGATGGATCCCCGGGTGGGACAGTCTCAGGATGGTCTATCCTTTCGTCTTAGCTCCAAACTTTCTCTCTGTAACTCCTTCCATGGGTATTTTGTTCCCTATTCTCTGTATAGCCCTGGCTATCCTGGAACTCACTCTGTAGACCAGGCTGGCCTCGAACTCCGAAATCTGCCTGCCTCTGCCTCCCAAGTGCTGGGATTAAAGGCATGTACCACCACTGGCTGGCTATCCACTAATTCTTACAATCAGTTTACTAATGAAAGCAGAGCTTCCCTGGATGACTTAAGGGCAGGGAAAGGTAAACAGCTCAGATGCTGGGTCACCTTCTCTTCACCCTAGACTGACCTGGAATGCCTTCCATGAACCATTGATTGGGACTAGTAGAAGAGCTCCCTGAAAACCATTGCCTAGTGTTTATAAACATTATAGAGCATTTGGAGCATATGCAACATTGTAATACAAATAAAAGGAAGTTTAAGCATAGCAACAACTCACTACTTAGAGTCATTGAGAAACTCATTTATTCCTCTGTCAATTGTCTGGATAAGACCTGCATAGACTTGCTTGCTTCAAGATTATCTACTCCTAGGTTTTATTTGGGGATGAAGGATTTTCCCTTTTTTACAAATTAAATAGATACATGCATACATACATACATACATACATACATACATACATACATACATGTATCAAATGCATTAACCAAGCCTGTAGTCCCAGCTGCTCTGGAAGTTTATACAAGCTAATTACAGACTGAGGCTAGTCTGAACTATATAACAAGCTTAAGACCAAGCTGGCAGATTTAGCAAGATTGTTTAAGAGATTAAAAAAAAAAAATAGAGGGATTGAGTGGGTAGTTCAGTGGTGAGATGCTTATCTAGCATAGAATAAACTCTGATTAGTGCCAATAGTGAAAAAATTAGAGTAAAGATAAAGAGGGGGTGGGGATATTAATTTAGTGAGGGAGATCGAATTTAAAGCAGAAAAGGCAAGTCTTACCAGCAGCTTCTTAGCTTGGACCTGTGCACACAGTCCTGTAACTTCATCCAAATAGTGATAAGATCCTTTCTGGTCTTTAGTACTCAAGTTTCATCTGTTCTTGAAGCTCATATAAACACAGAATGGATAGTTTCAGCTTCCATTTCCGGCTGCAAAGAGCATGTGAGATGTTCCCACGTGTTTGTGTTTATCAGTTCATCTTCGTTACTGACTAGAAATGACTTTTGCTTCTATTTTCCTTAAGTCAAAAATCATCTGTCAATTATATCTCTTACCTACTCACCCTTCCTCTATTCATAAATAATCACTGGGATTTAACAATGGACAGAGCCTAAAACACCCCCAGAGATCACTGTTCCTATTAGGCTCTGGCCTAAGGCACACTTCTGACTGTTAGGAGAACCTTGAAGGCAGAAACTTGCTGTCCTGACCTCCTGCCTAGGCATTCATTCCATTAGGAACTGCTATTAAAGGTACAAACTCATTGCTGTTCTCATGGTGCCTTATATCAGTCCTTCTTCCTCAGAAAGTCGCTCTTCTGCCCTGTGGAGAATACATAGTAATAATAATAATAATAATGCCCTGATGACATTGTGTGAGTTCCCCCACTTCTACAGGGCAGTTTCTCATTTCTCCTGTTTGTTCCTTCTATCTGATCTACATTCACAAAATGGATGCTTTCTTTCCTTTCTTGTTGAATATGTCTACTGCTTCTGCCCCTCATCTCCCTGGTCCTTTGTACTTTGGAAACTCTCTTTCAGCACAGTGCACTGCTTAATGACACTGTCCCATGTAACTTTCCCAGTATTTTTCTCCAATTCTTCTCAGTCATTTATATTTAATATAAAATTTTGAGATTAAATATAATTACATTATGCCCCCTCCCTTTCCTCTCTCCAATCCCTCCTGTGTATACACAACCCCTGATATATTTCGCATCCATTGCCACTTTTTAAAAGAACTGGTGGTGGTGGTGGTGGTGGTGGTGGTGGTGGTGGTGGTGGTGGTGGTGGTGGTGGTGGTGGTATGTATGTGTGTGCGTATATGTGTAATATATAAATACAATATACTCAGTCCATATGTTACTTGTATGCATGCTTGAGGGCTGGCCATTTGATTCTAGATACCCAATTGGTGTATCTTCCCTGAGGAGGAGTATTTTTACTGCTCTTATCAGTTAGTATTTCCAACAGGGTTGAGGTATTGTAACCTTTCTCTTTCCACATTAGCATGTCTATTGATGTCATCCTTGTTCAGGTAGTACTTAGAAAGCCGCGTTAATGTAGAACCTAGCAAAGTTAAAAACAAACAAACAAACAAAACATTGCAGGCAGAGTGGAGGAGCATTAGATAGAAATAGCAGGCTACATGTGATCTGAGATGGGAAATAGAAGAAATGGGAAGGTCTCTAATGAGATAAATGGAGAAATGGAGAAGAAAGGGGTAAAATAAGAATTTCTGAAAAATCATACCATTGACTATCAAAAATTACCCTCAATATACAGAAGTTGGTATAGAAATACACATATACTTTGAATACAATTTTCCTATTTGGACTGTCAATGCTGCTGCAAAGAGTTGTACACTGTCTAACAAAACTCCATCAGTAGGAAAGAGAAGCCATCTTTTAAGTTGTTGCTCAAGGTTATTCAAGAGGCTCCCAAAACATTACAGAGTATTTCTGTTATCCTTTCTATTACCCCATGAGATGGCAAGTGAGTCCGTATTGCTGAAGACACCGTGGACTTTGGACACAGGGTCCAAAGGACAGGCACTAGAACTAACCTGAAACCCTCCACTCTGAGTATAAGTTTTCATGGAACCAGATGGCATAGGTAAACTTCTAAGGGAAAGAACCAATAGTTCTCAGCCTTCAGATTCCATCTACTGAATACACTGTTCTCTTTCTTCAGCTTCACTGCCCTTACACAAGCACCAGGACCCCTGATCCTTGTCTATACTTATTGTTTATTTATTAGTTATTCTTTTTGCTATGTGGCTTTACTTCCCAACTATAACTTACTGAAAAGAAGAAACTATAAGTACCTCTGACAATATCACAATTGCAAACATTTATTGCAAGAATTGTAATAATGGCAAACATTTATGCAGCATGCACCATTTTAAGCATTTTACACCAATTAATTCACTCAGTTGTCTTTATCGCTTGTTTCATAGATGAGGAAGTTGTGAGCCATAACCAAACCGCCTACAGTCATACAGTTCCTTAGTCATAAGACTCAGTGTGTCTGTCTGCAGAGTGTTTGTTCCAAATGCCTTGTTTCTGACAGTAAAATACTCCATTGGTATAGGATATAGTAAGGAAAGCTAACTGAATGTGTTTGAGATAAATTTTTAGAAAAAGTTTGAGGATATAACGGGCATGGGAATTTATCTGACAAAGGTACCTGGAAGGAAATGGAAAGTAGAAAAAAAAAATGTCAGAAGTCTTCAAAGTATCCACTTCCATGTAAATAACAGAAGGAACAGGACTCCTCAGCCCCCCACTGCTACAAGGATGAAATGCTGATGTAAATACGCTGACTCATCTACAGAGAGGGCTATTTGGGGGTACTCCAGAACAATTACTTAACTCGAGCTTTATAGATTAAAGTGTAATGATAGCATATACATTATAAAAATTGAAAATGCTAGTTCGTTGTTCTCTATAATGCACCAAATTGGGTGAGCTAAATGGATAAAGTAATTGACTTGGCAGAAGTTAAACCACATGTAATTTCTTCAAGAACATCGATAGTAGTTAATTATTTCCCATATCGTACTCACATCCCAGTACTAGACCTGCTACATTTGTATAGGATTTGCAGCATAAATAACAGCGATGGATGTCTGCAGCTGGATGGGAAAGAAGTAGTTAAGAACTAACATATTACCACGGCAAGCGTTTTATGCCATTCAAGTTTTGCTTTGTTTTGCTTTGTTTTGTTATGAGTATATAAGCTACAAAAATTTCTGAGATGCTCCTAAGACAGCAAAAACAGTTAACCTATGGTGATTTCCATCATCACCCTGTTTTCCACCTAAGATAGAACTGGCAAGAATAGTCCTGGTTATTTTAACCACAAACAAGAAAAGCATCAGTCATTCAGCTACATCTCACCATCTATTATAAGACACACATACATTTCTTTAAATGTTAGCTATAGGAAAGAAACCCTTCTTCTTAAGGAAGGTAATTACATAGATCTATGTGTGTATATGCAGCCAAATCTATTAATCCAAGTGTAAAAGTTGAAGATTTTTAACTAAATTTACCTAAAGAAGTCATAAAAGAAATCCTCTGTTCAACCAAGAAAGAATCTTTTAAGAGTGCCATGAGAATGTTCTGAGGTGGAGACCTCTGCACACTTCTCTAGTGAGTATATTTTGAAACTTAAGAATGATGTTTTAAGTATGTGCATGCCTCACAGACTTTTGTGATAAGCTAATAACATACAACACCAATATAAATAAATATTTCTTATAGGTCATTTGGAAAAAAAAACATATATTTTTGCTTATAGCCTGATAAATAACTTTGTAAAAATTTTTCTGTAAAAAAAAATGTTATACCCACTGAATTCAAGAATTTTATTGCAAAGACAAAGTTCACACTGACACCAAAGGCTACACATGAGGTTTCTGTACAAGCAGGAAAACAGATAGATGTCACTGTGTGGATGGGAGTTTGGATTCTTGGTATCCATCTTTCATTGCTGCCGGTCAATAGCCATGAAAAGTTTTAGTTGGCTGATATCCAATAAACCTCTCATCTCATGTCCTTCTTTCCCAACTTTGTTCAAGACATAGAACAAATATTGACAAGATTAAACATAGTAAGTGAGCATGGCACTGCAATGAGTCCTTTGTACACATACTTGAAATCTGGTTAGGAGAACTAACTCTATTTCACTATCAGGACACTGGCAGAGATAAGCTTAGGACAGCTGGTGCAGTACCTTTGGGTACTTTCACTAGAGCAGTCAATGATATGTCTAAATATATCAGCCCTACACAAGTTGTGTTTCTTCTTGGAAGTGGAATGTATCTTCATTGGTGGTTATTTGACAACTATGGTTTACCATCTGCAAAGAAAAAACCCTGTATTTAGTTTTATCAGAGAAGATACATTCTGGGACTATAAGTGGAACAGTTATATATTCAAAATAATTTGCTTTTACTTAACTTCTATAATTTTAAGTGATTTTATTTTCAATAGTTTTTGCCTTGGAGCTCAGGATCTGAAGAAAGCGTGTGGTTTCTATTGAATTATAGGTTTGAAAGGAAAAAACTCTTTGAAGGGAACTGTCAAAGTTGAGGGTTTTTTTTTCAAATCTAATAAAACTTTGCTTGTAAAATAGAACATTAATTTGGTATACTATGAAGAACAAAATATATTCACAATCTAAACCATGCTCCTTTCATATGAGGAATACTTCTATTTCAGAGAAGTTGAAAGATGGAAATACTATGACTTAGACCTGGAAAATGATGAGAGTCAACTTTAAAATCATCTATTATATGAAGACCTACTAAAGGAAACTACATACTATGTTACAGAGAAAGTCAGGAAATCTACTCATCTGGGGTTGGAGGGTGAATTCACTCTGAATGCTTTTTAATTTGTCCAATGAAATAGGTCATTAATTCTGTATTCTACAAACCCAAGAGATCCCTACACCATCTTCCCATCATCCACTGTAAATGCCAGAGTGAAGGAAATATTCACTGCTTGTATGGTGGTAGATTAGGTGTACCTTGCCAGTTTTGTATAGAACAAATGACTCATGGAAGCATTCCCATTCTCATTCAGAATAAATCACCATCAAAGGTACTGCAGTGGGAGGCCTAGTCATCAAGAAATGCTTGCAGTCTCAAGATGATTGTGTGATCCTCTGAGAGTGTGTTAGGGCCCCCTTCTCCTCACCAGCCCCATTTTAATTCACTGAGCCACATTATGATACACGTCATCATGTCGGGTGGTATAAAGGACTAGAAGCTGGGTTCCACAGGGTTGGTTAGGGGAAAAGAGGATAAGAAATCTCAATGCTAATGGATGAGGCTGAGGGGAGCAAACTAACAAAAAAGAAAGAATGAATCATGAACACACAAAAGTGCACTGACAATGGCTAAGTCTAACTCCATGGACTTCAGAGCTAAGCACAAATATCAGAGCTCGCTCACACACTTCCATCCTAAGAAGTTGGTGATTAGCCACAATATCCTACAGGATGAAACCAGAAGCAATCAAAAGCCAGAGATGCAATTACCAATTTCTTAGCTCTCGGTAATGAATGAGGCCACCCAATAGAATATTTAGAAATCTCTAAAAACAATCTCACTACAGAAAAAAAAAAATCTGAATTTTACAGAGAGTACATAGATGCTATCCTTGCTGCAACATTCTCATATCTCTACACCTCAACTGTATCTGTACAGTTAAAAAATAGAAAAGCCATAAACACAGAATCTGTTCTCATATTGTCTTTCAATTCTCTGTAAATATATCTCAACAAGAAACTTTAAAAGTTCCTCTAAATTTATTTATATATATATATATATATATATATATATATATATATATATATATACACACACACACACACACACACACACACACACACACATATATATATATATATATATATTTAGTCTTATGAAAGGAAGACAGAGTGGAGAAAGGATGTATGGGACTGGCATTCACATGGCCATCTACATAAGCATCTCATCACAATGAGACGCAGATTGTACTAAACTTCAGGAAGCTGAAATCACTGAAGCCAAGCTGGGAGTGGAGGGTGGGGAGAGTGGGATGTATTTAAGTTTAATCCCAAGGGAGTAAAGGAATCGACAAAAAGGGCCAAGTAAGCGGTGTGTGCTTCCTCTTTCAAATAATTGCTAAGCCATTGTAATGTCAAATATGTGTGGACTTTATATGCATGACTCTACAATTTTTGATAGATTTCAGGAAATTAATTCAGCTCTAGACCTTGAGGTTTGCCAGGGTATTGGAATGCTGTCCTCAGCTCAGTGGGTCCTCCACAGGGGCTGAACAGCTGCAGCACTTGAAAGGCCGTCCATTGTGCCTTTCTCACTGTGGCCCTGAGACCTTGAAGTGAGGGAGGTCTACTCACCCTGCACAGCCTTTATTGCTGCTCAGTGTACCTTCCTTTACCAAGGCAGACAGACCTCTCTAGGCCGAAAATCAGGTGTTTTTTTTTTTTTTTTCCCATTGCCTTCCACTTCATGATAATCAACTTAGTCTACTATGTTCCCACATAAAGAATTTGGCTATAAAATAAAATTTCCCCCTCAGTTTGGAATGACTCTTTTCCTGAGTCACATGAGGAAAAGGACAGCATTTCTTGCAATTCCCTAATGGAAAGGCTCCTAAGTAAGACTTGTGCAGAACTGAAACTGGCCTACTGCTACGAAACAGAGCCTGGCTGAGGCTTGTTCCACATATAAGTCACACCCTTCATCTTTAAATGTCAAAGACTCCTCTAAATACACTCGCACACAATTGCTGCCTATGAGTGTAGACACTGTCACCCTTTAAACATAGTTACTTCTGTCAATGATCCCTTAAAAGAACCAGAAACAGGTGGATTAGTTTTATATTTGTCACACATTGTCCTGTGTTGGGCTCCTCCTCACAGTCTTGCTTTCTCTAATCTTCTCAAGCCTAAAATGTACTGTTTAATACAATACATTTTAAAGGACAGGGGTTCAGGGTTGTTCAAGAAATTGTTGGTAGAAAGATTTCAAGTGACAGATTAGTTCTCGAACTGAGTGCATCTACAGTTTAGGCTATTTTTTGTATCTTCTAAAAGAACATGCTGATCCTGGCACTGTTGGTTGGCATTTCTTTTTCTTTTATCAAGGCATGTTTTTGTGCAATTCTACTCTGAGTTGTAAGGAATAAGTGTTTTGGGAGCTGTCATAACAAAATCCTGAGAGGAAGGAAAGGGAGAGAGACAGAACTGGGAGCAAGAGAGGAGCAGAAGTAGGAAGGGGAGGAGAGAGATGAGAGAGTGAAAGGAGAGGGTGGGGAGAAGAGACTGAGAGAGAAAGAGTGTGTGCATGTGTGTGTGTGTGCACGAGAGAGAGAGAGAGAGAGAGAGAGAGAGAGAGAGAGAGGGAGAAAGAGAGAGATGTTCATTAACATGTATAAGAAACCAGCCCTACTGTATAAGAAATCTCTAAAGCAAGGGTCTCAGCTCTACTTTCCTTGTACTTCCCTTTAGTCATTTGACTAGACAGTGGTTAGTCCTGCAGCTCCCTCAAAGTCACTGTGCTTAGGATTCACGAGCACATCTTGTTTAAATGTTGATTGTGGCTCTCTGGATCTATCACGGAGATTTAGGTCTTCTGATAAGTCCCTGGATGCCACCGTGGCTGGTGGTTTACTGGCCATCCTTTGAATAGCAAAGGGTGGAAGCTGTACATCCAGAAGTTAGAAGCTGATTTCTAGGGCATGTGTTTCTTTCAAAGGGGTCCTCTTGCAGACTTCCTAAGCTGGAGAAAGTCTTTGGTGTTCAGAGATTTGCATGAATCGTCCTGTTGACAGAAGGACTTGCTTTGATCGCTCTTGCATTATCTTGTGATCCATTTGTTTTTTCTTTCTAGAAGTGCCAAAAACTGCCAGCAACAGACAGAAAGGGAACTTTTCTACAGCTATGCTCCTATAACTGTACATAGCCTTTGACAAAACAAAAGCCAACTTTTTAGGTATAAAGTGATAGTAGTTCATTCTTAACAGACTTACTAAAAAAATTTTTTTTTAAATTTGAGTAATCTCAGTGTCATTTAAAAACTATTTGACGAAAAAAATGTTTATTAGAAACCTCTTTTTTATTTATTTTTATTTTTTTTATTTTTGGTTTTTTGAGACAGGGTTTCTCTGTGTGCCCTGGATGTCCTGGAACTCACTTTGTAGACCAGGCTGGCCTAGAACTCAGACATCTGCCTGCCTCTGCCTCCCGAGTGCTGGGATTAAAGGCGTGCGCCACCACGCCCGGCTAGAAACCTCTTTTTTTATAACTATGGTGTGAAAAATGGATGCAACAGGAAAGTATTTTATACACTGGTTTGTGTATAAACTTATATCATTGTAACAAGCGTACAGGAGAGATTATTGATTACTTATCAGCAATGGTATGAAAGTTAGCTTCAAATGGCAGCTTTATATTTTTTATTTTGTGTGTGTACATGTATTCATGTGTGTGTTCATACATGTGTTCTTGTGTGTGTGTCCTATATATGTATGGGCATGTGTGCATATGTGCATGTGCACTCAAGCACCCATGTGTGTATGCCTATGCATGCATGGATCAGTGCCTAAGTGTATATGGGTGTACAGGTGTGGAGATGTATGTATACATTCCATGGTGCATATGTTGAAGAGGTCAGCTCAGGAACTTTGGAAAAATTCCACCAGACCCCTCCCCTCCTGGAAGAGAGAGGACATAGAACACATAGGCACCCCTCCTCCCCTCAGGAAGGGAGAGGCTAATTACATTCCTCAGACCACAGGGAGCACCAACCACTGACCACCTGCAGATAAAGGAAGCCCATAGATACATAGAGGAATGTATCTATGACCCTTCACAGACAAGGAAAGCCCTTGCTACCTCATTCCCTAAGGACCAATAAGTTTAAAACACACTGTTCTGCCAATCGCATTGTCCCTAGTGGCTGTAGCTCTATTCTACCCCTGAAAGCTGTGTAAAAACTGTCTGATCAGTCTGTCTCCTTTGTGTGCAGGACGACCCAAACACACTGAAATAATACATTCCTCTTACTTTTGAATGGATCCCGGCTCTGAGTTGTTCACTCAGGGTGGTGGGGGGAGGGGGTTGGGGGGGGGGAGAAAGCTTCTCCGGTAAGCTAAAGCTCATCAGACATAAGGGACAAGCTTCCCTTCTTACAAGGGATCCTACTCAACAGGTGTTCCACCAGTTACAACCAACACCTTGTCTTTGTCCCTTTGCCAGAAGGAAACCAACAGACACACAGACCACAAAGCTACTGAAAAGGCTCCATATTGACTGACATCTCGGTTGCTGTTTTTGGTGGATGCTGGGCATGTTTTTTCTTCCTCCATACCACTGCAGTATGCCCAGAGATGAGTGGTGAGCAATGAGTGTATTACTTTAATGAATGTTGTTTTCAATTAATTATTGCATTTAGATAGTAATAACTCATATTTACTGGACACATTGAGTGACCGTGCAAACAAAATTCTTTATACAAATGCCCATGCTTGATTTATACAACATTTGTAGCCTAAAAGTACTACTTAGAAAGAAAAGAAATCACTGGGCAATGGTGGCACAAGCCTTTAATCCCAGCACTTGGGAGGCAGAGGCAGGCATATTTCTGAGTTCGAGGCCAGCTTGCTCTACAAAGTGAGTTCCAGGATAGCAGGGCTATACAGAGAAACCCTGTCTCAAAAAACAAAACCAAAAAAGAAAGGAAGAAAGGAAGGAAGAAAGAAAGAAAGAAAGAAAGAAAGAAAGAAAGAAAGAAAGAAAGAAAGAAAGGAAGGAAGGAAGAAAGGAAGAAAGGAAAAAATCAAAACCATAAGATGTTTGCTAATAACCCCATCATAAATCCACAATAAGAAGGATTATTGTGGACCCTTTTCTGGGACTAAAATTGACTCAACATTGTTGGGGATCTACTTCAGTGGAAGAAAATTATTTTTCTCTTACCTATTTTTGATTCATGGTTTCGTCTTCTACAAAAATAAATATATTAAATTAATTAATTAATTAATTAATTAATTTCGAAGAGAACAACAACCTAAGAAGTCTTCACAAGGAAATGAGCTCCCAAAGAAACAATCAAAAACATGCATTCTTTGGTTCTAAATCTTACTGTGAAAGTGGATAGTCATAAATAAATAAGACTGGACAAAAGAGAATGTGGCCAAATGATATGAGACAGAATAGCACAGTGGAGCATACTTGCCTACCTTCTCCCAGGCACTATATTGTAAGAGGACATTCCTCTCCCATGGTTGGAAGGCAACCAACTCTTGCATATGTATCGCATGGTCTACTTCAGGGGAAAGTTTTAGAATGTACTTTAGGGTAGAATGTGGGAAATGAGGGATTGTTTTTCTAGTAGTGATTTTTCACCAAATTTCTCTAACTTAAAATATTTGGTGTAACTTGTCTTAAATTCCATGACAATTATCTTACTTTTATTAATATTGAGTCTACAATCATCTCAATGCACCATGCACCAAAACTAAACTGTAGCCAACTACAATACGTAGGACATGACTACAACTTGTGGTGCTGTAGTTTCTTATAGCATCTGATTGTTCACTTGATAATTAACAATGAAATTCAATGTCCAAAGTCTTAAAAGGGAAAATCTACTGTCTTTGATACAAACAGACCAATAAAAGTCTCTTCATCCCCAGGTGTTACCACTGCAGTCTGGGCAAGAGAAAGGAGTTGGGAAGAACTTGGATGATCTAGAATTCAGTTAATAGACACCAAATAATGTATAGAACCAGAAGGAAGTTCTCTGTTTAGTAAAACAAACTATCTCATTATATAGAGATAATCCTCTGACCTTGTCACTAATAGTCTCTTGTCCTCTGACCTTCACACTCATGCCATGGCACAGGTGTCCCACCCCACCTCTGAAAATAAGAACAGACTTTATTTTTTTTTAAAGATTTATTTTATTTATTATATGTAAGTACACTGTAGCTGTCTTCAGACACTCCAGAAGAGGGCGCCAGATCTCATTACGGATGGTTGTGAGCCACCATGTGGATGCTGGGATTTGAACTTATCACCTTCGGAAGAGCCATCTCACCAGCCCCAAGAGCAGACTTTATTAGTATTGTCAAACATTCATTTTGTCTCTCAAAGAGCCTATGATTTCAAGACTAGGCCAGACAACAAAGCACTTGTCCAGGTTATAAGCTTCCCACGGTTTTGACAAACTACCTGACAAATATCAACTTTTGAGCAGGGAAGCTTTGTTTAAGCTTGAAACTTCAGCTTTTCAGTACAATGTTGGTTGACTCCATGATCTTTGGATCTGTGATAGCATAGCACATCATGGTGCCAGTATATGATAGAGGGTCTGTTCACCTCATAGCAGAATCAAAGAATCAAAGAGATAGGAAGAGGAGGAGCTAGGGCCCCAATTATCCTTTCAAGGACATACTCTCATGGCCTAGTACACATCTCTTTAAGTTTTCACCACTAGCCAATTGGGAAAGCCTTGTACATATGGGCCATTGTAAGGACTCGAAGTCTGCAGCAGACTCTGCTAGAGTGGTTTGATTTACTGCAACAACCACCACAATCAATGGTATAAATGATAGATCGAGATAAACATGCTGGAGAGTATGTGTGCAGTTTTCTAGACTGTGAGTGTCAATGCTCAGAGCTATAGGTCAACATGAGAAGCCCATTTATTCCCAGGATCCAAGGAACTGCAGACCTCATCCTGTTGTATGGCATGTTGGGAAGAAACATTTCCCATCACACAGGCAATTCCTTGGGGTAATATTGTCCCATACATTCAGGCTTTACTCAGAACTACATTGTGTGTCCTAGAAAAACCTCAGCTGAGGACATCCATAGTAGGGGAAATACTCTTAGGGCAGGGACAGAGATAATATTCTTTTTTTTCCCCAAGTGGTCAGATGGTTGCATTTGGAGTGACTGTGCCTTTGAAGAGGATTATGTGTCCCAAGTTCAAACAAATATGTCATGGCCATTCTTATCCAGGGAAAAAGGCCAGCCTCTGATAGTCACTGCGAAAGGTTAAAAATAATCCAGATTCCTGACAAATTTAGGAAACCATGAAAAATCATCAGCCCTGGACTCTTCTAAGTTTCACAAATCAGTGAGAGCTGTATTTGATAGAGTTTATTCTAAACTTGTTGCTGTAACTGGTATGGTAATCATTAAGAACAGTGACCCTTGGGAGAAAAGGGGGCGGGGTGGGGAGAGCTGGAGCAAATGCTCTTTGAAAGAAAACAAACACCAGCTCTTTCTTTGTCTAGCCTTGGAGCTCATGAGTGGCACCCTTTTCAAACATCTCTGATGCTTTTTTATTCTTTTTTTATTATTAAATTGCATATTTATTGCGCATGGCTCTCAGAGTGAGTGTGGAATCTGGACACAACTTGCAGGATTCAGTTCTTGCCTTCCACCAAGTGGAGGATAGGGGTCAAGTTCTCAGACTTGGCAACAAAACTTTTGCTCCTGGAGCTAGCTCACTGGTGCGTCAGTCTCTGATTCTTTTTTTTTTTTTTTAATATTTTCTTTATTTACATTTCTAATGCTATCCCGAAAGTTCCCTGTACCCTCCCCCCCCCCGCCCTGCTCCCCTATTCACCCACTCCCACTTCTTGGCCATGGCATTCTCCTGTACTGGGGCATATAAAGTTTGCAAGACCAAGGGGCCTCTCTTTCCAATGATGGCCGACTAGGCCATCTTCTTCTATATATACAGCTAGAGACATGAGCTCTGGGGGTTCTGGTTAGTTCATATTGTTGTTCCTCCTATAGGGTTGCAGACCCCTTCAGCTCCTTGGGTACTTTATCTAGCTCCTCCACTGGGGGCCCTGTGTTTCATCCAATAGATGACTGTGAGCATTCACTTCTGTATTTGCCAGGCACTGGCATAGCCTCACACGAGACAGCTATATCACGGTCCTTCCAGCGAAATCTTCGCTGAAAGTCTCTGATTCTTAATCAAGACCCTATATGCAAACATGTCCTCTTAGCCTGCATTTAATAGGTAATTACTTGTTCAATGTCTGTGTTCCTTGAGAAGCAGAACCATATCTAAGAAGCTCCGGAAGCAAAAGCTAAAACCAACATAGCCTATGCTGTTATAGACATCCAAATCTGACACACGGTTTGTATTGAATTAATACTTCTCATTGATTGCTTAGTCTCTGAAGTGGGCAACCTCAAGCTTCAGTTGTTAATTATATGAAAGTGTCATCAGTGGCGTATGCATATCTTTCCCCTCTCGCCTTTATAAAAGCCCTGTGCTTCCTTTGCTACAGGCCTGCCTATACTTCCTCAGAACTACCAGGTCAAGGGAATTAATTCTGTTTCTTCATGTAAGCCTTACAAGCCAGAGAGAGTGTACAGTTCTACACCTGCCTTTAATTATTTATGGCTGATAATATATGTACTTGAGAGCTATTGAATAAATAAATAGGAGTGAATTAATGAACTGTGCACTGCTGCTGAGTGGATAGTCTCTTTGAGCCTTATTTTTGAAAATATGTTAAATGGAGATTTGATCAGGAAAATTTCATTTAACAGCTCATATGTACAAGGCACCTAGTCATTGACTTTATGTTTCCCTACATCAACTTAATTATTTTACTTAAGTGGTGAGCTAAAATATCGGTTAAGGGTTTTATTTTGTCATACTTGAAAATTCTCTGAGCTCATGGGATGAAACTGATTAGCATGTTAGTTTATATTCATTCGTTACAGTAATTAGGCAGTATCTTGGCCTCCGTAGGAAGATAGCTTAGCCTGGCAGAGCAATCTTGCCATTGGACTGAAGCTTTAAAAATCCTATGTTTTGATGGTCTCAGTTTATAATCATTTTAGTAAATGCTGGAATTTGAACCCAGGTACATTTGTTTTCATTGCTTCTGTTAATGATTTATCAGAAGGTCAGTAGTTTAAACAACACTAATTTTTCACCGGTGGAAGATCACATTCCTTGTGACTGCCTTCCTCTCTGTAAAGCCTGACCATTCACCATCTCTCTGACCTTCCTCTGTTGCTGGACCTCATTCTGTCTGCAGCTGGAAAAGTCTCCTCTTTTTGCAAGAATCTATATAAATTGTTTGGGGCCAACCCAGTGAATTTACAGAATCTGGACATTAGGATGTGCACAACACTCGGAGAGGCACTCCCCACTGTGCAGCAGGGAGAATTCTAGCAGCATGTTAAATAATGTGTGTGTGTGTGTGTGTGTGTGTGTGTGTGTGTGTGTGTGTTGTTCATGGAGAAGTATGGTTAGTTTTTGGAGCACCACCAAGAAGGAGATATTACAGAGAAAGCAAACTGAAGGTTGCTACTTCCTGGAAAGAAGAGTCAGCCATGGGGCAACAGAAATCAAAACGGACAGATTGGAGCAGTGAGAGAGGCAGACAGATAACGGTCCTCAGGTTTAAGACAAATCATTCATACTAATAAATCTTATCCGAATATAGTTCTTGTCTAGAATATTTTTGGGAAAGTATTCTAGCATTTTCTCTAGAATATAATGCTGAATGGCTCTGCGATAATTTTGACTTGCAATCCTGTGTCAATGCTTGGATAACAAAGCATATTGACTCCAGGTGAGGAACCTGAGGAAAAGCTTCAGAGCTAGGAGCTAAATTCAGCAGGAAGTAGCAAGAAGGGATTTGCAAGCTTGATTTAGAGTAAGAAATAAAATGAATATCATAGAATGGAGAGATGAAGATTGATCATCTGGCTAAGGTTCAAAATAGTGTAATGGGGGGGGGGCGGAATCTAAGAGTGGAATAACAAAAAAACAGAAAAAACAAAAAAAGATGCACCCTGTTGAAGGTTTAAGGAATTCCACTGCCCACAAAATATAGAGATTAACAAGGACTAATGCAGAGATGCCCCACTGCAGCCTGAACCCATTGGACTTCGTTATATCTAGGAGTCACCTGGAGTATGTTCTAACACCTTGTTACTTTCCTGACTTGATATTTCAGAGTTAATTTTTCCAGAGAGAATCTGGCCTGACTCTTCTTTGTGAGCCTTGGCAAATTCTTAGTCTGTTGGTGGTATGGCTGCAGGCCCAACTCTCATCTAGTGAATGTAGGCAGTGACTGCATGTTTTTGGTATGCAGGCCTGTTTATATGTGTACCAGAAAAAGAACTTCAGTGTAAAGGAAAAAGCCTTTAAGGTATTTCAGCCTTACAACAACTGCTAAGCGAGTGGTGGGCTACCTCCATGTTTCTGCACAGGTTTCCCTGGCTTTGTTAATAAAAGCCAGATTCTCATTTCCGTAGTTACCTTATGACAATGATGGGTAAGAAGTGGAGAGAGAGCAGATGTTAAGAGAGTCAACAAGTAATGAAACTTATCCTTCATTCCCAGTGTTAGACGTTTGTTATTAACAGATACGGAAAGGAGCTAACACCTTTTCTGGTTTGTCCTTTCTATGTGGCTCAAGTAAAAGGCATTCTTTACCCAACAAATCATTATTGCTAGCATTCTAAATTTCTAACATTATACCAAAAGTTCAGACATAGTATCTTTAACAAATTAAGTATCTTCAGAAAATGAACATCTTTAGTGTACCTATCCAGATGCTTGGCCATATGGTGCCAAACACCTGCAGGTTCATTCAAGAAGCTTTTGTTGAAATGCTTGAACAGTTAAGTGAAGGTAAACCAACTCAAAGACTATGAGTCCCAGGAGGGCTCAGGGTTCATCTAGTTTCTCCATTCTAGAGGTAGCAATTGAATGAAGAGGGTGGACAGAAAGCTCCAGTGTTTCAGATGGCGGAGATGACTGTCACACTCAGAGTTGCTCCTTGCTTCGTGTTGCTCGTTTCGGCATGTTCCTTGTCAGGCTGGTCATAACTTTGATTCTAGAGACTCAGCTAGCTGAGTCTTAGAGGTGTAGTGCAAAGAAACAACCACAGTCAAAAAAATACCTAAAAAATCTTTTTTAAAAGTTTTTTTTTTTTATTCTCAGGATGATCAGTTAGTCTCAAAACACAGGAATAAATAGAACTTTCTTTTCATTTACTACAAACCTTCCAGCACTGTCCAAGGACAGACACTGGCCATAACACCCATATGAAAACAATTTAGAGTGTCTATCAATACAAAATGTATTAGCTAAAGTCCTTGGACTTGAAGTTAACAGGAGAAGTTTAAGATTAATGGGTCTAGAAATATCATCATTTTCCTTTGGCATGGTCTTCATGAAGTCTTCAGATTCTTAAAAATGAAACATTCTGCTATGAATCTACTGGTTTATCCCTTCAGTTGATTTTGAGAATCCCTCAGACCATGAAACAACAAAAACTAAGGCATGAGCTTTGTGCCACACAGATGAATCGCTATCTGATCATGTTGCCCTGAGAAGAAGGTCATGCCACATGGATGGCAGTTGTCATTGCACGGGTGTTTTCTAAAATCCACGATGAAATTAAACAATCTAGGAAACAAGTCAAACTACTACCATCTTAAACATTATTCTTTCAATAATAATAGCTTAAGTTATATTTTACATAATCAGTTATGAGGTATCTATTGAAGGTAAATGTAACTGTACACCTTGCGTCCCTTTGGGAGGATGTAAGACAATTATACACTTTTCCCAGTTCTCTGACATTTTTGGCCAGATCATGAAATTAAATCCAGCCAAAATTAGATAACAATGAAAACCTTAGGATTACTTTATAAGTGCTCTTTCAAACTGCAGAAAGATTTAAGACTGAAAGCAAAGCAAAACAGTTTGAGCAAATATGTTCTTGGTAAGCCTATACATAATTAGTAACATACAATAGCAAACACACACATTGTGTGGCTTGACTTTTGACACCTCACTTCTGTTAATAAAATGTCACAAAAATGGTGACTCACTTGAAAATGTAGCATTCATGTGTGGCAATTGCAGTTGGGGATTTTAATAACGAAAACTACCATTTGTTTAAAATTTAAATTTTGCAGGCATCTTTTGTATGTTTTCTTGTATGGCTCTCATAACTTTAAGAAGAGATGAAATGCAGAAAATTAGAGCAATTCTTCCCTGGGTTGCATAACTAGGAAGAGAAAAGTCAAGTCCAGATCCAGTGTCCTGTTTCAACTACCTCAAGGTTAATTTTCACGTTGTGGACACATGAGCATTTAAAAAGTAATTACCGTAGAGTTGAGATGAGATTGTGAAACGAAACAGACAGATGGATACTAACCTAACTCCGCCACAGACTCGGTGAGTGACTGTGTCTCAGCCACTTCATTAGAGCAAACTCCACTTTCTCATTTACAAAGCAAAAAGTTTCTCTTGGTCATTTGGGAAAAGCATGGCTTCCAAATCAAATGACTGCTTGTGTCTCTGAGATGACAAATTGTAATGACTAAACCTATCCGGATGTCAAAAGAATAAGCACATTTTAAGCCAAACACAGACTTAAAATAATGTGTTTCTCTGCGAACCTTTTGATAACTAGCTCTAAGTAGCAGTTACTAGCTTTTTATCTGTATTTCACAGCACCACATCTATGTGGTGATATACAAGTGAAGATATACTAAGATGAAATTCTCAAATCTTCATAAATAATATTAATTTTCTCTGTGTTGCAAAAATTAATTTGAATGCTTATGGATTGTTTTTAAAGTTTTATCTTTTCTAAAGAAAACTGGATAGACAGGGTTAAAAATATTTTCAGGAAAATTTTAAAATGAAGACAAAAATAAAAACCGATTACATAACAGACTGGGATTTGAAGCAACATATAAATCCTACTTTGGAATGAAAATTCCTATCAATCAATTATACAGTGTGTCAATGCAGTCATAAATATTGAACAAAGATTGAATTTTAAGTCCTTACTTATCCATCATTCATAGTATTCATTTCCTTATTAAAAAGAAAGGAATTTTTCTCTCTATTTTAATGGTATCTCTCCCATTTACAAAATCATCCAAATACTTTATAAACAGAGACTAATTTCCGTTCTCAGCTTTACTATGTTTTGCCAAAATATCCCCAGTCCAAAATCAAATAGCAAAACCATGATTCTGAAATGGCCTCAGTAAGCCAATTTTCCCTAACCTCAGTGTCTTCTTCCTCTAGTTCTTCTTCTTCTTCTTCTTCTTCTTCTTCTTCTTCTTCTTCTTCTTCTTCTTCTTCTTCTTCTTCTTCTTCTTCTTCTTCTTCTTCTTCTCCTCCTCCTCCTCCTCCTCCTCCTCCTTCTCCTTTTCCTTCTCCTTCTCCTTCTTCCTCTCTCTCTTCCTTTTCCTCTTCCTCCTCCTCCTCCTCCTCCCCCCACCCCCAGCCTTCCTTCATCTTCCCTGTTCAAATGGTTCTCCAAGTCCACAAGAAAGCCATCTTCTGCACTTAGAAAAGAGACTTCTTCCTGGTAAAATAATAGTCTTTGCTTTTATAACACTAGATACCTTGAAACCCTGTTCCAATTAGTCATTACTTCTTTGACTTGAGTCATAATATAAAATAGTCATGTCTACTTCCTGCAAACCAACAAGTGATTACCATTTACCATCCAGCATCTTTATTAGCTTTACCTGTGTTCTTGATGTGAATTATGAAATGAATTATGAGTGTCAGACTAATATATATATATATATATATATATATATATATATATACCCAATGACTTCCACCATTGATGCATATCTGCAACTCAAATCTGAGGATTATGCTGCTATACAACATAAAAACATAGTATGTTGATGGAATATCAGTGTTCTTTATTCTCCATTTAAATGGACAGGGTGGTATTTTTCTCTCTCATCTTATAGTAAACTCTAGGGTATAGAATATAAGTTAGCTATTTAAATTTTTGGCAGGATATGATTCTGTTCTAGAAATATACTTTACTTATGTTTATACATTTTGATTTATTTCTATGCCTCTTTACTTTGTTCCAAAAGCCTCATGTAAAGCACATAGAATATTAGAGCAGAAATATATGAGAAAGAAAAAAGTAAGCAAGCCGAGTTTAATGAAGTTAATGGTGAGACACTTATAAAAATGAACTGGTTACTTTCAGACCACCACTCTGGCTCTTGCCTTCAGGAGTTGATATTGGAGGGCTGTAGAAGGAGAAAGAAATATAGTTATGAAATGATTCCCTATATCAAACAAAAGAACTATAAAGATCTCAGAAACAAAACAGGTCATAATTATTTCAAGGGTTGACATTTGGAGCATTTAGAATCTGAGATACAAGGCTCAATCATGGCCTCCCTCTCCAAATAGTGAATTTCCACCAATCCTTCTACCTTTCTTCCAACAACAACCTAAGGCATACTGACAAAATGAATTAATACTAAATGAATGGTTCTAACCATTGTGTTCAAAGTATATCAGTTGGTGGTCTATTTTACTACAAGTCTAAAGTTTGAACTATCTACTAAACTGACCTTTGTCAACTAGTATGCACCAGACGTAATGTATGAATGTTGCTCCAAAAAAAAAAAAATCTCCAAGTTATGTCATTCAGTTGACAGAAGTAAGCCTTTGTCATTGTTTTGCCTCCACTGTGGGATCTACAGGGTGGGATTTGTAAGGAGCATCTGCATTTGCAGTTGGTGAAGACCTATTAATTTGTGTTAAGGGACTTTGTAACTATTTCTCAAAGCATTGATTTTTTTTCAGTAATATAATTTCTTTTGGAGAAACTCAGTTCTTGGTCATGTCATGATGGCTCAGGGATGTGACATTAAAAAGACCCTCACAACTCACAGAGACAGCAGCACCATGAACAAGACCTACACAGATACAAAACAGAGGAGATCCTAGTACTGTGAGGAAAAAGGGATTGTTTGTTTGTTTGTTTGTTTGTTTTTCGAGACAGAGTTTCTCTGTATAGCCCTGGCTATCCTGGAGTATCCTGGAGCTCACTTTGTAGACCAGGCTGGCCTCGAACTCAGAAATCTGCCTGCCTCTGCCTCCCGAGTGCTGGGATTAAAAGCGTGTGCCACCACGCCAGAGCGGGAAAAGGGACTCTCAAAACCTTGCTTTGGGAGATGGAAGAGAAAAGAAAGTAACATACGATTTCAATACCAGCTCAGCCTCAGGGAGATGATACACTCAAGTATCTTGGGTTTTCTTTCTAGTTGAACTTAGTAGTCGTAAGCCCGGCCAGAGCAACCCACATCAGGGCAGGTGTAAATATGTGTAGTTTCTAGTTTGAAAACTGAAATAACGTTTTAATTTATTACTAAAAATACTGAGCTCATCATTGAACATCCTAGGTAAATTAGATTGCCCTCCAACAACCTTGAACAACTCTATGATCACCTCAAACTTCGATTTGTAAGGAGGGGTTCAGTCTCAGGCTGGCTGGGGGCACATTCACACACCTTGTCCTGAAGTTATACATATGTAAGAATCCCCTTCACCTCCAAAGAACCACTGAATTCCAAAGTGCCGGGATTCCTATGAGAACACTACACACTGCAGTTTAACTCAACCTTGCCAGCTAACTACATTAAGGAGTCAGCTGAGACCACAAGAGAAAAGGAACAGAGATCTGTTTCATTGTGGCCAGTATGTCTCTGTGTAAGTTCCCCAGACACCATTAAATGTACTTTTCTGACAGACTTAGTGATTTAACTTCCTGATATAAGACACTATATGCTTAAGGAGCCAGAGAAAGACGAAATAGGAGAGCTGATATTATGCCAGCTAAAGATCTTTCTTCCACTAGGAAAACTTACAAGGATGTTTGGAGAAATAAAATGCCAAATGCACAAAGATTTAAAGGGTAGAAGTCAGATCTGTGACTTCTCGTTAAATTCTTCTTATGAATCAGATTCTATAGATTAATAATAAAGAGCAAACCTTATCACATCCAGGAAAGTCAATTGTATATATTTAAAACCTCGTAAGTTTCTATTACTTCTATTACTTATGCTATATATTGTATTAAAGCCCATTTAAGGCCTAAGCGTTAGCTTCCTTAAGCCAATGTTTTTACAAGTTCATGACCATGATAAAATATATTGCTTTTCAGAATAAATACCCTTTATGCCTATCATAACTGAATTCATAACCAATTTAATTATACCAACACTCACAGGAGATGTTTTCTAGAAATAGCCTGTGTGTAATGCCTGCAGTGACATCTACTGGTAAAGAAACACTCCTAGTTCTTCTAAACAGTAGACTCCTAGGCTCTCATTTTCATTCTCTAGGCCTGAATTTCCCACCAAGCTCAAGTAATTAGTTTCAGATGCTTTTTTCATAATAAAAAATGTGAAAATGACATTTTACTTGGGAGGATAAGGATCCTCCATGTATTTGTTTGTCTGTATTTCTCCACTAAAAACTGTTTCTGTGTTCGCTGCCTCTCTCTGTGTATCTATCTCTGTCTCTATCTGTCTGCCTCTCTCTCTCTCTCTCTCTCTCTCTCTCTCTCTCTCTCTCTCATTCAGTTCTTAAATGGCCCCTCAAGGTATGCGCTGTTATTTTTACTTCTCAGATTTCTCAGGGGAAGAAGAGGACATTCAGAGAAGCCAAAATCCTTGTTCAGGCTAATAGAATCTGACAAAGTTCAGATTCTAAACGTCACTTTTGTACTTACTTTCAGTCATCTTCTGTTTCTGTCTGACCTACACCTCTATATCTAAGTTCTTTCCAGCCACCTTCCATCTCCAGTGTCTGTCGGAACAATCCAACCTCCACACGACCCTTCCATTCTTTTTCTCTAGCTATGGCAACCTAGAAAGCTGGTGCTGACTCTCCAAGATAGGAGACTGAAAGCATAAATATTAAAGTTTCTGGCTACAAAGAATCTAAAGTAATTTTGCAGAAACTATCCCATGAACATCTCTCAATACCGGGTGTGTTTCTGTGGACCTCCTTTACTAGTGCAAATAAATAAGCCTTAGAGAAAACTGTCCAAATCTGCAAAAAACATAATAAGAGACCTGTTGCTTAAGCCATGCTTCTTAAACAGTGGGACAGACCCTAATAAATTAATGTGAGAGCTGAAAAATGTGACAAAAGGAAAGGGTTGCTGAACACACAGCAACCAAAAACTAATTCAGAGCCAAGCACAGAATCAATCTGAGATGTTTCTGGAAACACTTGTGTTGTATCTTAGGACATCACTGCAATCTCATTCTGAACACACAACATTAATACCCTGCACTCCATTAGCTGCACATTGTTTTGTTTTCTTAAAATTATATATATGTAAGAGTATACACACATATATATCTATATCTATATATGCCCCTTGGGATGACAAAGTTCATTTCATAGCAATTTAACAAAAACCCCTGTGCTAGGCATGAGAAACCTCCTAAATTATCATCCAGGGACATTCAAAGGACTGCCAAAATAATAAAGGCTATTGCCTTTGGTTGCCTCCAAGAACTTGATGTACATTGATAAAGTTACATGTCAGACACAGGACTTGGAAGAACTTATCTGGAACTGACCTGGCAAAATCCTCCTGGAGGACTCACACTCTTAGTACCAGAACAAGCTATGCAAGCTGCCAAGGGAGGAAAAAAACCAAAACATAGCCAGTCATGCAGTCTAGGAGCAACAATGACCTAATGGCAAGATACTCTGAAAGGTGTAGTAGTGGCCTTAAATCTGGAGGTAACCAACAATTGTAAAATTGCACTCAAGGACTTCTCAGTAGCAGAGGATTCATACTGGGTACTGTGAACCTAGCCAACCCCTCATGGTTGGTGAGATCATGGACCTTGAACAGAACCTACTACTGTCATTTTCCTAAACGGTTTATAACTGTATCCTAAGTAAATATCATTATACCCAAAGATAAATGTAACTCTCATCCTCATCCAAGAAGCTTCTTTTTGCAGCAGACAGAAACTGCTCCAGAAAGCCACAACTAGTTAAAATGCAGCAATAACTGACTGTAGGATCCATGTCCTTCTGCAACACAACCTCTGAAAGTAATGCTTTGGAAACAGGCTGAGGGGATAGAACGATTGTACAGGCAGAAGACGAGGATGGATCATCTGCTGTGTATTACAGGGAAGCTCCACCCAGGAAACTGCAGCAATATGATTACCTAAACAAGACCTGAAAAACGATACCACCAGTTAGCATGCTGATGTGGATGGTGAAATTTTTCACAAGGCTTCACCCTCAGGTGAAGAGACTAAGGCAGATGATGTTTGCTTAGAGAGGAAGAATCCGTCTTCTCCAGGTACTTGAAGCCTGATAAATTATCCTATTCCAAGAAGTCAGCCCTAAATACATCACATAAACAACATCAAATGAACTCAACTGTGTGTGCATGTGTGTGTGTGTGTGTGTGTGTGTGTGTGTGTGTGTGTGTGTGTAAAATAATAATATTTTAAGAAATAAGAAGCCATAGATTTGAAGAATGAGGGAGAGACGTGGAAGAATTTGGAGTTTGGAGATTTAAAAGGATGAAACTATCAAAAGACAAAACGAAATATAGATTTAACATTTTAAAATGTTAAAGAAATGTCAACATTAATTGTTAGACTAGAAGTCTATAGTGTAATAAAAAATCTAATAAATGAAACTAGTAAAAATAATAAATCTTTTTAAAAAGATTGTTTAGTGAATTTTTAGGGGGTTGACAGAGATTCTGATTTCTGAAATGCCACCCAACAGATTTCCGCCATTTTGTTCTACGTACTTATGAGAAGCAGTGTTCTCAGCATTAATAATGATAAACTCAAAACTCTGAAAAGTCTGGGGCTGGTGAGATGGCTCAGCGGGTAAGAGCACCCGACTGCTCTTCCAAAGGTGATAAGTTCAAATCCCAGCAACCACATGGTGGCTCACAACCATCCGTAACAAGATCTGGCTCCCTCTTCTGGAGTATCTGAAGACAGCTACAGTGTACTTACATATAATAAATAAAATAAATCTTTAAAAAAAAAAACAAAAAAAAACTCTGAAAAGTCTCTGAAGACGCTGTGTCCCACTCTATCACACATTAAGTCAGGATCCAATCCTTCAGTTAAAAGATTACCAAGCATATCTATCTCACTAGTGTGCAAATTTTCTTTCATCTTTATTAAATGGGAAAAATAGATAGATAAATATTAAAGAATATTAAAAATAGATAGATTAATATTAAAGAATCATTTAAATGTTCTTTATAATATATTATCAGCGAGTATTTGACTTGCCCATAACTATTTTAAAAGTCTTGGACAAAAACGGCAGGTCCTGAATGGAGATAGGTTAGGGAGCCCTGATTTAGTCCACAGCCATAACTGTGGAAGGAAAGCTGTGTGGGGGACAGATTCAGTTGTAACAGATGAACCACTCACTCATCTGGATGTTGGTGGTAAGGGAGGTTATGCATGTGTGGAGCCCAGGGCTCATGAGAACTCTGCAAGTCCTGCATAGATTTGCCGTGACTCTAAAATTGCTTTAAAAGTAAAGTTTACTAATGTTTAAAAGCTGGTGATGAGCCGGGCGTGGTGGCACACGCCTTTAATCCCAGCACCTGGGAGGCAGAGGCAGGTGGATTTCTGAGTTCGAGGCCAGCCTGGTCTACAAAGTGAGTTCCAGGACAGCCAAAGCAATATAGAGAACCCCTGTCCCCCCCCCCCCCAAACAAACAAACAAAAAGCTGGTGATGGCTGTTCCAGGCATGAATGTAAAATGTCTGGAGCCAGGCATTTGGCCTTGCAGCTGTTTGTTTTCTCAGGTGAGTTTCATGTGCATTCCAGAACTGCTGTGCTGGTATCCTCTGTGTTCCTGCAGTGCTCTGGTCCTCCGGCTGCTACCAGCTAGAAAGGTACATTTCAAAAATTGTGGGATAGTCAGCCATTTGAGGTTTTCCTCTTTGTGCAAGCATTCTTGGGTTGTCTCTATTGTGACTCTTCAGTTTCAGCCTTTCTTGTTACAGCAATAGTTGTTATGCCATACATAACAATATAATAAATTCATATTCTTACAGAAATGCCATATACTTCTAACACAGCAAACCACTACCCACTTCATTTGATATTTAGAGTCTTTGTCCCAGAGCCCCCCAAATCCTCTTTAGTTCTGTATCTGCTAGAGGATGAGAATTCCTAATAGCTCCTACTTGGCTTTCATTTCGCTCTCATATCCCATCCTTTCTCTGCCTTCTCCCTGCAAGAAGTCTCTACCCTAATTTGTTGGCTGAAGCCATGAAGCTATCCAGGGTTAGTCTCCCCACCATGGAGAGCATGGGCCTTCTTCCACTGTCGGTCTGGTTCATGTGACATCCATTCACGAACGTTTTTGTAGGCCTCTTAAATCTAAGGAATCATGGAATGTCTAAGCGCATCTTCCATGTTTTCACAGACAGTTTCCAGGAGTGGGTGATCATGAACCACCACACTTCACATCATCAGATGGCAAGCTAGCTCCTCAAGGGCAGGCAGTATGTCTTATTCATGCCTGCTCCTACCCAATGCTTGACCAACATCAGTAATGTACGTGGAAAATGTAATCCCACCGATTGTCATGAGGTTATGAAGTGTACCCGGGGATTTAATGCGATTTGTTGCTCATATTTATTGCTCATATTAAAATATGCTCCTGAAATATTGTTCACATTAGTGACAAAGGGTTTTTACTACTTTATCTGAATGCTTCACCGAAAGACTCTTGATCAAAGTTTGTACTGTGAGGCAGTTACATAAAGAAATACCTTTGGGGGCATCTCTAACCCATTCAAAATAACTACAAGGTGCACCTGAGAGCCATGATATATCATCTCATTTGGGATAATGGTAAGTTGCCTCCCAACAGGAAGAAGTTCTTTTCTTAAGGGAAAAGCCAGACCCTGTTATAAAACCTTTTGCTGCTATACAGTGGTAGAGCTACATCCCGTGTGTTTTATTGTTATATTTTTTTCTGATAAGACATTTGTCACAAACACAGAGAATATAATGATGATAACTGCCACCACCTCCATCATTATCATGGCTGTATATACTTTCTTTCCTTTTTTGTAAAAAAAAAAAAAAAAAAAAAAAAAAGAGGATTTCAAATATGAAATCTTTCATCAATCTATGCTGTACTTAGAAAGTTTTAAAATTTACTAGGTCAGCTAATAGTCTTGGAATCTAGCCCTTTATTCCCAAGAATACATGATTTAGAACAGAATTGGCCACCATAGCTTAGAAACTTGGTTATGTCAGGAAAATGTTATTAAAGAAACTTGTACATATTTATTGCTTACATTAATCATAGAGTATCCAAACATCCCTGGTCTCAGTAACTTACAGGAATACTCTAGACTATGAGACGATGAACAGAGAGAGAGCTAAGGCCACCTCCACATGATGTAGTACAGCCAGGCTTCTGGTCAGATACCAGCATATCTAATTGTCTGATATTGTTTTGAAGGCATCTAAGTAGAAGATTAATATTTTGGGATAAGAATGCTACAGTTAGACAGGCCAGATGTTTGGCTCAGTGTGTTTACGGCTGTGATTGTTTAAATACAACCTAAAGGAAGGTCTAATGAGTACTTGCTGTGGTGGTGAAAATTCCCACGATGCCTCCAGGGTTGCTACAGCAGTGGGTTTACATTTCAGCCTGATGTCAGGACGCTGGTGGGGGCCTATTAATGCCATTTAAAATACGTTTTCTATGTGTCTAATTTGGTATACATTTAAGTGTGTACATGTACACACATAAATGTTTGTGCTTGTTATTAAGGTATTCCAAGTAAGGTTAGAAACATTACAACCATCTGATTTGCATTTTTTCAACAAGAACCAACATTCATATGTATTTATGGAAACATGTTGGCATAAGACTTTCTACTAAGTTATAATAAAAAGCTTTCTCTATCACCTTGGGGAATCTGGCAATCAGCCTACCTCCTACCCAGATCAGTCTTCCCCACCTACTCCTGTTTTCTCCCGCCCACTGCAGACATAACTTAAAACTGTGGTCTTGCCTTGAGCGGGTATTTGAGGAGACACAGAGAGTTCAGTAAAGCTGGGCATGGTCATCCATAGCTTTATTTTCATTTCCTAGACAATGAACACAAATACATTTCACTCTTGTGTTTTAAAATTTAACTTTTAACAGCATCAAGAAGACTAGTTGAATACTATTCAGGCCTAAGGTTGAGAGAGTCATATCAACTTTTCTTATCAATAATCAACCTATCTGGAGTCTGAATTGATCAATAACTAGCTACCCCATAAACATCTTGTTTTAAAATTAGTATTACTTACTCCTACCAGGATAATAACAATAAGACAGATATTGAATTCTTGTCCTTCAGGTAAAAGCACGATTTAGATGAACATAATCATGAGCAGCCATGGCATCATTGAGTTTGTCAAATTATAACAGGAAATAGTAAGTTGTTCATTTTGTAGATGGCAAATCCATAAGTGCAAGAAGCTAAAATGGGACTGAGGGTGTGGCTCACTGGTCAAAGTGTCACACAAGCACAAGGACCTGAGTTTGGATCATTGAAATCAGTGTAAAGCAGGACAGAGTTATCAGGTCTGTACTCCCTGCATTCCCATAGTCAGGTGAGAGGTGAAACAGGAGAGTCTCCACAAGCTGGGGAGTCAGCTGATCTATAATGCACAGCAGCAAGCAGCGTGCATCTCTGTCTCAAACTAGGTGTAAGCTGAAGATCAATGTTAATTGTCCTATGACCTCCACCACATATACACCATGGCAGACAGACATGTACACACAGGGGTGGGGTTGGGGGGGCGGGGCTTTTAAAGTGACTTGTTCAAGACCATACAAATAGAAAGTAGTAAGAACAAAGAAAATGGATGTTGGTTTGATGGCAGCTCAGAGAATAAAGGCAACTGTCACCAAGTTGAATGAATGACCCAAGTTCAGTTCCTAGGATCCATGAGGTGGAAGGACATAGCTAATTCCCCCAAGTTGTTCTCTGACCTCTACATTTGTACTAGTACATATGTGTCCCTTGCCACATACTCATAATAAATAATAAACAAATAAATGGACGAAATATTTTTTTCCGTGGCCTCTACATGTCTACATAGTAGTAAAATAGAAACCTAATGTCACTCTGAGATACATGACTACAAAAGTCCTGATGGTTGAATATCTTTCCAGAACTAGACTTGATTTCCATACTGTTAAGCAGACCTTTAGTCCAATTACAAAGCTATTGGCTATCGCCAAGATATGAGTAGACTATGGTGCCCTTAGGGCTACTGTGCCATGCTGGTCTTCATTATAGTTCATAGGCTTCATGACTGAGGACTCTTGTGTGCTTCCTGCCTGGGAAACTTGTATGGTGCCTTCCAGGGCTACAAAAGCTAATCCTCAGGGAAGAGGCTTTCAGGTCAGAGTCAGATCTGATCTCCATGTCTTTTGTTTGATGTGTGCACTATTGATAGCCGAAGGGACTTAGCCTCAGTTTCTTGGGGGCAACCCAAGGCAACAGCAGTAACCTATACTGATTTTTGGTATCTCTTGAACCCCTGTGACCAACAACTTGAAAGGCAGTTTATATTTGTTTTTGTTAGATGATCAATGACTCTTGGGAGGGGTTTATTGTCAGTTCAAGTGGGATAACTTCATTTGAACTATATTTGTATAGGTATAGGCATACACATAGACTCATGGATAGTATATGAAAATTAATTAAATAAGTGATAATATGACTTCTTATGGATTTTGAACATCTTTGCTATCATTTTACATTCTTCCCTCTCCTTTTATATTTGACTGCCCTCCCTCAGTGCAATGAACCCTACTCATTTTAACCATTTCCCTCTTCCATACTACCAGTATCCTTTTATTCCACTCTCTAGTGCTCTCCCACCTAGGTCCCATTTTTTGCTTTCCTAGTTTTTTACAATTCTTCCAGGTTATATATTCACATCTGAAGGTTGGAGCTAGGAACCACAAATGGAAGAGAACACGAGATATTTATTTCTCTAGGTCTGGATCATTTCACTCAAAATAATATTTTCTAGTTCCTTTCATTTACCTATAAATTATATTACCTCTTTATTTTTCTTTACAGATGAGTAATATTCCCTACTGTGGATATGCCACATTTTCACTATCCACTCATGAGTTGGGTTTTTCTCACTTTCTGGTTATTGTGAATGGATTGGATGAACCTGGCTCAGCACATCTCTGTGGAATAGCCTGTGGAGTGCTGTGGCTTATGTTAATGAGTTTTAGAGCAGGGTCATGTGGCAGATTTATTTTAGCATTTTGAGAGTTTTCTACGCTGATTTCCAAAGTGATTGATCCACCAGAAATGAGTGAGGATTCCTCTCCACCCACGTCCCTCCAGCATTTTCCTCCCCACCCACGTCCCTCCAGCATTTGTTGTAAATTGTTTCACTGATATTTGCCATTCAAGCAAATTTCGAGATGAAACTGAAAGTGTCTTTTTTCTGATTTGTACTGTCCTGATTGCTAGGGATACAGAATACCTTGTGAGCTCTTTCCCAGACACTTTTATTTCTTGCTTGGAGAACTCAAGTTTAGGTCTCACTCTTCAGTAAAGAAATTTCTCTTTGAAACAGAAGGAGACCACTACAGAAAATCAAAGCCCATCAAAATACAAAGAGCAAGTGAGCATGGAGGGGACTAGCCTTGATTGATGTATCTCCAACACAACTCCTGTACCTTTATGGTTCAGAGAACAACAAAGAAGAAGGGATGGAGGGCCAGGCGTAGTGGTTCACGCCTTTAATCCCAGCACTTGGGAGGCAGAGGCAGGCGGATTTCTGAGTTCGAGGCCAGCCTGGTCTACAGAGTGAGTTCCAGGACAGTCAGAGCTATACAGAGAAACCCTGTCTCAAAAACAAAAAAGGGGGGGGGATGGAAAGATTGTCAGCCAGGGGACCAGGGAAGCTGTTGTGAAGTTATGTCTCACACAAATGACAGGAAGTTTCATCTATGACACTATTAACAATATGCTGTCTCAACAGGACCTGAAGAAGGGCCACCAATCGACATGCAGATGTGGAAGGTGAGCCTCCATGAATAGACAATTATAGGCACTAAGAAAAGACAAGAAAAATAGTCTGCTCCAAGTAAAAGCCTTTCAATTGGTTATCTAACACCAAACAGTAAGCCCTGAAATTATATATATACAAGCAACGCTAAAGCCACTGAGCAGCTTGTGTTTATATATTTACATATGTGTAACAATAGCAATTCTAGAAAAAAGATCAAGATTTCAAGAGGGAGCCAGGGTGAGAAGTGAAAGGGAGGAAAAGGAAGGGGAAAATTGTGTAACTATGTTTTATTTTTTAAACTTAATAAATAAAAATGGACCTAATTCAAAATACAAACATATATTTGTTTCATTTTGTTCATACTACTTATTTCTTTTTAAATAAATATCTCTAAGTACATTAATATTCTGACCTACTGTAAAATCTACTACAGAATCAATAATTTTATCACCAATAATGAATATAGGTCTAGAATATATGAATATAGTGCTCAGCAGTTAAGAGCACTTACCGTTCTTGCAAAAGGCCAAATTTGGTTCCCAGCACCTGTATTAAGAGTCTCATAACTGCCTGAAACTCCAACTTCAGCAGATGTGATGTCCACTTCTGACCTCTGTAGGTTCTCACATATATGCCTTTGACAGCCCCTTCCCAACACAGATACACAGACATTCAGATTAAGTATTTTTTAAATGAACAGAAATATGCATGCATTCCCCTCTTGGTTGGATATTTATTATGTATGAATCATCCCATTAAATTCTCAAGTAATCTTCACATCCCTACAAACTGGGCAGACTTATTGTATATATGGGCTCCCCCCCCCCTTATTGGCAAGTCTTGGTGGGGAGTGTGTTATAGTCCCTGTGTATGTACATCTATTTAAGAAATTGTCACATTGAACTATCAAGAAAGAAGAAAAATGAATTGTTGGAAGAATTATAAGCAATAAGAGAAAAAATCCTAAAACGTTGTATTAAGAAATGATTTACAAAGCATTTCTCATGTGTTACTAAACAACAATATGGGCAGTGATCTGGGGTCACACTTATTTACAAATACCTCGTCCACCAGTTTTTGTGCTGTATGGTGTAATCATGTATTCACCTTAACGTGAAAAGCAAGAGAACTATGGTTTACATCTGTCACCAGTGTCAGTTCACAGTGTGCACTATAAAGGCTGGATCATTATGTGTAAGAGAATATATACTCAGCAAACCATTTTTACTGATTTGAAATCAAGGACACTAAGTCTCAGAGAGGTGAAATACTATCTGAATCACAGAGCTGGTGAAAATCAGTTATAGAGTGAACACTCAGAGCTTAAATACTCTTTAGGAAGTTGGCTTATCCATCTCCTTGGAGCGTAACAATGAAATGCCACCTTCGTCTAATACAGTGGTTATCAACCTCTCCTAATGCTGCAGCCCTTTAATACAGTTTCTCATATCGTGGTGACTCCCAACCATAAAATTATTCCATTGCTACTCCATAACTGTAATTTTGGCTACTGTTAAGAGTTGTAAAGTTGATATGCAGAATATCTGATGTGCAACCCACAAGGGTTTATTAGATTCCCAAAGATGCAAAATTTCCATTACAATACACATAATACAGACACTTTTCTGGAAGTCCAGGGTTAGAGTCTCAGAACTCACATAGTAGGTCACTCACAACCACCTGCAACTCTAATTCCAGGATATCTGACACCCACTCTGGCCTCTGTATGCAAAATGCATACAAGATGTCTGCAGAGACTCATGCAGGCAAGGCACCTATACACATAAAATAAAATGCTTTAAAAAAATTTTAGGTATACACAATGCTGATGCAGTTGGAAGAAAGGAGTGAGTTGTAGGTAGCTGTCAAGAAGGCAGACACAGCACTGAGCATCATCGAAGTTCTTAAAGTGGCATGCTCTGACACCATTAAAAGGGAGACTTGTGGCATTGCTATGGGAATGTCTGCATTGTATTTCACATATTACAAATTGAAGGTGACTTGGTTACTGTTCTGGTCCTGCAAAGAGAAAGCATTACCAAGGTAACTTTATAAGGAGCATCCTCATAGAAGCAGGGAGAGGAGGAATGAGAGAGGGTAGTTCTGGAGGGGAAACCAGGAAAGGGGATAACATTTGAAATGTAAATACATAAAATATCCAATAAAGAAAAAGAAAAAGAAAGCATTTTACTGGGAGCTTGCTTACAGTTTCAGAGGATAAGTTTATGATTCTCATGGCAGGAAGCAGGGTATCAGGCAGGCATGCAGTCATGGGCGCTGGAGCAGTAGCTGATAGCTTATCCACAAAGCTGAAAGCCTACCCACCAGGGACAGACCTCCTCTAGTAAGACCACATCTCCTAATCCTTCCTAAGCACGCTACCAGCTGAGAACCAAATCATCAACTATATGAGCCTATGAAGGCCATTCTCATACACTTGACCTCATAAGATGTACAGGAGAATCTATAGCATGCGAGCCCCTCCCTGTGCAAAATAATCACAAATATGTCTGCCAGCCAGAGGTAAGAGCTTCTACAGTGACATCATATGAGTAAGAATTAAGGATGAGCAGAAGACTCAATTTTAGCTTTGTATGCCCTGGTTTCACTTTATGTTTTTGCCCTGAAACTACATTACACTATATTAAAATTAATTAAAATAATATTCATAATATCACCTATTCACATGTTACATGTATACAATGTCCATGTCTGCTTTATTATTTCCCATCTAACAGTAAAAAGAGGATTAGGGAAACTTTACAAGAAGGAGGCTAAGGGATGCGAGAAATAAATCAGTGTGGAGCCAAGGGCAAGACAAGATATAAACAGGGACCAGTGTAGGGGGAGATAGGAATGGGGAGGCCTGGGAAACTATCCCTATCCTCAATCCCAATATTCACCAGGAATCAAGGTGTCTAGAACACGCTGGTGTGGATGGCAGAGCTGGAGCTTGGAGCTCTAAAGATCTCCAGCACAGAAACAGCCTCTGGGTAGTCTGGTCACCACGAAGAAAGCTGCGGCTCATGGCAGAAAGGTCTTTGTATTGAGCTTTCCAGATGCTTCCATGAAATTTTGAGACATACTTGACAAAACAGTATTTGGAAGTTCACAAACCAGATGCCTTAAAAACTGGACACCAAACAGCCTGATTTGCAATATTTTCTACCAAAGAGAATAAGGCGGCAGTCAAGAAAAGTCTCGTGAGCATCCACCTCCCTCTAAGTGTTCTGCAAGAGATAAAGTGCAGGCTGTGTGGGTGTGCAGTTGAGGTGCCTTCCAGGATCCCAGCGCGTGGCAGCCCGCCATACAGATGCGTTCAATATTGTTTAACGTTCTCTCAGTGTACCCTATGGAAGCAATGGCTTCAATAATGAAATCAAATTCCTTACCATAAGGTTGATGGGGGTTTTTTTCTTATTATTTTAAAATTTGTTGTTATAAAAAATTAAAAATATTTTTGGATGAGGATGAAGAAATCCCACGTTGGCGACTAGAGAGTGAGCAAGGATGAATCGTTTTAACAGATGAGCTGGGGATTTAGTGTTCTTGGTCAGCAAGAGTTGACTGCACGGCTTACAGCAACCCTGGGATGCATGAAGATTTTTCCTGTACGTGATGTATGTGCTTTAGAAACTTAAGGTTTGAACGAGTCCCATGGACATTCCATTCTGCTATTGTAAAGAAAAGCCAACTGCAAATTAGAAAGGAAAGGAAAGAATCAATAACAACTAACATCATAAGCCCCAATCTTAAACAGGAGAAAAGTTTAACCATATGTAACTTTAGAAGGAGTGAAGAAAGAAGAATTTTAAACTTCCTGATAACTTAAAAAGCTAGTACTTGGGTTTTTTTTTTTTTCTTGTCTTCATGAATAAGTTATTTGTTTTAGCTGTTTCCTATCTCTTCTTAAGCAGTTGGTAAATGTAATTCACCGACTTTCATACATTGTTGCTTGGGAATTTTCCTGATTTACTTTTCAAAAGACATTAAGGACATTTTCCAAGAACTACTCCAGATTCTAACTCATTGAACTTTCAGCCAAATGAATTTTACTTATCAAGCTGCTTTGTTTATTCTTTTCAGATATCATATCAAAAGTTGATCAGAGAAAGTTTTTTTCTTTTCTAAAAGAGAAGAAGAAAGAATTACAGATTGAGCTTTAACAGATGTTTGGATGTTTTAATTTTTGGAGTCTGCAATTCCCACTTGACTTAATGAGCTTGTCCAACAGCGCTGGCTTTTAGGAGAGGCTGTGCTTTCTCACGCCCGCTCCTTCAGCTTGAAACCACACAGGAACACTGGGAGGCAGGGCCCAGCACGTAAAGCCAGGGTCCTGTGGGAACAGAATTCTCCCATGCTAATGACTTTAGAGTGAGGGAGCACCCTCGGGTGGGGGAGGGGGTGGGGGGCATCAAGGCAGCATAACAGCAAGAAAATACTTCCAAAACTACACCCTGCATCACAGAGTTAAATGATCACCTCTTTTCAAGCGGGTTCTAAATCTCTTTGAATATTTTTAACTCTCTAATCGCAAGTGGCATTTTATTATTGATGGTCGTTTTCTGTCAACTTTTCTGTGGAAAACATTAAATTTATCGTTTTCAGATTCTGCCCCATTGAATCACATCAAAACAAGTTTATATCTTTGTAAAGTTAACAGAGCATCCCTTGAAACCTGATTTTCCCAATGCTTGACTAGCTCTTCTGTTTTGGACCTAAATGTCAGTGATTGTTTTCTTATGTCACTGGCTCAGCCATTATGTTATGACTCTAAAGTTTCAAGTTTTTGGCACCGAATGCGTAATTGCTCATAAAGACATTCAATTAGATTACTCTTATCCACTCCAGACTTTTCTCTGATGGAATTAACTGATGGGAAGTAAAAGAAAATCCATGCAGATGTCACAGACGGCACAATATAATAAGGACAGACTACTGAAATTACCATTTACTTTAAATTGCTGTTCCAATTTTTAGATTTAATATACAGTTAATCTCCTCTAAGAATGGCATTCACTATGCAGACTTTAAAGCTACTGCTACATTCTAATTTTATATTGATTAAACTGCAATAAAACACACACACAAATAAAGAAGAGAGTATATTTCAGAATAAAAGAAAATGAAATAGGATAAATAGTTACATCCAATTAAAAACTAAAAACAAAACTGTAGGAAATAGCAATCAGAAGAACAAGTTTATAAACCTGGAATATTAAAGCAATGTCAGTTCAAGTGTGTTACTCTCTTGTTTAAGACTATTCTTTCAAATTGTCTATCAGTCACTTCAAAGAAACTTTAAAAAATGTAACATGAAATAGTAAAGTAAATTTACCCAATTATGCTAGTGTTTAAATGATAGTTTATTAATAAAAATTCTGAAGATGAAATAATAGGTCAACAATTTAAATTTAAAATCAAAGTATAGGAGCTGAAGGGGTCTGCAATCCTATAGGTGGAACAATTAACCAATACCCCCAGAGCTCGTGTCTCTAGCTGCATATGTAGCAGAAGATGGCCTAGTTGGCCATCATTGGGAAGAAAGGCCCCTTGGTCATGCAACCTTTATATGCCCTAGTACAGGGGAACGCCAGGGCCAAGAAGTGGGAGTGGGTGAGTAGGGGGACATGGCAGAGGAAGGGTATAGGGGACTTTTGGGATAGTATTTGAAATGTAAATGAAGAAAATATCTAATAAAAATTGAAAATAAAATAAAATAAAACTATATATGCATACAGCATATACAATATGCATGCTCATATGCAATGTTATAATGCAGGTGATAAATTTTAACAACAATTGAATAAATCTCAGAATATCTCAAAGAGAATTAAGAACTACTATGTATAATAATCAATTGCCAAAATCATACTAGAAGCCAAGAGGCATTCATTGAGTGTGATAAAAATGACAAAGATACCTCCCCATGTGTTCTTCACCTTCAGTTAAGATCCTAGAGGGAAATGGGAGAGATGAGCTGTGTGATATATAATGGGGAGTATTACTCAGGCTCAGGTGTGGCCCAGAGAAACCACAAATGAGTCTGTAGTACCCAGACCACCAAGAGCAGAGAGATACTCTGGTGGGAGAATATCTGAGTGCAAATAGCTCTGAAAGGGCACAGCAGTTTGCATGGACCCAGTCCCCAGACCAACTAAGCAGAGAAGGAGAACGGAAGAAAACCTTCCCCTTGTTTTCTTCCCCTCTAATTTCTGGTCAGGATTCTCACTGGCTGGCAGGGGTAGAACACAGAACAGAAACGGAGCTCCTAGGAGTAAGAGGGCAATGATCAGCCAATTGGCTAGTGTGGTGTGTGTAATCCATTCAGATGGAGCAACTTCTGACCAGAAGACTAAGTTTATCATTCCTACCTCATTCTACCTCTCCCTGCCCAGAACTCACTTACTGTGGATGGTGTAAAGGGAAGGTTAATTTTATTCTCAATGGCAGATAAAATCCATATGTGTCACTCCATAAAGATACCCAAATCATAAAACATATAGGAGTAACCATTAACAATAACTAAGGACTATAGCAAGAAAGTATTCACAAAGTCACATAAGACAGGATGTTAGAGACACACTCCTTGGATGAAAAGATAAATCTATCATTTCCTTCCAAAATCAATTTTATACATAACCTAACCTAGTTAAGCTCTTCATAGCATCTGTAATTGAAATTTCTTTTAAGAATAGATTTAAAGATAACTGGCACCAGAGAAAACAATGATTACTTTTTCTAAAGGTAATTAAGGGACTACTGGCCCACTCAACTGAGACACTAAATAAACAAACAAACAAACAAACAAAAAAGATAAAATTTATCTTGCAAATAAGATGAATAAGATTTTTGTAGTATTTTCACTGGTATTTAATAGCTGTATAAAATAACAGGTTTCATTATGACAATTCTCTAGGTACATAAACTATACTTTGGTTATATGGATGCCATGTCCTCCCTTGTTCTCTCTGGCTTTTTCATTTCGCATTATTTCTCTCTAGGTTCTATGTGTGATGTCCCTTTTTAGAGTCTCATTTCACGTAAGATGAGAGCTTCTAGTTCCGTCCATTTTCCTGCAGATCACATAATTTCATTTCTATCTGTGGCTGACCAACAGTCCATTGTACATCACTGTACATATATGCCACCACCTTCAAATCCATTCTAAGAGGGAACACAGTGGATACCGTAATTTGTTCACTATGTTGTGTTGCATATGGGCCCACAGATGTCTCCAAGGTCTGCTGACTTTTATGACTTCAGAGTCCTGTCCTGGAGCAATGTGTTATAACTGGATTACATGGTGTCTTAGTCCCTTTCCATTTCTGTAATAAAACACCATGGCCAAGGTAACTTGTAAAAGAAAGTGTTTAATCGAGCTTCCGTTTCCAAAACAGTTACTGTTTATGATGGCAATGTAAAGACAATGTACCCAGGGAAACTGAGAGCTTACATCGCAAATCTGCATCCAAGAGGCAGTGTGCACACTGGGAATAACATAAGTCTTTTGAAACCTCAAAGTCAACCCCCAGTGACACACCTCCTTGAACAAGGCCATACCTCTTAATCCAACTGGGGATCCTGTATTCAACTATACGAGCCTATGGTGTCCATTCTCATTCAAACCACAACATTTGGCAACTCCTTTTTAGTTTTTCTAGGAAAACTATTAATTACCATAGTGGCTAGAGTACTTTTCATCACCGGTGACTATATAAAAGGGATGCTAGGCCTTTTGAAGCAGAATTGTGATCCCAGCTACTCAGGGGGCTGAACCAGGGGGCATACAAGTACACAGGTTTCCTGGGCTACAATGTGAGCTCTGAGCAACTTAGCAAGGTCTTGTCTGAAAACGAAGTGTGCAAAAGCAGCTGGAGATAGAACTCCGTGGTAAAGTCATTTTCTAGCACGTAAGAGGCCATAGGTTCAAACCTAGCACCCCCCCCCCAACCCCAGCCTACATACACAAATACAATCCTCTGTAACTTTACCAGAACTGGGTTTTCTTTTGGTTTCTTGATGATCACGATTCTAACTGCCATGAAAGGAAATCCCAATGCAGTTTTGATTTGCATTTTCCTGATGTATAAGAATATTAACTGTTCTTATATGCTTATTAGATACATACTTTTACAAAGTGGCTTTTGGTTCATTTTCTCACTTACTGATCAGATTCCTTATTTTGTGTTGAAATTTTTAGTTGTTGATAAATAGCTAGTAAAACTTCATAGACTGTTTTGTTATTCTGATGTTTTCTCAATGTTTTAAATTCTCTGTGTGTGTGTGTGTGTGTGTGTGTGTTCCCTTCTGTCTGTCTGTCTGTCTGTCTGTCTGTCTATGGGAGTACATGTGAAGTTCAGAGGGCAACTTGTGGAACTATGTTTTCTCTTTGAACTATACAGTTCTGGGTTCAAACTCAGGAACTCTGACTTAGCAGCAAGTGTTTTTACCTGCCAAGCCATCTCACTGGCTCCTGTTGTTCTTCTGTCTGTAAAGAACCTTTCAAAACTGATGCAATCCCAGTTTCCAGTTCTTGCTATTATGTCTTCAGTATTGGGGAAATGATGTAGCTGAATACTGGTTGTATCTGATTCCTTTAGTCTGTACTACTGGGCTACATGTCTGGTTTGTGCCATTTTCAATTCATTTTTGTTACAATAACACTTTAGTATAATTTAGAATTGGGTTTTGTGTTACCTCTGACATTACTCTTTTTGCTCAAGGTGCCTCAAGGGCTTTTGTGTTTCCATAAGAGATTTTGGATTTATGTTTATCTCTGTATGAGAATGTCATTGGAAATTTGAGGAGAATGGGATAGAACCTGTAGGGTTAATTTGGAAAATGGAGCCATTTCAACAGTTTCAGTTCTGCTAGTACAAAAGCATAAGAAGTCTTTTCATTTTCGATTGTCTTTGTTTTTTCATTATCAATCATATTATAGAGTTCTTTTAACTCCTTGTTTAGATTTATTGGTAAGTATTTTATTTAATTAAAGCCTATTTCCAGTGAGATCATTTTCCTGATGAGTAAGTTCATCATTGCATATAAAAAGTATATGGATTTTTAAAAAGATTTATTTATTTATTTTATGTATATGAGTACAATGTCACTCTCTTCAGACACCCTAGAAGAAGGCATCAGATCCCTTTACAGATCTGAGCCACCGTGTGGTTGCTGGGAATTGAACTCAGGACCTCTGGAAGAGCAGTCAATGCTCTTAACCACTAAGCCATCTCTCCAGACCAGTGTATGGATTTTGTATGTCAATTTATCCTTCTACTTTGTTGAAATTGTTTATCAAAGCTGAGAATTTTCTAGTGGGGTCTATAGGGTCTAATGAAAATAGGATCATATCTGCAAGTAGAGATAATTTGATTTTTCTATTATTTGTATCACTTTAGTTTTCCCCCTCTGGTTGTATTGATTTCAAACAATTTATTAAATAAGAGCTGAGAGAGTGGACATCCTTGCCTCATCCCTGAGTTGAGAAAAAATGTGACCTAGTACTCTACTAAGTGTAGACAAACCACATCTCCTCTTCTCACTCATTCAGATATGGACACTTAAGTTATGTTTATATCTCAGATCTTGTGAGTAATGGTGAAGTAAACATATCTACTCAATTATTGTTTTTCAATAAGAAGAATATGCCTTGGTTTTAGAGAGGTAGGTTGGAGGTTAAACACTTGCCATGCAACTATGGAAACTAGAATTTAGTTGTCTAGCACCTAAATAAATGCCAGGTGGAGTCGACACTCTCCTGAAACTCCAGAAGTCAGGAGGCATGAATGGGATCCCCAGAGCAAAATGGCTAGGTGAATAAAATTGGTGAGATCTAGGTTCGATTGAGAAGATGTGCAAGTGATATGAGTTGAGTATGGAGGCCAGAGGTTGACATCATACGTCATCCTCAATCACTTGCTCCCCACATTATATTCGCAGGCATCCTTCCTTAATTGAACCTAGAGGTCATATGTGAACACAAATACACACATATACGTGGGGAAAAAGAAAACAAACACTCCTTGGACGTCAATCAGTTTCAATTAATTAAAAAATATTAATATTTTCTGAGGCTACCACAATGGCTTGGTGCTTAGGGCCTCTTATAGAGAATTTGAGTTTAATCACTAGCCTCTCATAACGGACTAGTCCCAGGGGATCTGATGCCCTCTTCGAGCTTCTGAGAGTACAGCATACATGAGACATACACACAGAAGTGCACATACGAAACCCTCACACAAAGTTAAATATTGTCTAATTCACAAGTGTGTATGTGTGTGTGTGTGTGTGTGTGTGTGTATTCACATACACATGCACATATCTCCTTCTTGTATATAAGATATGCTATATCTTAGAAGGTCTAACTATAAATACAAAAATGACATATAAAGAAAAACCTTGGAATAAGTAATAAAATCATCTTTCTAAACCATGCTATGTTTTTTCTGTTGTTGTTGTTGTTTTGTTTTGTTTATTTTTATTTTTCGAGACAGGGTTTCTCTGTATAGCCCTGGCTGTCCTGGAACTTACTTTGTAGACCAGGCTGGCCCCAAACTCAGAAATCCACCTGCCTCTGCCTCCCGAGTACTGGGATAAAGGCGTGCACCACCACGCCCAGCTTAAATCATGCTTTTGATATACATGATGATAACTAGAATCTAACAAATATTACAGTGAAGCAAAATATGTATGCATAAAAGAGAATGGCCATAAAACTGAAAAATGACAGATTACAAAAAAGAACACTTAATCTATTTTTATTCATATTTTTTTAGTGTTTATTTTATGTATGTGCAAGTGTATATGAGCGTGTAGGTACATTTGTACAGGGCTGAGATCACAGAAGGATAGCACCATGTATATTTTGTTTTTTCTTGGGGTTATGCTTAGTTTTTGTGCTTGTAAGGCAAGCACTTTCCTGAGCTCTTCCAATTCACAGTGTTTACATTACTATGATAGGAAACTCATACTCACATAGAACAATAGAAAATACGTAGAGAAGGAAATCTTTCTTTCCTGACAATGCAGTTCCTAGCTCCCTCCCTGGGGGTAAAGATTATTTTAGTAGATTTAAGTCCATCCATTTAGTAAATTTATATGCACATATATGTATACATATACATATTTTTAAAATATCAGCCAATGAGATGGCTCAGTGGGTAAAGATGCTTGCTCTCCAAGCCTGGTGACCTAAATTCAATTCTGAAAAAATACAGGAAGGTGGGTGGAGATGACCAACTCCAGGCTGGCTGTGCGCCCCCCATCACAGACACCAACATACCAGTACCTACACACACACCAGGCACCAAGAGCACAAACACACCCTAAAAGCAATTTTCAAATGCAATCAAGCTAGTTTTCTTGTACTTTAAATTTTCAATTGAATGTCCTGCAAACATTTCTTTGTTGGCACATGGACGTTTATTTTATTGGTAGTATAGTTTCCACATACACCCTATGTGTTTTCCCATTCTTTGTCTCTAAATGCCCACTAGCAGAACCATTGGACTTGGACTTGATGTAGACTTTTCTTACTAGAAGAATTTTGAAATGAATATAATAGTAAAGAAATCTAAGTTTTATATATGTGTATGTGAATATATATTAATTTGAAATACAATTGAAGATACAAAAGGAGTGGATCCAAGTATATGCTCAGGAGATATTGTAGCAGATATCTCTAAACAGACTTGAAACTAGTTCATTTGCTTACCTTTCCGCCAACATCATCTTACTTTTTCACACACTTTCACCAACATTCGAAATTAATTCTATTTTTACTTGATAAAATATTTTTATAGTGTATAACATGTTTTGAAATACAGCACATTGCAAGTAGATAAATTGACTAATTAATGTTCATTCCTTCATATATTTATTTCTTCATTATATGAACAGTTAAAACTTACTCTTACCAATTTTGAAATATGTGCATAAAACTCAAGTGCAAAAAGATCAAAGACTTCAACATAAAACCAGATACACTAAATCTAATAGCAGAGAAAGTGAGGAATAGAATAGCCTTGAACTCATTGGCACAGGGAACATCTTCCTGAATGGAACACTAACAGCTCAAGCACAAAGATCAACAATTACTAAATAGGATCTCACCAAACTGAAAAGCTGCTCTAAGGCAAAAGATGCTGTCAAAAGGACAAAATGGCAGCCTATAGAATGGGAAAATAGTCTCACCCATTCCACATCTGACCGAGGGCTGCCATTCAAAACATAAATGAACTAAAAAAACTAGATACCAACAAACCAAATAACCCAACTAAAATAGGGGTGTGAATCTAAACAGAGAATTCTCAACAGAGGCAAAAAAATGCCAGGGAAGTTTAATAAAAAGAGTCAGGCATGTTAAGTTTCAGGGTACAAAATATATGTACAAAAGAATTGGTCTTGCTTCTGCACACTTGTGTGCACATGTGACTGAATCAATAACAGTTCTTGAGCACTTCCTGTATGTCACGGCCTGTTCGCAGTGTTTTCTTCAGGTCTACTTTTCTTGGGTCTAAATTCACACTTTTTTTTTTTCCTGCTCTGTGAAATTAGAAGCAGACACTTTTATATTTTCCCTTTCTGTCTAGAGCGATCTTAAACTTTGTCAGTAGAGGGTGATAGCGAGACACAGCAAGTGTAGTGCTTCTCAACCTGTGGGTCGAGACCCCTTTAGGGGGTTGGCAAATGACCCTTTCATAGGAGAGGCATATAAGTCATCCTGCATATCAAATATTTACATTACAATTCATACCAGTGAAAACTTACAATTCGGAAGTAGCAACGGAATAATTTTATGGTTGGGAGCCACCACAAACTGTTTGAAGGGATCACTGAATTAGGAAGGCTGAGAACCACTGCTACAGAAGATTCACAACCTCACACCACTATGACTCGTGAAAGCTTTCCCAACAACCTATAGAATACATTTTTGGCAGATTCCATCAATATGTCATCACGGCAAATTCGCTTCTACTGATTGAGCTACAGCTGGACCCTTATGAGTGAATGATGAGGCTTGGATGAGAAGAGGGAAGGATGCACCCTTAGGTTCTTCACTTGGATTGTGTCATTAATGCCTACAAACAGACCATAGGAAGATCTTTGAAGAAGAAACATGTTACATGTATGTGGTCACTGCCTTTATATGTTACATGTATATTGTGGCTTCCTTTATGTGGCAAAAACCACAGGTGTCTCATGTGACTGCTGTAAAATTTCCATTTCTTTCCATGTGTGAATATCAATTTTGTAATCAGATAGATACATGTTCAAGCTAGAGATAAAATTCTGAGGACTCCTCTCTGGACCATATTCTTCAGGGACTCACCCTACCTATTCAGCAACGTCAAGTCAGCCAGGCTGCCTCCCATGTTACTTCAAGCCCTTTTCCCAAAGTACGACCTGCATCAAAAAAGGGACACCAGCAAAGGCCAATTTCCAGAAGAGCTATGCTGTCAACCTATTCAGCACTGAAGGGGGGGAGGGGACTATAGTTAACTTGTAATCTGCATAATTACAAACCCACACAAATAAAAAGCATTCATTATGGTTGTAACTGAACTGGGCCCAGTTTGTATACTTCCCAGGACTATAAACTGCTACTATCTCCCATAGTGCATTCTTCAAATCAATTTGGGAAGTAAAACTACAGACAATATTTCCTGTGCTGGCTAGTTTTATGTCAGCTTGACACAAGCTAGGGAACGTGGCCTCAACTGAGAAAAATGTCTCCATAAGATCAGACCATAGGCCTGAGGGAGAGACCAATCCACTTGGGTATGGACACTCCTGGGGTGGTGGTTCTTTAAGAAGGCAGAGAGCAAGCCATGGGAAGCACTGCAGTAAGCAGCTCTCTTCCATGGCCACTGCAGCAGCTCCTGCCTCTGTGTTCCTGGCGTGTTTTGAGTTGCTGTTTGACCACACTCTTTGGACTTTTTGGCCAAATAAAACCTTTTCTTTGCAAGTTGCTTTTTCATCCTGACTCCTCATAGCAACCAAACCCCTAACTAATACATTATTATAAATTCTGGCTCTCTTCCTCTTTGTCCAATTTATTTTTCTTGAATTTTCAAGTCACACTCTGACAACTAAATCTTGCTCTTAGAAACTGAGGAAAGGCCAGCTTTGTTTTCTAACTCCTGAAATTGCCACTGCTGAGCCCCTTGCAGGTCTCAATGGTTTTTTAATGAGATCGTCTTTCCCATGTAGTATCTCGTAGCTGCTGTTCTCTTCTCCCAGCTGATTGAGGTTTTATGACCATGTTCCTCGGTTTCCATCTTCTTCGACCCATTCCATCATCAGACTCTAAAGTCAGAAAATCACCGGATTTAGCTACAGGGAATCTTCTTGAATCAATTACATAGCATTTTTATCTCTGTGTGTTTTCTTTATTATCCTCTCTGTATTTAAAACTCAGAAAGCTTGGATTTCAAAGATTGATTCTTGCATTTCCTCTCTCTTCTTGATTATTTCCTGCTGTTTGTTTTGTGCTTAATCTCTTGGGAGATTTCTACTTGATGTTTAAAAAAATGATTTAAAATTCCTGCCACTGCTTTTAATTTTTTAAAGTTTTGTTTCTTTAAAACAAAACAAAACAATCTATTTTAATGCATACTGCTAAATGAAAGATCTCACATGGAGTAGCCCCAACTAAGGAAAAGCAAGATCCCCAATGCAGCAGTAGCTAACTTTGACTGATAAAGGAAAGGAAGATAAAGGGATAAGATGAGAAAGAAAGGCTATAGAACAGCTTAGTCCTCTGGGAATGGGGACAGAGGAAGAAGAGGCCAAAATACATGGTCTGTTAAAAAGATGGGGATAAGACAGGAACTGGAATTGGAGGGCCCTTTTAAACATTTTTAATAAGGCCCTCCTCAATCTCCTGCTTCATTCAGTTTCTAATGAGGGGATCATTGTGCTAGGTGGTCCTTCACTAGGAGGAAATGGAACCATCTATTCTGGTAGCTATCAAAACAAGGTACAGCTTTATTGCTACGGAAGAATTTTACTAATCTAATTCTTAAATTATCATTATACTTTTGAAATTTTTCTGTTAACCAAAAGCCTTTTGGAAATGCTACAGATAGTATCTTGCTACAGATAGTGTCTTAAAAAAAAAAAAAAAAAAACTTTGTCAGGTATGATGACACAGGTCTTTAATCGTAGCACTTGAGAGGGAGAGGCAGAGTGATCTCTATGAGTTCTAGGACAGCCTGGTCTACAAAGTGAATTCCAGAACAGCCAGGGTTATGTAAAGAGACCCATCTAAAAAACAAACAAACAAACAAATAAATAAAAACTAAAACAAATACAAACAAAAAACAACCAACAAACAAAAAAAAAGATTATTTTTGCATAGTTAGCCCTTTATATAGTTCATCTGAAGTTTTGCTGTATTTACTCTGGTGAAAGCTGACGCAATTGTTATAAGAGTATTTTTCACAATCGTAGAAGTATTTTAATGTGTCGTAATTGCAGCATCCTCCTAATAGTTGTTTTAAAAGTCTCAAAGATGATAACACTGTAATCCCTGGTTCTACATTAAGGAACCAATTCTTCCCAGGATACTAATGCATAAAGTAGCATAGTAATAATAGGTATGTGGAAATGTGTACTCAGGGAAAAATATAACCTTTTAAAATTACTTACAAGTAGAAACACATGCCAAAACACATTTCATCACAACTAAAACTAATTTTCTCTTCTTGCAAATACAATTACAGAAATATCAAATGAGTTCCAAGGAGTGACTTAAGATCAAGTTCCCTAATTTCAACTGTGCATGTAGCATGGATGGCATTTCATGAACCGTTCTCCAGCACAGCCATTTCCAGGCTTCACAAAAGATAAATGTGCAGGTTTTTTTGTTTTTTGTTTTTGGGTTTTTTTCTCAAATAGCTCTTAACCAGACCACTGTTTAATATGCAATTGGTTTTGTAAATGAATGCTTTTCTACTTAAGATGACAAAGGAAGAGGCAAGAGGTCTCCTCAATGGGCCCTCTGACCCCAAATCCCGCCAAGGAGGCTTTCAGATAGGACCACAAGTGTTTCCGAGAAGCCAGCAACCCGTGGGACACGTCATCAAGACATCTCATTGAATATGTTTTCCTTAACACATAGAAATTCTTTAATAGTTAAAAATTCTAGCCGGGCATGGTGGCACACGCCTTTAATCCCAGCACTTGGGAGGCAGAGGCAGGCGGATTTCTGAGTTCGAGGCCATCCTGGTCTACAGAGTGAGTTCCAGGACAGCCAGGGCTGTACAAAGAAACCCTGTCTCGAAAAACCAAAAAAAAAAAAAAAAAATTCTAAACCTAACTAAGGTATAATTTTCACCTCTTACCAAAATACCAAGTACAGGTACACCAAAATAGCATTTAAAAATTCTTTAATATTCTGGTTAGATTGCACTGCGAACATGGTAATTTATAGTAGTTACAAGAAGATTTTTTTTTCCCTAAAGAGCTTTTGTTTAATAAGGAGTTGAGTTTGGGGCAAGAAGTTTGTGTAATTTTTTTTTTCTGTATTTTGCAGAAAGGTATTATTTTGGTTGTGTGTTGAAAAATAAGAAAAAAAAAATGTTGACTATCCTGGACTGCTATGGACGGTGTCTTCTTCCATACTCAGCCTCACTAATTGGTCTAGCAATTAGGGGTCCTCCTATCCCATCCCCTCTTCCCCTGCCTCTATGAGGGTGTTTCCACCCACCTACCCACTCCTGTATGCTAGCCCTGGCATTCCCTTACACTGGGGCATCGAACAAACACCCTCAGGCCCAAGGGCCACTCCTCTCACTGTTGTCCAACAAGGCTGTCCTCTGCCACATGTGCGGTGGAGCCATGGGTCCCTCCATGTTGCTTCCCCCACAGGCCTGCAAACCTCCTCAGCTCCTTCAGTCCCTTCCCCAACTCCTCCACCAGGGACCCTGTGCTCAGTCCATTCTTGACACAGGAAAAGAACCTCGGGAGACTCATCTACTGCCTCCGGGTCTTGCTCAGCCACCCAAAGTGTAGAGAATGTCTGTACCTCAGTACAGACTTCTGTATATGCCAGGCACTGGCATATCCTCACTCGAGACAGCTATATCAGGGCCCTTTCGGCAAAATATTGCTAGCATGTGCAATAGTGTCTCCATTTAGTGGCTGATTATGGGATAGATCCCCGGGTACGGCAGTCTCGGGATGGTCCATCCTTTCATCTTAGCTCCAAACTTTGTCTCTGTAACTCTTTCCATTGGTATTCTATTCTCTATTCTAAGGAGGAATGAAGTATCCACACATTGGTCTTCCTTTTTCTTGATTTTCTTGTGTTTTGCAAATTGTATCTTGGGTATTCTAAGTTTCTGGGCTAATATCCACTTATCAGTGGGTGCATATCAAGTGACTTCTTTTGTGATTGGGTTGCCTCACTAAGGATGATGTCCTCCAGATACATCCATTTGACCAAAAATTTCATAAATTCATTGTTTTTAATAGTTGAGTAGTACTCCATTGTGTAAATGTACCACATTTTTCTGTATCCATTCTTCTGTTGAGGGATATCTGGGTTCTTTCCAGCTTCTGGCTATTATAAATAAGGCTGCTATGAACATAGTGGAGCATGTGTTTTTATTACCAGTTGGAACATCTTCTGGGTATATGCCCATGAGAGGTATTGCTGGATTGTTACACACATCTCAAAGAAGTTGCTTGATAAGTTGAAAAACTTGAAAGTGCTCATGAGACACAGAGTTTCAAAAGGAACTCATCTCCTGGGAAGACATTCTTGCTACCCGTATATCCCCGCGTTAGTCTGGTATATAGATCCATGTGCTCTCATTTAGTAGGATTTTATTATAGTGCTTTTAAAGATTGAATTCTGACCTAGCTAAGCCTTCCGCCAGTGTTCCAAAGTCCTAGTATATCCTTGTATTTAGTAGGAATCTAGAGACAGGGAAACTAATTAGGAATTACAAAGAACAGAGCCAGAGTAGCTCAGGGCTGGTCTGAGGAATGTTTACTAGGGACTATAGCCAGTCTTACCCAGGCAAGGAACTACATAAGAGTTAGAAATCTCAAGGCAAGCTTAGCAAAGTATATACTTAGAATCTTCTACAGCCAGGTATGGGCAGACTACATTACTTGTTAGTAGAAAGTTCCCCCACACTATCGCCCAGAATATAGCTAAGTCACTGCCCACAGGAATTCACCATTATCTATGAAGAAGGAAGTTTGTAAGCTGAGGAGGAACCAGAGTAGATACTTAGAACTATAGCTAGTTGAGTTACACCCATATACAAGTATTTACAATGGCCTAGAGGGAAGGTGGACTATGGCAAGGGCACGAAGCCCCGAAGCCCTTGCCCCTGGCTTCTAAGTTTAAGTTGACCTAAGGTGGTTTTTGATCCCAGTTGTTAACATTGAATTTTATCCAGTTCTTCAGTGTTTGTATTCCTCTGTTTTGTGTAAGAATCCAGTAATCTCTAGTAACCTCTTTGTATCTTGCCCGTGTGTCACCTAATTTCCCTATTTTCTTCTGTATAAAAAGTCTGATGCTCAATTTGACAAATTACATTCAGATCCACACTCCCTTGTGTTGAGTCTGTTTGTCACCCCACTCTTGCCGACTCCATGCCCACCTGTCTGAAACTCTGATTCCCACGGATTGAGGGGTGCTGACTAGGCCGGGCCCATGGCACTGGATCTTCCGGTAGTACTATTTCCAATTTTCTGAGGAACAGCCAGACTGATTTCCAGAGTGGTTGTACAAGCTTGCAATCCCACCAGCAATGGAGGAGTGTTCCTCTTTCTCCACATCCTCACCAGCATCTGCTGTCACCTGAGTTTTTGATCTTAGCCATTCTGACTGGTGTGAGGCAACACACCTTCTTAAAACAAATGCATGAGCGGAAGTGGCAAGAAGACCTAGGATGAAATGCACTCTTCCTTCCATCCAGGGCAGCAATGCAAGGCATTCTGAAGCCAGCTGGCCGCAGAAAGGAACATCTGCATGCAACTCAGAGATGGCCCCATAGACAGCACAATCGGCCAGAATACTCGAGAGCACTGACAAATTATTGGAAGAGTCCAAATGCTTCCATTCCTAAACATACTGTGTCACCACCCTCTACGTTGTCAACACTATAAACTATTCTACTCAAAAACAAAAACAGAAAAAGTCTGTGCCTAAAAAAGAAATTCCAAATTAAAAACCATTAGGGTATCCATATCAAACAACATATTGGCTGAAAACATTAATATCAAAGTTCAGAATATTATACAATGTTCTCTGAGAAACCAATCTAGATTATGCATGCTGTGTGCAAACCAAGTCTTCCATGCAGTGAAGCTGGGGACAGGGAAGAAAATCAATTACTCGGTTAAAACTCTTTCATCATCTTGATTCTGTGTGCACTAGGACAAGCAACTCCATTTCTTTATAATTGGTTGCCTAACAATGAATATGTCTTGTAAGGACTACTACTAGAGTTGTTGAAAGATTAGAGTCACCTAGGGCCTGCTGAGCCTACAGTCTATTGTGGGACTGTGAAAGGCAGCCTGTTTTCTGGTTGAGCTAGGTTTAAACCCTGGAGACCCAGCAAGTGTTCCTGCAAGGGATGGAAGGTGTTTGTCACACCCCCAGATACCAGACTCCTGACAGGAGGCCTCAGCTCCATAATTCTGTGGCCATCAGTCACAGGACTACACCCCAAGCCTCTGGTATTCTGTTTAGACTCCACCCCCACAGTTACCTGGCAACAGCCAGGTATGCTCCTCCCTACAGTTACCTGGCAATAGCCAGATAGGCCTGGCTCACAATAAAAGGGGCTGCTTGCCCCCTCCTCCCTCTCTTACTCTTACTCTCTTACTCTTGCCTCTCTCTCTTGCCCTCTTGCTCCCTCATCTCTATGCATTCTCTTCCCCCATCTCTCCATGTGGCCATGGCCAGCCTCTACTTCTCTACTCTCTCTCTCTCTCTCTCTCTCTCTCTCTCTCTCTCTCTCTCTCTCTGTCTGTCTTTCTCTGCCTTTACTACCCTCTTAGCTCCTCCCAGACACGCCTCCCTGCAAAAGTTATTTAACCTCAGGCCTGCCCTGAGAAAGTGTATTACGTTTTCACTATTTGCAACTCTCTACCATGACAATAAATGCCTTAAAACCATGAACTGTTTCTTCTCATGGGGATCCACCATGAGGAACAATGGAGCAGGTCTTCCTCTAAAGAGCTGACTGTCTAATCTCCCAAGGTCTTCCCCGAGGGATCCAGCCAAAGCTCTCTCCTCTACTCCCTTTTCCTTTTGGCCCCTGGCTAGAGCCTGCCCACAGGCCGCGGCATCCAGTGGTGTCCGTCTGTGGTGTCTAAGAGTTTGAGAACCTATCACCCTCAGCCTCCCTCCTTGCAGCTCCAAGGACCCCAGAGCAGGCTGCAGCACACAGCGCAGAGATCTGTAATGGCCAAGATTCTGAGTCAACTCAGGCAGTCCATGGGACCTCAGACTTCCTGCATCCCACCTCCATAAGTGTTCCTAGCCCTGTGATGGGCTGGATGAGGGCCCCACTTTTAACTCACAGACTATGCCAGATTGGTTCAAGTAGTGACTGTATTGCATGTGAATCTCTTCAAGTCTCTGGCTGACATTTGATCTTCTGATCCCTGGTTACTGCAAGTGCTATTCACTATCAAGGTCATGACCTGCCTCTACAAATGGTCCTGTGCGTGTTCACATCCACAGCACACACGTTCTTGGTAATTGTGGGTACAGGCCCACTAAAAACTTTAACACTGGACAAACTAGAGAGAACTGTATGAAATTCGGCAAACAACAACTCACCAGGACTCCCTAACACTCCCACGATAAAGAAATACCTTTTTTTTTTGCCATGTTCTTTCCCTCAACTAACACTGTTTGATTGGAAAGACAGGAGATAGTTCTTTCTTAAACAGGTAGCTAGCTAGGAAGAGAGGCCATACATCAAATGCAAACTGATCCGTGAGCAGTAATACCACCACCATCCACTCTTCTAGATTGTTTTCTTCTTCCCAGTGTGGGTGCCTTGGAGCAGGAACTGGGCTCTTGCTTTCATTTGTGTGATGATTTTAGTGTCTGGTTCATACCAAGCACTTATATGTCAGTCATTAAATAATGACAGCTAGGCAATTATCTTATGACCTTTTCCTGCCCTGACCAAGGATATCTACTACTTAACAATGAGACAACAAAGAGGAGGTCTATGGCTGACTATATTAAAACAAGGTTTCACATTCTTCTTTCTCATCTTTTTGAAACTACTGGATACAAATTTCAGTAGTCTTTGGAGAAAATGTATCAGTCCTTGGTCTTCCTTTCCCTCTTTCTCTCAAATTTCCTGATGTATCTAAGTTTAAAAATTCTTGGTAGTTCTGAAAATCTGTATGTTGCATATATAAAAATTTCCTATAGTTGAAAACTAGCAATGTTATGATACATCCCAAGCCAATCTCCCTATGTTATTAAACCATACATTATTTATCATGCTACTTAATCCCAACAATTTGAGATATTCCATAGAGATATGGTAGCAATTGCATCTGTAACTAGCCTGAATCCAGAGATTATAGAAGAGGAAAAACTCTCTACAGTAAAAACGTAAGTAGTTCCTTATGAGGATGTTACTGATTTACTAGTTTGGTTTCTTCAGACTTTTACTCAGTTCCTTTCTGTGTTTACAATCTCATTTCCTACTGAACTAAAATGAAAACAACAACAACTATGTGTGTGTGTGTGTATAAGCACACACATGATATAGTGTGTACATAGAGGTCATAGTACATCTTGATGCCCTTTGTTCTCTCTTTCTACTGTGTGGTTCTTGGGACTGAACCCAGGTCCTCAGGATTGGCACGAAGCACCTCTCCTGCTGTACCACTTTGCTGTCCCTGCTAAACTAAGGTTTCTAAAAATGCAACATGTTCAACTCATTTCAAATCCTTTCACAGAAAATGCAATCCTGTTTATTTTTTAATATTTATTTCTATTTTATTTATATATGTGTGTTGGTGTTTCGCCTGCATTTTTGTCTGTGTGAGGGTGTCAGCTCTTGAAATTATAAACAGTTGTAAGCAAGGGTGGTTCTTGAAATTATAAACAGTTGTGAACTGCTACAGGGGTGCTAGCAATTGAACCCAGGTCCTATGGAAGTACAGTCCGTGCTCTTAAACCCTGAGCCATCTCATGCTTATTAGACAGCAAAGATATTGTACATTAAGCCACTCCTTTATGTTTGCTGATATGCTAATTTTACTTTTCTCCACTTTCAGGATATTACTACAGTGGCAAACCTGATATGTAAAGAGTTGGAAGGCAAAGCCTTTCAAAGGTGTTAGCAGCCACATAGACATAGTGGGCACTTCAAAATAACCTACTTCTCAGTTTCTGTTTTCTTGGCCTTTTTTGCCAGCTTTTACCGGCTAGCTCTACATAGCTAATATCCTCCCCACACCTTAACACACATACACATTGTGCTGGAATTAATGCTAGACAAATGCCTTAATACTCTCATATACCAGCAACCCAATGCTTGAGTGTGTGTGTGTGTGTGTGTGTGTGTGTGTGTGTGTGTGTGTGTGTGTATGTGCATGTTTGTGGATACCAGAGATGATGTGGGGTTCTTCCTCAGTCACTCTTCTCTTTCTTCTTAACAGGGAAATCTATGTCAACCTACCTGATTGACAAGGTAGAGGCTGATGTGGATAAAGCAAAAGTAGAAGATTTTATTCAAGCAAGCAACAGCTCCCATAAAGATGGGAGGAAACCTAGAGCCACATGTGGAAAGGAGTCTTTACTGGGCACTGGGACCTCCCTTTTCCTGACTCCCCTCCTCTTCTCCCTTATTGGTCCCTTCTGGGTTTCCTTCCTTAGGCATGTTCCTTCTTCCTTCAGAGATAGAAGTGGTGTGGGAGGGCTTTTTTCACTTCAGTGGGAAGCCACAACCTTCTTAAAGAGGCTGCCTTTGATTTCTCTATCTGCCTAAATTTGGCTAACTGTCTTTCAGGATAGATAAAATTACAATTTAAAAATGACTTCTAATTCAAAAGATAGGTAGTTTTCAACAAGGGACTTATTTTTAAAAGACTGTGGTAACTCAAAAGGAGTGAATACTAACCCTGAATGAATTGTTTACTAAGAATAACGAAGTCTGAAGCTAGAGGTTCAGTAAGTGATTTATCTCTCAATCTCCCTTTTTTTTCCAGAATTGTCAACAAACTGAAACAAAAAATTCCCAAAGTTCTGTTTCTGTCTAAAAGAAAAGAAATTAAACAGCGAAAACTGCCCACACCGTTGGAATACAGCTCACCTGCTGGCTTGCCCAGCTAGCACCCAGGAAGCCCTGGCTTCTAGCACTATGCAATCCCTGCTCTTGGGAGGATCATCAAAAGTTCATGGTCAGCTTGGGCTTCGTGAGACTGTTTTAAAAATAAAAACTGCACTGACACATATCCGAAAGCCAGTTGTGATCCTAAATCAGGGTGAGGGCTGTTTCTGTCAATAATTAAACAGAGCATCTGGCTGCCAAATGATCCAGTGAGATACATGAGGGTAACATGTCCTTCACATTTCAGAGTGTCCTAACTACAGGTATGAGTTGGAATACCACACAGAAATATAATGCAAAATGTATTGCAGTGGAGTTGAATACTTCCTAGTACATTTTATTGTGACAATGTTGTTAGAGGTCAGCCAGGATGTCTCCACAGTAAACAAGTCAGTACCCGACTTCCTCTCCCAGTGCAGTATTTGTGGGCATTCTCACCTGTACCCAGCATACAGCTATTTAAAAACAAAAGAAAACAAAACTTTTTATTGATTTTTTTATAAATTTCCTATCATACACCGCAATCCTACTCATCTCCATGTCCCTCCATAACTGCCCTCTGCTCTTGCAACCTCCCCACAAACCGGACAAACAATTTCTCCATGGGAGCTGTGGTGTGCCCTGTGTGTCACCTATTATATTCTTTTGCCCAAACAGCTTTTCTTGAAAATGTTCATTTCTGTGAGGTAGTTTAGCAGAAGCCTGAGTCTTTGAACCAGACCATTAATCCTTGATTCTGGCTAGGACTCCTTTTCCATATCCTGTTGTTACTCTGTGTCCTGGGGATATTGCAGGGGACAAGCTGTAAGACATGGAAAGCAGCTCTAAAAGCGGCGGCGGCATGTGGTGGCAAGATGTCTCACAGGAAATTCTCAGCTCCCAGGCATGGGCTTCTTGCCTCTCAAGTGCAGCAGCCAGCATTGTGGGAAAGCGAAGAGCTTCCATAAGGATTACCCTTCCAAGCCTGTTTACCTCACAGTCTTCCTAGGGTACAAGGCTGGCATGACCCACATCGTCCGGGAAGTTCACAGACCAGGATCTAAGGTGAACAAGAAAGAAGTCCTGAGCGGATCCCAGCACTCGGGAGGCAGAGGCAGGCAGATTTCTGATTTCGAGGCCAGCCTGGTCTAAAAAGTGAGTTCCAGGACAGCCAGGGCTACACAGAGAAACCCTGTCTCGAAAAACCAAAAGAAAAAAAAAAAAGAAAGAAAGGAAAGAAAGGAAAAGAAAGGAAGAGAGAGAGAGAGAGAGAGAGAGAGAGAGAGAGAGAAATAAATAAATAAATAAATAAATAAATAAATAAATAAATCCTGGAGGATGTGACCATTGTGGAAACCGCACCCGTGGTGGTTGAGGGCATTGTGGGATATGTTGAAACCCCACGAGGCCTCTGGACCTTCAAGACTGTATTTGCTGACCATATCAGTGATGGATGCAAAAGGCAGTACTGTAAGAACTGGCACAAATCTAAGAAGAAGGCTTTCACCAAGTACTGTAAGAAATGGCAGGATGACACAGGCAAGAAACAGCTGGAGAGGGACTTCAACAGCATGAAGAAGTATAACCAGGTCATCCTCACAGTTGCCCAACTCAGATGCGTTTGCTTCCTCTGCTCCAGAAGAAGGCACACTTAATGGAGATCCAAGTGAATGGGGACACTGTGTCTGAGAAACTAGACTGGGCCCTAGAGAGGCTGGAGCAGCAGGCTCCTGTGAACCAGGTGTATGGGCAGGATGAGATGATTTATGTCATTGGCGTGACAAAAGGCAACGGGTACAAAGGGGTGACCAGTCGTTAGCATACAAAGAAACTGCCACGAAACTGCGCAAAGTTGCCTGTATTGGAGCCTGGCACCCTGCCTGTGTAGCCTTCTATGTGGCTCGAGCTGAGCAAAAAGGCTACCATCACCGAACAGAGATTAACAAGATTTACAAGAGTGGTCAAGGGTACCTCATCAAGGATGATAAACTGATCAAGAGAAAAGCCTGACAAGAGCATCGAACCACTGGGTGGCTTTGTCCATTATGGTGAGGTGACCAATGACTTCATCATGCTCAAAGGCCATATGGTGGGAACCAAGACTGGAGTGCTTACTCTTCCTAAGCCGTTGCTGGTCCAGAACAAACGTCGGGCTCTGGAGGAGATTGACCTGAAGTTCAATGACACCACCTCCAAGTTTGGCTGTGATTGTTTCCAGATCATGGAGGAGAAGAAAACATTCATGGGACCACTGAAAAAAAGATCACATTGCCAAGGAGGAAAGTGTTTAATTCCAGGATCACTTTGTGCAGCGGGCAGAGTCTCATTAATAAATATTTTCAGAAAAAAAAAAAAAAGACATGGAACGCAGACCTCTCACAGATTTTTCAGAACCAGGCATCCCCCCATATGGCTTTCTTGGTATGCTTTTTGCTCAAAGAGGGAGTTTACCCTGTTCTGCCTTACCACCCACATTTAAACCCCTTCTAAGGTTCTCCACTGATCTCCCCACTTCTTTCTGTCAAATGGACTAAGGCTGCATGACAGTGAATGGAGAGGAACACCTGGGGGAATGGGATATGGGGCGTGTACACTACATGTCTGTTCTTTACAGTTCACCCTGCAGGCCAAACCCAAGCAGGGGAGTTCCTGGATGGTGGCCTGTAAGTAGAATGCACTTAATGCTCTAGCACAGGCCCTGTTTTCAGTACTCAGCACCCACATGGTGGCCTATAAGTTTCTGTAACTCCAGTTCCAGCAGTCCACAGTCTAAGTGCAAATGCATACATGCAGGCAAAACATTCATTCATATAAAAAAAACATATAATATATGGCTATAAAAAGTAAAACTGGAAGAAGATGAGGACCTGGGCTGTTGATCCAAGGTATGGCTGAGGAGAAGGGTTTTACTGTAGATATGAGAAAGAGGACAGGCCAAGGTGTTTGGAAGGGTCCAGACTGAACCAGACCATGAGAGGAGAGAGAGAGGGATAGCAAGAAAGAGAAGAGAGAAGGAGACCAAGAGAACCAAACACAAGGCAAAAGAGGGGAGGGCAGAAAGAGAGAGCAGAGAGAGCCCATGGCCAAGATGGTGGAGTTATATAGGAAAGAGAAGCTGGGGGAAGGGAACGGAAGCCCCTGGGCTCTAGAGGTTTGTGGCAGGGGATGGGGTAAGAGGTTACAGGAAGAGCCATCGGTACTGAGTGAGCCGAAAGCCCAAGCAGACTTTAGTGTGCTAAAGGCACCACAGTTAGCTATTGTACTGAGTTTCACTGGGACCTGAGCAACAAAATAAAATTCAGTGTAACAGATGAAATGGAAGAAATGGGTTTGTGCCCCAATAGTCGGCACTATATACTGCGGTACTCACATAGAAAAACAGAAACATCTCCAATGTCAACTAGAAGAAAGTTAAAACTTTGATAAAGTGCTAAGCCTGGAGGCCCAGAGGGATATTTGACCCACAGGCTAAGTAGAAGTGATGGACAAGCCCCAGTGCTTTTCAGAGATGCAGCATGAGTCCTCCCCTCCAGCTTTCCTCCACTTCCAGGCTACACTGCAAAGAGAAACACAAAGGACGTTTTCGGAGTACAAAGTTCTTTGGAGAAACTGTATATTTGGTAGGGAGTACTATTCCTTCTAATGGGCAAGGTCTTGCTTCCTTACTATCTCCCTAGATTAAACTAGGGCATCTTCAAAAGAATCATTCAGAGAGTTGGAATGTTTTCCAAAATGGGAGTCACTCTGTCTGTTATCCAGATACTTGGTGAACTATAAAATCCATTAGACCTTTCACGGTACAGCTATTAAAACTGATCACAGTATGAAAGTCTTTGGAGACTTGATGTGGATCCCCTGGAATTCCAGGGGGTAAGGAGACCACTGTCTGGCTTTCCATGGACAAGCTGAAATATGGAATGGAAGCCTGCTTGATCATGGGTCTCAGATCACGGATTTTGATGTGTTAAGATTCTCTACAGTCCTTAAAAGGTCTAAACTAGTACTGTTGAGATAACTTTGAAAAAAGAACTGTCTTCCTAAATGCATTGGCCTTGGCAGGAGGAGATGTGAAGGGTGTACCAGGAAAGTGGAAGTTCAAGGGCATCTTTATGAGGTCAGTGGGAACATACATCATTCCCATAATGGGCAGAGATCCAAGAAAACAGCATGGAGGAGGTCTCCTCACTAAATCACTGGGTAACTGATAAAGCCAGCCTTGGATAGCTGCCATTCAAGGAAATTTTGGTCATCCAGCAGAGTATAAAGATACTTTGGCTCCTTTTCATATCATCTTCAGATCCGTCCCTAATGTTGGAGAGTCAGAAACAGCAGTAAATAGAAAAGTTAGGGTGAATAAAGCTGGCTTATAAGTCTGAACAGGAGGGCAAGGTACATTTCTTTAAACAGAAAGTATGATAATTATTTAAAATAGCTCAGAGGTTAGGTGTGGGGGTGCACAGTTGCAATCTCATAATTTTAGAACTGGGTTCAGGAGCATCAAGAGTTCAAGAACATCCTGGTAAACATGAGACAGTGTGTAAGAGAAGCAGAAGGGGAAGGGAGGGAGAAAGAGAGGGAGGAATGAAGGAAGAGGAGAGGGGGAGAACAAACTGATAAGAACTTAGTTTAGGCAGAAATGTTTAACACTCCAATTTGAAAGCAATTCTCTACCACCCACAAAGAGCTACCAAAAAAAAAAAAAAGACTCATGATTTTAAAGAACATATGCATTTTTGACACTTCCCTGTTGTTGTCCCAGACAAAGATTTGATGCCCCTTCTCCTGATACCTAACAAGTCTTTGTGACTGCCCCCAGTGAGTACATACAGGCAGGATCAGAGGAGGCATGCAGCACGCTTGCCAGGTTATTTCAAGATTTGTCTTGGAAGCCTGAAGCTGCCATAGAAAACCTGAGGTTACTCTGAGGAGATGATATGCAGAGATTAAATTAAGAAGGGGAAACAGGCTGGAGACAGACACAATGTCAGATGTCGCTGTCAATAGCTACTGGATGACATGCTTCTTGTCTGTGCATTTTACATTATTTTTTTCTCTTGTTCCAGTCAACCCTGCTTGCTCCGGTCAACCCTGCTAGCTCCGATCGGCCCCGATCACTCCAGACAGCCCCGCTCACTCCAGTCGGTCTCTCCAGTCCAAGGATTCGTTTATTATTATTATTCATAAGTACACTGTAGCTGACTTCAGAGGCACCAGATGAGGGTGTCAGATCTCATTACGGGTGGTTGTAAGCCACCATGTGGTTGCTGGGATTTGAACTCATCACCTTCAGAAGAGCAGTCGGGTGCTCTTAACCGCTGAGCCATCTCACCCTTTACATTATTTTTTAAAACTTTATGATGTACCTGAATGTTTAGACCAAACCCAGGCCCCAGTTCAGGCTGAGAACCTCTAGAGGAATGCCTCCAGGGACCACTGACGGTTGCCACTGGTAATCTCTAGATATTTCTCAGTGGGAATGTGGTAGGTGTAACTGCCACAGCTGGCTAGTTAGCAGCCTGGGTGAGAAGCAGAGGACAGGACTCAAAAGAGTCAGGATGGAGGCCAGAGCCCTACCTGAACTAAAGCTGGATATTCTGAGACACTTAACTGACAGCCTTTTCATTTCTTAAGCCAGTTTAAACGGGTCTTTCTACTAAATGCAGAAGGCAACCATGAGAGACCATGTAGCATGTCTGCAGGGAAGCAGAAGTCATCAGGGAGAGAGAGAGAGAGAGAGAGAGAGAGAGAGAGAGAGAGAGAGAGAGAGAGAGAGAGAGAGAGAGAGGCATGGAGTGCCTAGCCTGGGATAAGGGTAGGAACCAAAGATCTCTGCTGTCCTGGAGCTTGCTTCCTAATGGGGGAAGGCAGAGCAAGGGGGACAAGAGGACAGAAATTCTAGTTACTGGAAAATGATACAAAGATAGTACAGAGTAATGTGAAACTCAAGAGGCCCCTACATTCATTGGAGAGCAGAGAAGTCTCTACAGAGGGGTCACTTGATCCGGGTCCTGGTTGAGAAGATGCTAGTCATTTGAAGCTGTGAAGAAAAGGCTTTGTTAAAGACAACAACACATTCCTGGAAGGCAGAAACAAAACAAAAGAAAGGTAAAGGAGAGGTAACTCTACGAACTTTAAAATGAAGATCAGTCGCCTTAGGAAGTGGTCAAAATGAAAGCAGCTGGTTGGCAGTAGGCTTGGTGTGGTGTCTGAGCTAGTGTATTCTCCTCCCCCTGCCTCTGCCCCNTCAAGGTCCTTTTCCTCAGCCTCCTACTGTGTTACAGGTGTGTGTCACTAAGCCTTCCTTGGACTGTGAGTAACAAGCCTCAAATCCAAGGAGATGTTTCTGATTTACGGATAACATATGGAACATTGCTTCCAAAGCCTGGTCACAAAGAAATTAGAAAGTAACCTTTACAAGTATCTTTAGCAGTTTAACATTGGAAACAAAAATGTCTGAGCATGTCAGAAATTAAAAACAAGACAATGAAAAACTCCAAAATCCTCATTAGTCACAAATAGTTTGAGAAGCATTGCCCCAAGCTGAGAGCTGTACAGTAAAGAAAAAAAACTAATTTAGGCAGATAACAACTTCTCTCTCTCTCTCTCTCTCTCTCTCTCTCTCTCTCTCTCACACACACACACACACACACACACACACACACAGAGTCACAGCTTCTACATAAAATTTCAATAACCATTCATCTTTTCCCAAAAAAATGTCATCTAAAAAGTCCTAAGGGCACACTGTAGTTTCGATTACAGGACAAACTTTTTCATCCTGGAATATTGAGGCACCAGGGTATCAAACTGAAGCACAGGAATGAACAGAATCAACATGTCTTCCCATGTACTGCAGTCTCAAGTCAATTGATCAAATTTCAAATGTGAGCCATGATCTTTTGTGGAGGAGGCAGGACTAAGCATATATTAACCCTTGATAAGTGACTGACAACAGGATCAAAGAAAGAATTCAGCCCAAGTCTAACTAAATGAGACAAGGGGCTTATTAGGGTTACTTACAGGGATATGGGTGACTATCACAAAAGTCCACCACTCTCTATGGGTGACTACTCAGAAAGCTGCATCCCTGGAGCTCCTTAGATGGCTTGTGGGTAGCCCAGCTGGTCAGAACTTGCTCTTTGCAGCAATTATTATTGTTTATAGAGCCTTGGTATGGGGCTTTTGTGTGTTTTGTTGCTGCCTCAGTTTCTCTGGTGTGCATCTTTTACTTCCTGTATGTCATTAGCACTCCTCCTCCTCCTTCTAGGAAATGTTTCTACTCCAGGAAACAGTTTTCTTTCTTTCTTTCTTTTTTTTTAAATGAAAATTTATTTTTTTTCCAATTTTTTTTATTAGATACTTTCTTAATTTACATTTCAAATGCTATTCCGAAAGTCCCTTCCCTCCTCCCCCTCCCTGCTCCCCTGCCCACCCACTCCCATTTCTTGGCCCTGGTGTTTCCCTGTATTGGGGCATATAAAGATTGCAGTACCAAGGGGCCTCTCTTCCCAATGATGGCCGACTAGAGAATCTTTGCTGAGAGAAGCACAGTCAAGAATTTTTTTCCTGGTATTCTTCTTGGCCCTGGTCAATCCTGCTGACTTGTGCCAAGGCTAAGGCCTAGCTGTCTTTGCTAGGTAGTACCACTGCTGCTGATTCGTGTTTACTCTCTTAACTCTATTGAACTGGACTGCTGGTATAACCATGAAGTGCTTGCAAGTGGATCGGGCTGCTGCTGCTGACCTCTGAACTAAACAGCTGATTTCCCGACAAAACAGATAAGATTTACTCCAAAGAACCATTTTTACACAGGTCTACTTCCCACATATCCTTACTTTTATACTACCTCTGGTGGATGGAAGGCTAGAAGGGAGGTTAAAGCATTCCAGACCCTTCATTGCCAGGAAGTGGGTGGGTTGGAGAGCAGGGAGAGGAGGGAAAGGATAGGGGATTTTCAGAGGGAAAACTAGAAAAGGGGATAACATTTGAAATGTAAATAAACAAAACATCTAATTAAAAAAAGACATAGAAAGAAAATTAAAATAACACATCCCAGTATTTTTGCCAAAGGAGGATTTTTTTCCTAAAATGATACTAAACAACACGAGCAGTCCCTTTCTGCTAGTGTGACTGCTTACATATCTTGGGGGCAAAGGACATACTATGTCAAAGTATGCACAGTTGGGAAGAAATGGTTTGTGCAGATGGATTCCAAAATGTTATGGTCTCTGGAATAACCCAATTATTCTGGACATGTCAGGTTATAAAAATAATTTCTTGACACAGATTCTAGAATAGTGTTTATGTTTCTCCTCAAAACAAACCTCATTCCAAATGCTTTAGAATACCCTTACTTACCAGAATGATGTGGGTCCTAAAGCATTTGAATTCAAGGTCAGAAGGTCATGACCTCCTAAAGCCTTTTCTTTTCTCAGAAGACTTACATATGGTCACACTGGTAATTTCAGAGTCTCCATTCTGATATAAGCAGTTTGTTATAAGAAGAGAAACAATTAAACTGGGTTGGAGAGGGAGTGAAGAGGGGAAAGGAGATGGATATCAGGAGTAGGAAAGTGGGGGGCAGAAGAAGGATGGGCGTGAGAACAGAAGTCTGGTGGGGACCATCTCTGGAACTTGCTGGAGATCTGGGACAGGTGACACTCTCTGGACTCTATGAAGTGACCTTAGCTGAGATTCCTAGCAGCTGGTGATGGAGACTGAAGTGGCCTATAGCCTCCTATAGCCAGGCAGGACTGCCAGTGGAGGGAGGGGGACATCAACCCATCCACAAAACCTTTAACCCCAAATTTGTCCTGTCTACAGCACAGGGACAAAGATTGAGCACAGATTGAGGGAACTGGCTGACCAATGACTGCACCAACTTGAGACTCTCAACTCTCATCCCATGGGAGAGAACCAAGTCCTGACACTCTCCTCTGCTCTGCTTGCAGAGAGGAGATAACATAACTGTCTCTTGAGAGGCTCCATACAGCAGCAGATGCAAGCAGATGGAAACAGATGCAGATCCACAGCCAAACATCATGCAGATCCACAGCCAAACATCATGCAGATCTCAGGGAATCTTGTGGAAGAGTGGGGGGATAGCATTGAACAAGCTGGAGGGGTCAAGGACACCACAAGAAGACCTACAGAAGCAGCTAACCTGGGCCCAGGAGGGCTCACAGAGACTGAACCACCAACCAAAGAGCATGCATGAGCTAGACTGAGGCACCCTATACATTTGTAGCAGACGTGCAGCTTGGTCTTCAAGTGGGTTTCTTAACAATTGGATCAGTGGCTGTCTCTGCCTCTGTTGCCTGCCATTGGATCCCCTTCCCCTAGCTGGTTTGCCTGTTTAGGCCTGTAAGAATGGGACTAAGAAGAACGGAGGGAGGGGGCTGCGATTGGGTGTAAAGTGAATAAGTAAATGAATGAATGAATGAAAAAAAACCTTCTGAAAAGAGAAATAAATTTTACATCTTCCTCATGACTTGGAATCTCTGTTCCATTTTTCTCCCCCCTCCCCCAATGGCTTGCTTCTAGACTCATGTACATCTGCTATCCTCTCTCATCCCTACCCCCCTTTCCTATCTTTCTTCCCAATAAAGAGAAAAAAAGAGATCATCTAAAATGTTTTATTTTTAAATGAATAAACTATTTTCTATTTCCTTTCCTCGAGGAACCAGAGGCCAATTGAAACCATAAAAATCATCCAGCCAATAGATGAGGTTTAAAATATTTCTGTCAATTATAATAAACTAATTCTTCCAATTATAATAAACGGTACAGGTGTTGGACATCAGCTATCCTTGGGCAGAGGGCGCTCTAAGCATGCCATCTAGTTTCCACTTAAATGAAGTATTGTTGGTGTGACCCATGCTGGAAAAAGGTCATGGGAAGAGTGAAGTGTTTCCTACTGGAACCCACTAAGTCACAGGACCCCAAGGGAAGCCTGGGTACCTAGATTGCTAACCTCAGGATCCCACAGGAACATCTAGCTGCAAGGGGCCAACCACTGTTAGGAAAGCAGAGTAAAGACTGTGGGAAGCGCCTAAAAGCATCCTCTTGTTTTCACTGGATCACAGATGTAATCTCTGGGATGTGCCTACTAGCTGACAGGAGTAGCTATTTCATTTGTTTTAAAAGTATGGAGTAGCTGTAAGTGTAACACTGTATATGCTTAACTTGTGTTTGTAGCTGATCAATTATACTCTCAAATAATTCAAGCTAGTAAAGAGTCACCCAAAACTGCTTTAATATAAAAATAGCACAAAATAGACTGAGATTACCTGCATACCTTAGTCACATAGTGAATTCAGTTTTAATTTAAAAAAACCACTTATAGTAAATTAATTTTAATTGTGTGTGTGTGTTTTCATGTGGGTATGTGCACCTAAATGTAGGTGTCTGTGGAGGCCAGAGGCTTCCTCTGGATCTGAGGCTGTACCCAGATTCCTGATATAAATTATGGAAGTTGAGTCTGGGTTCACTTCAAGAGCAGAAAACAATCCTAACAATCCTAGGCAATCTCTCCAGCTCTTTGAAGACCTGCCACACTGATTTCTGTCGTAGAGACACCAGTTTCCCTTTGCAACAGTGCACAAGAGTTCTGAGTTCTACCTTTCCCCTCCTTCTCATCATTCGCTATTTTTGTTTTCTTAATCTTAGCCATTGTGACTGAGGCAAGGTGAAATTTCAAGTAGTTTAAATTGCATTTCTCTAATGGCTATGGATTGGGGACAGTTTAAATACATTTCTTAGCCATTTGTGTATCTTCTTTTGAGAACTCCCTGTTCAGTTCCATGTCCCACTTTTAAATGGCTTCATTCATTTTCTTGATGTTCAGTCTCTTTATAGAGACACTGGCTTGTTCATGTTCATTGCTGCTCTATTTATAATATCCAGAAATTGGACACAGCCTAGATATTCATCAGCTGATGAACAGATAATGAAACTCTTGTACCAATACACACTAGAACCATGTTCAGTCATGAAGACAAAATGAAATTAAGAAATTTATAGGTAAATGGATGGAACTGGAAAACATTATATTGGGTGAGATAACCCAGACACAGAGATAAAATTCACGTATTTTCATTTACAGTAGATCCCAATATTGAATCTTTAGATCTATAAGTTTAAACTGGAGCATATGTAGAATACAGGTAACTGGAGAGGGCCTGTAGTGGTTTGAAAACATCACTGCATCACATCCTGTGAGCTTTGAGACTTTATACCTGGCCCTACTTCTAATTCATCCCTTCTTCCTTGTGCTTGCCTTTAAGGATAGGAACTCTAAGCTCCCTGCATTAGTTGTCATGCCTACATGCTGCAGTGCCTCCTGGCCATGGTGATGGCCTCTTATCTCTTTGGAAGCAAAAGCCCAGACACTCTTCCCTAAGTTGCAGTAGTCATAATTCTTTTATCATAGCAAGAGAAAAGTAACTTCAACTGAAGTCCTTGGTGAGGAGGAGAATACATATCTTGAGGGAGGTTAGAAAAGTAGAGGTGATATGAAGAGGACCGGGGGAAATGGGGATGGAGGTTTAAGTGAGGAGAGGGATAGCACGGAGGGAAGAGGAGTGGTGCACAGTGGGATACTAAACACTAAAAACACTAAAGATGTTTATAAAGTTGCCTGGAAACCTATTTTATAAGCTATATACCCAATTATATGAGTTTAGTTGGGGTTACCCCACACAGGAGAAAAAATGCTCCTTCTAGGAGTCATAAGCTGACAAATAAAAAGTCACAAATGTGATACCTCCTGTGGAGTGTGTGCAGAAATGCCCCAGCAAGCACCATCGTAAGACAGGTTCTTGCCTTAGCTCCTTCTCAACAGTAAGGCTCTATTCTGAAGACAGCACATACTTTGGCTGCAGAATATGGATACATCCATTTGGCATTGATAAGGAGCTCTTCACCACTCCTTAGATTTCATAGTCCTAGAGATGCTACAATGATTGCTGGAGGGAATCCCATTTGTGGATTTCCCTAGTTGTGAACCCTATTAACTTTAATAATCATCGGCATGGTAAGCTATGTCAAGTGTGTAATAGAGGCATGAATGTTATGTGAGTAATCAACTGGTTTCTGATTGGGTTTCAGGACTGCTCCTCATTCCTGCAACTGGAAGTTGATTAAGAACCAATCTTTGGAAAACTCACACGCCCCAGGGAGAAGCCTACTACTTTTATTCTGCAAAATGGGCATTGTCTTAGTCAGGGTTTCTATTCCTGCACAAACGTCATGGCCACGAAGCAAGTTGGGGAGGAAAGGGTTTATTCGGCTTACACTTCCACATTGCTGTTCATCACTGAAGGAAGTCAGGACTGGAACTCAAGCAGGAGCTGATGCAGAGGCCATGGAGAGATGTTCTTTACTGGCTTGCTTCCCCTGGCTTGCTCAGCCTGCTCTCTTATAGAACCCAAGACTGCCAGCCCAGAGATGGTCCCACCCACAAGGGGCCTTTCCCCCTTGATCACTAATTGAGAAAATACCCCACAGCTGGTTCTCATGGAGGCACTTCCCCAACTGAAGCTCCTTTCTCTGTGATAACCCAGCTATATCAAGTTGACACAAAACTAGCCAGTACAGGCATGGTATCAAATTGCCCAGAGAATCCATATTTCTCTACCCATATACCAGTATGCCTCTTAGACCTTATCATAAAAAACTTTTTGTGCAGGGTGTAGTAGTTAATGTAGAAACTCACAATTTTAAAAAAGTATACCAAGAAAGTGTCTGTGGAATACTTAGCCACAAATAGAACACCTGTATAATATTCTCTTCCGCAAGTCTGAGGAACCATCACAGAGGTGTGCACATAAACACTGTTAGAGCCCCAGGTCAAGGAAGAGCAAAGCAAAGCAGAAACTCAAGAGGGAAGAGGGATATTGAAGCATTGCATAAGCATTTATAAAATTAAATCAATAATCATAAAGTAGGATGCATGTTATGAAGCACAAAATAGTATTCAATAAGAATTTATCACAATGGTTCCATCCTAAGTTGTAGAAGTAATGACCACTGAAATATGTATGAATGGCCAGATTTGGGGAGAGCCCTTAAGATTCCCTTTTGGGAAAGCCAGGTTAGAGCACGGCAAATGGAGATATTCAATAAATGCCTGAATATATGGAGACACTTGAACTGGACATACAAACTTGTACATTCTTGGCCATTCCATGAGAAGGTGGAAGTGAAAATGGATTTAAAGATACACTTAAAACAGGAAAGAGACTCATAACTGAATCTTGAGGAACTCCAGTATTCAAAGATGGCAAAGACAGGGAAGCCCCAAGACCTGCAGACCTACTTGAAAACAAGGACGTGTCACATTCTAGCTCTTTCTTAGGAGAACTAACACTGATTCCATACAGCCTCTGTGAATGCATGAGAAAACATAAACTATTGTCGAGCGCCTTCCCCGTCCAGCGGGAATAAGACACAAGACAACCAGGCTTCTTCTCCAGGCGGTTTACTCAGGAACTTGATGCACTTACAGCTTAAAATGGCAAAAGGCAAATGGCAATGAGAATGGCCATGCATGCAGTTACAGAGTGAAAATGGTGAATGGCAGAATGGGGCAGAGAAGAGTGGAGTAACAGAGTGGAGTGGTAGAATGGAATGCCCTGCCCGCCCCCCAAGCCCAGGAGCAGCTATTTAAACCCTGTCCTGGCCAATCACCGAGCTGCCTCGTGGCTCCCGCCCACACTCCAGGTGGTCTCAGGCTGCCCTGTGATTCTTGCCCATACACCAGGTGATCTCCAGCACAAGATCAAACAACAGCTGACACTGCCTAATGCCAATTAAGAGTTGTTTATGCCAGTACAGCTGAGTCGGTCGATGCCTCTTTAAGGAGCAGTTGAATGGCTCCCTACAAACTATGTCTTAGTCAGGGTTTCTATTCCTGCACAAAACATCATGACCAAGAAGCAAGTTGTGGTGGAAAGTATTTATTCAGCTTAGACTTTCTACATTGCTGTTCATCACCAAAGGAAGTCAGGACAGAAACTCACACAGGGTAGGAACTTGGAGGCAGGAGCTGATGCAGAGGCCATGGAGGGATGGTACTTACTGGCTTGCTTCCCCTGTATTGCTCAGCTTGCTTTCTTATAGAACCCAGGACTAGCACCAGCCCAGGGATGACACCACCCACAATGGGTCCTCCCCACTTGATCACTAATTGAGAAAAGAAATGCCTTACAGCTGGATCTCATGGAGGCATTTCCTCAAGGGAGGCTCCTTTCTCTGTGATAAATCCAGCTTGTGTCAAGTTGACACACAAAACCAGCCAGTACAAACTATGAGATGAGAAATACACCCCAGGGGTTTAGGCAGTAGAAGGCCTGTGTCCTTACCAAGATAACCATCAGAGCAGTGACTGGTCAGGGTCTCTTCAACAGCTGTGATCAAGAATACACTTGGTAGAGACAGAACAGTGGATAGAGCCTCCATCCCTACCCCTAACGCCACTCCCTTTTCTTTACCTTTGTTTATGATTCCAAGATGGGAGGCCTGACAGAACAGATTCCCATAAATGCACTGGGGGAGAAAGAGAAGATGGGATTAGCTATCCCTCAGACTAACTACATCTTCATTTTCAAAAATCCTACAACTGACTCACATCCACACACTCTGAAGACATCCAGAGTTGGAATTTTCCTGCATGTCAAATCTATGCTGATTCATATTTATGGAACCAAGGGAATTGAAGGTTTGGGCCCTGTGTTGTCTCCACTCAAGACACTGAATCCATTCTTTTTTTTTTGTTTTTCGAGACAGGGTTTCTCTGTGTAGCCCTGGCTGTCCTGGAACTCACTTTGTAGACCAGGCTGGCCTTGAACTCAGAAATCCACCTGCCTCTGCCTCCAAAGTGCTAGGATTAAAGGCGTGTGCCACCACCACCTGGCTCTAAATCCACTTTAATCAACTTACATTAGCAAGCAAAAATTTTCATTGAAAGATAACACTTTCAATCTTGTGCATTTCACGTGCTTTCTCCTTTAATATTTGGTAAATGTTAAGAGAAACGCAAATTGCTTTTTAGTAGACAAAATAAAATTACAACGCAATTCTTGTAAGTATTTTAATCTCTGAGAGTTAAATTATACACTCTAATATTAGACTTAGAAAAAAAAAGTCAGGGAGCGAGCTGTATTTTCTTTAATGGGTGTGGGGTTGGGGATAGATTGTGGGACTCCAGAGCTGAGGTCAACAAAAAGACAATTGTAAAAGGCACAAAACAAAAAAAGGGGCATCTCCCACTCCCACTCCCACCCCAATTCTGAGCAGCAGACAACTCTGAGCACTTTCCTGGAGTTTGCTGCTTCACCAGGCTAAGAATGCATCTTGATGGGCTAAGTAACTTCTCAAAAAAGGGAACGAATGCAGAGGGCAATCCTTACCAAGAACTAGGAGAGCTGCAACTAGAGACTACCAATGCATGGGCCAGGAACATAAAACACAAAAACTGCATTCCTAGCCCAATTCAATTTTTTTTGATAAAATATCAGCAACACTGGAGTGCAAGTATTTCTCGCGCCAATATCTGTGAAATGCTATACTTAAAAAAAGGCATTTCCTTTGGAAGTCACGTTTAGGAGCCTGCCCCACGCCCTGCCGCCTTCGCGCTTGTCGGTCACCCACGCGGGCCCCGGCCCGGGCGCCGGTCCTTCCATCCCGGCGGCGGCTGGGCCGCGCCCCTGATTGGCCAGCGCGCCCCGCCGGCGTCACGGCTTCCCGCAGCCCCGCGGCCTCCGGGAGCCTGGTCCGCGCGCAGCAAGGCTGGCCGGCCGCGGGCTCCGGTTCTCCGGCCACGCGTGAGCGTTCGCGCCACTCGGCGCTCCGAGGGCCGTGACTACAGCGGAGAGGAGCCGAGCGCTCTGTCCACCACGGGAGTCCCCGCCAGGCCGCCGAGCCGGGTAAGCGGCCCCGCCTGAGCCCTGCCCCGGGCACTCTGGAAGTTTCCCTGGCTGCGCGCTCCCCGCCGTGCTCTCCCCGCGGCCTGCGCGCCTGTTGCTGTGCGCGGGCCCGGGGAGTGCGGGAGGGCCCGGGCCTGGTGGGGGTGGGGGAGCGTGCGGGAGGCGCTTTGTGTCGGAGCCCTGCTTCGTGGGGCGCGATGGTGCTCTCTGGGCTGCTATTCTCCAGGGGACCGGGCAGTTCCTCCGGGTCATGGGCGGCGGGGAGGAGGAGGAGGGTCGGTGGCAGCCGGGGCGGGCGCGAGGGGGCTGCTCTGCGGGGGGTGGGGGTGGGGGACGCCGAGGATATGCAGGCCTGCGGGCGGGCGAAGGTTGGGGTTTCCTTCTAGCATCAGATAAGAGGACCATGACTTCACCAGCCAGAGGGAAAACTCCTCCTAGTGTTGTTTCAAGTGTCCTGAGGGGATGAATCTGAGAACTGAGCCCAGGCCACCTCATCCTGTGTTGTAGGACAGCTGTGCAGTTGACATCACCTTTGTGTGTCCATAGACCTTCATTTAGGATGCCCTTTATAAATGAGTCATCTGGGAATAGAGGGGGGATTCGTTCTAGGGGTCTGGGAGGTTTTTGCATGTAGATTTTGTTCAGATGATGAAGATTTTATAACTATCAAATTATTCAATTTAGTACATTGTGGATTTAGAGGCTGATAGAATCCACAATAGCAATTCATTTTAAAACTCTAATAAAATTAAACTTTGAACGCTTTTTATTTCAAGTTCTAATATAAAGTTTTGGATGTGTCGGTGGATAGAGGAAGGCTCTGCAATTTGTCTTATCTTTCTCACCCCATTTGTTAAAAAAGAAATAAGCAGAAATTGATGGGACATTTTTTTTCAGCATATTGATAATAGTGAATATGTGTGATATGTCGTCTTTCATGCGTTCTTTTCTTCCTTGAATTCTTCTAGTTCCTTCTGGTTTTCTTTCTTTCTTTACTATATTCTGATTTTACCAAAGAACCCTGATGGTGGTTTGGTGAGGGTGTTAAGTTTGTTTTTAGGGTGCTCCAAATTCTGTCACCCAGAAAATGAGCTACTGAATTCCTAGGGGTGTCTTTGCATTTCAGATGCTTTTTAAATAGGGAACACCTTGAGGGAGTAAAGGCTTTCTATACAACATACTTTGCTGTAGGTTGGAAGGTACTAGAGAGATAATTTCAGAAATGCAAATTTACATTGATTCAGTGCTGGTTAGCGCTTTCAACATTTAACTAAAGTATGCAAAATGGTTAACAAATGAAATTCTGGATACGTGTTCTGGAGGTATGACTAGGGCTTCTAGAACCTTCTGAGCAACAGTGAGTTGCTGCAAAGGTAACTGACCTGAGTTAGAGAAACACTTCTGCAGATTACATCCCAAGTCTATCCTCATAGCCTTGACTGAGTTGAGTTGCAGGTTGGCTCCACTTTTTACATTTATAATATGGCTGACATCCTCTGAATTTCATCAGCTACTTTAAGGCAGAGTTGACATACTGGACTGGATGTGATTCCAATTATTGTAAATGCCCCACCTCCCAGAGAAAGTTCTAAACTCAAGAATGAAGAAACAGATGAGTTCTTAGTGAATTCAGGTTTCCTACATTGTCCAAGGGATGTGTCTGGCGTCAGTGGGTTTGTAAATATAGACATTTGGCCTTAGGTATAACTAGGTTGTAACTATCCATGGGTATAGTTACATTGTTTCAAGGATTAGTTTGCTGATAAGAAGGTATTTTTCTCTTTTTAAGTTTAAGCCTTGCTTACTGAACAGTATTTATACAAATTTGAGAAACTACTATGGCAAAATTGTTATATTGTAATTAGTTATATAATTTTAGGGGGGCTCCATGGGAGGAAAAGTGGGGAGGAGAAATTAACCAGGTGCCTTCAATATCTAAGGTAGATAGTAGGTGGTAATTGGGAGCTTTGGAGACTTGTTGCATTCAATTAGGCACTGGAAGGTCTGGGGATGGGTCAGAAGTAGGCATACAAAATAAATACCAAATAGTTTTCTGGAAGCTTGATGTCTGATCACAAGGAGGGGAGAATAGAAAGGTCTTCTATGTGGTCTTGAGAGTCATTAAAAAAAAAAAAAAAGCAGCCAGAGCGTCTTCAGTTGCTGGACATGATGAAGTGGTCATAGTTTTGCTGTTGGTGCTGCTGTTAACATAAGTTAGTGTTTTTCATTAAGAAGAGAGCGTAGACCTGTAGGTGAAATGGTTGGGAAGGAGGTGGGTGGCAGGAACTAGAGGGGATGTCAGTTTGTGTTTTTCTAGAGTAGAATTGACGGTTTGGGTCAAGGGGAAGTGTGCAGGTGATGAAGGGAAAGGGGTAGGAAGCAGGATGTGTAGACAGAGTTTTGTTTTTTCCAGCATTTGTTCTGTCTGTGATCTCAGAAGTCATCCATATGTCCTTGTGTTTTACCAGTAGTCCCTTCTCAAAGCAGTCCAGTCCCTCCTGTCATATACTTCCAAGCTCTCTGGCATCTGCCCATTGCTTGTTTCCCCAGTCACTGTGTGTGCAGTAAACAGCATCTCGTTCCCAGTCTGGTGTAACGGACTTGACAGCTGGAGAACTATAATGGATGTGCTGGTGATAATGGGAAGTGATATCCTTGGTTCCCAGGGGACAGCAATCAACAAGTGTGGCATTTGGTTGGTTGGTTTCTGTCTCTTTACCTTGCAGATGATGACATCTCTGTATTTTTTCCTGTTTGTTTCTTTTTGTGTGTCGACCTATTTTGTTCCGAAGAGGATGCCTGGTCTCATTAGATTAAGGGCACTGATTACCCCATTTAACCTTAATTATTTCTTTAAAGAAACTCTCCAAATATAGTTTTATGCTCAGATGCTAAGGATTTGGATTTCCCATGAGTTTGTAGGAAGAAGATGCATTCCTTATCCTATAAGAAAGTTCTTGGAGAAACGCAGCCTGTAAACTGATTAGAACCAGAAGAATAGGCTGGCCTGGGGTAGAGGAGAGAGGTCAGAGAGGAGGCTGCTGGGTAATCTAAGCATATTGAGGTAATATGATGCTTGGTAAGAAAGGGAGACTGCTATTTGAGGAAAGGCTATTTTATCTCTGGCCCAAGGCCTACTGCTTTCTGTGAGTGTTCACTGGGCACTGTATATCTAAGGCCTTTTTCCTTTTTGAAGATAGATAGAACTTTAGTTCTTTCTAGTGTTTTATAAAAGCATAATTTTCTTAAAATATTTCTAAGCCTTAAAAATAGTAAAAGAGATTCATTCAAGAAGAAAATATTAATGTAAACATGATGATTTTTGTGTTTGATTAAAACAACACACTTTGTTTAATTAATTAACTTTCTGCTTCTTGAGGCAGGGTCTGATGTAGCCTCAGCTGGCCTCTGATTCACTATGTAACAGAAGTTGGCCTTGAACTCCTGATTCCTCTGTCTCCACCTCTGAGGTTCTAGGATCCTGTAGGAGCACACCACTACACCTAGTGCTAGTTCATTGATTTAGAAACTATGTCCCATGTGTGTTTTGTGGCCCAATTTTTGTCCTAAACTTTTCCCCTTTTGAAAAATTCCCCCTTTTAGGAAAAAAAAAAAGAAGATTAAAAAGGCAGGGTAATCATATGTAATCAGATGATTTAGAGACATGCAAAAGCCATTCTTCCAGTCCTGGCCATCTGGGTGAAGGAAAACCAGTGCAACCGCAGAGGAAATGGAGACGAAGATTCTGACAGTTTCTTTCCTTCATCTTTTTGCCTGTGGTAGTTAGACTTGTTGGGTTTAGAGAATTCTTATCTTTATTTATTTAATATTCTTATAAAACATTTTTTATCTCTAGGTCTAAGATATTATAAATAAATGCATGAGGAAAAAGTGAGAAAGGAAACATTTGTAAGAAAGATGAAAAGCATATACAGAAAACTAAATACACACACACTCGCTCACACATACTCATACACACACTGACACACACACACTCACACACTCATACACACTCACACTTACATAAACATACACAGTCACACACACACTCACAGACACACTCACAGACACACACACATGCTTACATACACACACACACACTCACAGGCACACACACTCACAGACACACACGCATGCTTACATACACACACACACACACACACTCACAGGCACATTCACACACACTTACATACTCACACACATTTTAATGTAAAACAATTAGGTTCTGGTGAATATTTACCATCAGTAGTTCTGATTATATAGTGGATAGATCTTAGCTTCTATTAATTACCATTTATATATTTGTAGCTTTCAAAATTTCTTTTGAAGGGTAATAGATATAATAGAAATGGAAAAGGTAGCTTAGTTTTGTGTGTGTGTTTGCACATGCGCATGTGCGTGCGTGCGTGTGTGTGTGTGTGTGTGTGTGTGTGTGTGTGTGTGAGAGAGAGAGAGAGAGAGAGAGAGAGAGAGAGAGATTGTGTACCTGTGAAGACTTTAGTAGAGTGTTTCCTGGTCCCCCCTTCTCTTTCTGTACAGTGGTCACAGTTTTCTTGGGGGTACTGAGTTGATGAGCTGATTGCCCTTTAATCAGGTGAATCAAAGGTGGAGATCCCCACCATGCATGCAAAAGAAAATAGCAGGGCCCTACATTCAATCAAGGGTGGAGGGGGGCAGAGATAGGAGGCTCCCTGGGGCTTATTAGCCAGCTAACTAAAGCAACTCTTAAATTCAGCAAGAGACTGTGTTTCCAATACAGATAGTGATAAAAGAAAACACCTGACTTATCCCTCTGGTTCCTACAGGCTCATGTAACTCACTCACATATGCAAGCATACACAGGGATGTGTACATACACTGATACATGTGTAGATACATGCACACATGTACAGCATTGCAGTGCTGCTTATTGTGAAGGTTGTTGAGTATAGAGTGGATCAGGCTAAGTCAGCAAACGTTTTTAGTCTTTCTTGTAGCTGATTGGAGACAACAGGATAGGTCATCTGGGGCTGAATTATTGTTTTCTAGCATGAATATTTGTTCAACCCAGGAGGTTCTTGTTTTCTTAGGGAGGCATAGGGCCATTTAACATATTTGTTGCCCTAAAAAGTTTCCTTATGGCCCTTTTATTTCTTTTCTGTCTCCCTTGCCTACCCACGTCCCTTCTTCAAGGACCAGCAATGTGTTCTCTATCACTGCAGATGAGCTGGCACACACAGATCTTGACTAAACTGAATAGACTGATTATACAGAAGGCTATAGTTTTTTCATTATGTAATTATTTTTGAGTTCAAACTAAAGTGTGTAGTTACAACTTAGTTCTGTTCATTGCTCTCTACTAGTTCACTGAACATGGATATACAATTAAGGAGACTTTAATGGCTTAAGAGTCTTTTATACTTTCACTATTCAGTTACAGTATATTTATTCTTTTGTGGATGAGTAGAAGTTTTTGCTATAGAACCTATTAGGTTCTACAGTTGAGAACGAACTATAAATTAAAACAACAAAAGATAGATTTACTGGCAAAAAGGTCAGACACATAAAATCAATGCTTCTAATTTTACTTGCAAGAAGGCCACACAGAAATGAATACCTTGAGTGGTTAGACTGAGGTGACAGATAGGCGCGCACGTGTGTGTGTATGTGTGTGTGTGTGTGTGTGTGTGTGTGTGTGTGTATAAGTGTTTATGGTGTTATGGTGTGCACAGTAGGAATTGTTTTGATTTTATGGGCATGGGAAAGGCTAGTAACATCTTTACTAGTAATAATAAAGAATATATATATTAAAACAGTAAGTTTATATTCCACTTGGGTTAGAAAGGGAGTATCAAGGAAAATGTCTGTGTCTTCTGGTTCTCATTGCCTTCATATCAAAATAGATCACAGGATAGTGGATTCTGACTCCTGTAATTTAATGGGCATCAGACTTTTATATTTGGCAGTGAGTTTTTAGTCTTCTTAAAGTTAGGCCACTTTTGGGAAGTCATAGAATTTCAGTGGTTTTATTAGATGTTTCAAAAAAAATACTACTGGGAATTTTAAAATAAAAGGATCCAAGATCCTTATCTTTTGATATTATCAGGTGAATAAGTCAGAATAAATAATTCAAGAAATACTTCCTCTGAGCATAGCATGTATTCATATTGCATATATTATTTATTATATATTTATAGTATGGTGAATTTTGTGTTTTATTTCCAGATTTCCTGTCAAAATTATTTTCATGTGTGTGCATATTTTTTGTATTTTAAAAATCATCTTGTTAGAATTATCAGTAATTCCATATAAAAACATACAAGAGGAATATGTAAGGCTTTAACCAGTAAAGGTGTAATTTACTGTTGGAATTATACAAACAATAGGTGGTCTGTAAATGTACCAATTAAGACCATTGAGTATACCAAGAATTAGAGACAGGATGAAATAAAAACCTATTTTATTCTAGATCAGGCCTTTCTAACAGAATAGTAGAAGACATATGTAATTATAAAGGTGCATGTGTGTGTGTGCGTGTGTGTGTGCGTGTGTGTGTGTGTGTGTGTGTGTGTGTATGTGTATGTCTGTGTGTGTCTGTGTGTGTGCATGCCCTCATGTGCATGTGTGTTGAGTGCATGTGCAGATGCAGGTTCCTGTGGGCTCACGCAGAGGCCAGAAGAGGGTGTTCTGGTCTTCTGGAACTGGAGTGGCAGGCAGTTGTGAGACAACTGATATGGGTGCTGGGAACAGAAACCTAGTGTTATGCAAGAGCACCAGTGCTCTTAACCCAGAACCATCGAAAATACATAATTTTAAAAAATTCTTAGGAGCCATAATAAAGAGAAATGAAAAATAGATAAAAGTTATTTTAACAGTGTATTTTGTTCAGTATAATTTATTCAAGATATTATTTAATTATGCAATAAAATACGTACTACATATGTAGTATTTGACTTCCTTTTCTTAAAAAAAAAGTCTCCACTATATTTTTTACACAGAATATCATTATTTAGAATTTGCTATATTTCAGAAGCTAGACAGATATACTGGCTCCTGGCTACCATGTTGGTAAACATAGCACTTTAATTTAAATTAAATTGTGCATCTAACCTGTGAGGAAGATGCAGTCAAAAGAGGCGGCTTCATTGTGCCTGGACAGAGTGTTCTGCTGGCGGCACTCTTTCAGTCTTTCTCGGATTGTTTTGTCTTTGGTCTTTTGAGAAAGGTATCAGTGCCAGGCTGGGATTGTCCTTCCTAAGTCTTACAAGTGCTTAGAACACAGGCATAGGCCACCTGTCTAGCAGGGTCAATTTTAGGCTTTATGTATTTGTTTCTACTTTCTGACCCGTTATTGAAAGTGTAATAAAGAACACTGCTTAGTTCATATTGTTGTTTCTCCTATGGGGCTGCAAACCCCTTCAGCTCCTTGGGTACTTTCCCTAGCTCCTCTATTGGGAACAATGCGCTCTGTCTAATGGATGGCTGTGAGCATCCACTTCTGTATTTGTTAGGCACTGATAGAGCCTCTCAGGAGACAGCTATATCAGGCTCCTGTCAGCAAGCTCTTGTTGGCATCCACAATAGTGTCTGGGTTTGGTGGTTGTTTATGGGATGGATCCCCAGGTGGGGCAGTCTCTGAATGGTCATTCTTTAAGTCTCTGCTTCACACTTTGTCTCTGTAACTCCTTCCGTGGGTATTTTGTTCCCCCTTCTAAGAAGGATCAAAGTATCCACACTTTGGTCTTCCTTCTTCTTGAGTTTCATGTGTTTTGCGAATTGTATCTTGGGTATTCTGAGTTTTTGGGCTAATATCGACTTACCAGTGAGTGTATACCATGTGTGTCCTTTTGTTATTGGGTTACCTCACTCAGGATGTTATTTTCTAGTTCCATTTATTTGCCTAATAATTTCATAAATTCATTGTTTTTAAGAGCTGAGTGAGTAGTACTCCATGTTGTAAATGTACCACATTTTCTGTATCCTTTCCTCGGCAAGAAATTGCGTTTCTTCTTCTGGATCCCTTCTTTTCTCTGTCCATCCTCTAGGGAGGAGTTGATGTGACTATCTTCAGAGTCCTATTGATGCCCGATGATGATGTTGGGTGCATAGCACATCACCTTATGGTGCGGGCCATCCATTCTGCTCGGATTGGACTCAGGCGGTAGGCTGTGTCCGTATTCTCTGCCACCCTTGTGCTTGCAGTCTCCATGCCAGGCAAATGAAGATTTTTATACAGTTTGAGTATTCATCTTTAACTTAAAAAAGATGGAAATTAGATATGAAAATATATAAACACTGCTCCCTAAATTGTTTGTAAAGAAAAAGGAGATGCAAAATGTACACAGGGGAAAACCAAGAGGCTTAAGGTTGGAGATCCGAGCATTTAAAGATATACTATTATGTTTAAGAATTATTCTGTGACCGGGAAGTGGTGGTGCACACCTTTAATCCCAGCACTTGAGAGGCAGAGGCAGGCGGATTTCTGAGTTCGAGGCCAGCCTGGTCTACAGAGTGAGTTCCAAGACAGCCAGGGCTATAGAGAGAAACCCTGTCTCGAAAAACTGAAAGAAAAAAAAAAAAAGAATTATTCTGTCATTAAAAACTGTTAGAAACAAAGCTTCATGCTTGGTCATGCTGAATAACACTGGTGTCTTCTTTTATCTGATGGTGAGGAGGGTGGTAGAGTGCTTTTCCAGCATGAGGAAAGCCCGTGGATGACTACTGCTGGCTGGCAGCTTGACAAGATGTAGAAACACTCAGGGACAAGCTTTTCATCACACACGTGGAGTATTTTCTTGATGAGTTTAAACTTAAACGTAGGTGTCACCATTTCTTGGGTTTTGAGCCCTTACTGTAGAAAAAAAAAAAAAAAAAAAGAGTGAACTGAGCACAGGCATTGATGCTCTTTGCTTTCTGAGTCTGGGCACAGGCCTTGATGATCTTTGCTTTCTTACCGTCAACCGTAGTTACCTGCTTCACACCCCTATTGCTTTGACTGCTCTGCCAGGATGGAATGAACCCTTGAAATGTGAAATGTGAACTGAAAGAAACCTTTCTCTCTTGAGTTGTGTTTTAGAGTATCTTGTCCAAACAATAGGAAAAGAAAGTTAGATTCTCTGTGTTATATTGGAATACAACAGCAAAAAAAAAAAAAAAAAAAAAAAAAAAAAAAAAAAAAAAAAAAAAAAAAAAAAAAAAAAAAAAAAAAAAAAAAAAAAAAAAAAAAAAAAAAAAAAAAAAAAAAAAAAAAAAAAAAAAAAAAAAAAGAGGAAAGAGGAGTAGGGGAGTGTGAGATGGAGTAAAGTAGTCCTTTGAAGAAGAGTGGAAAACCTGGATTCTGAGCTTGTCTTGTTGCCATTTCTCCCAGTGCCTCATATCTAGGAAGGTTTCAGTGATTCGTTAATACTTGATGAAATAATACAGTCGTCAGTTCTGCACTTTTTAATTTGTGTCAATGTCTACATTTCTAGATTAATATGTATAGTTTTATTTTGTGGTTGATTTTTCTAAAGCAACCAATAGCATCATTTTCAGCTTATTCACTTTATTACAAGCTCTTCCTTCCCACCTACAGTTGCTTCTCTGTGTCATGCTGTACTAAGTCAGAACTCAGCTCTTTGCATTAATCTCCCTGGTTAATGACACTATGTGTTAGTACTAAGACCAAACTGAACTTTGCAATTTGCAATTTGTCAGGTTAAGTTCTACTTCTCTCATCTTCTGGGGCAGGAGATGATTTTCTAGGACTGTAGGTAGTATAAAAAGTGTCCCTGGCTGAGGAGGTGACTCTGTGGATTAAGTACTTCCATGTAAGAATGAGGACCGGAGTTGGGATCCTCAGAACCTATATAAACAATCCAGGCAAGATTGGAGGTCTCTTTAGTCTGACAACTGGGAGCCAGAGGCAGGACTGACTGGCTAGACTATTCGAGGGTCCATGAACTCTGGGTTCAGGTAAAGACCTTGTATCAATTTAAAAAAAAATAAAATAAAGCAAAGATCTGTCAGGAATGATGGCTACCGTCAACTTTAAGCCTCCAAATACATAGGCACACATGCACTCTTACACACATGTGAAGACACAGTAAATGGTAAAGGTTTCATAAAACCTTTTGCTTTGCCACAGCAATAATAATAGGATAGTTTACTGTAAGGACTTATTGTGATAGCTGTTGGAAATACATAAATACAGGGATTCCGAATACAAATTAATAATCAACGTAGTTTGATGTCTATTGCTTGTAGGCATTTGCAAATGTTAATTATAGCTGATTTTACCAAGTGGTTAGAACAACTCAGAGAGGACAGTTCTCAACCTAGGATCACATAATTAAGAAAGTGATGTGTTTATTCAAGAGAATTATCTAAGAAAACAACTATGAAACTTGGAATGCCCAGCTGCCTGAGCTGTTTAATCTGAAAACGTATAACTATTGCTTGTCCTACATCATTATTGTTAGAAGCCAGAAGTGGGAGTTGGTGCTGGGGACTCCCTTGCCTTTGATCTGTGGATTCCCAGGTTGGATCAATCTACATGTTGGCTCTGTTGCTTATAGGCGACATACAGGGAAAAACACTGACTCCCTGACCCTCTGTCTTATCTGAAAATGGGAGGCTCCAAAAGCATCTGGGAAGAATACATATCATTGGCTCAAGGGAACAGTGACATACTATTCATATTTCATAGATAGTTCAGACGTATACAGTAAAAATTTGTGCATATTGTTTTGTTCTCAGGACGAGTCATTATTACAGTAGATGTAATGGCAAGTAATACTTAGGCACAATTATGTTGCAAATAATACTTATACACAAATTTGTTTGTGCATTTTTCAAGGCAGGTTTCTCTGTGTAGCCCTGGCTCTCCTGTAGCTCTCCAAGAAGACCACGCTGTCTTCAAACAGAGCTCTACCTGCCTCTGCCTCCCAAGCACTGGGACTAATGGTCAGCAACACCATGCCCTGTAAGGTGCAATTGTATTAGCTGCTGTTAGTGAACAGCGTATTTCAAAAGCTCCAAATATTGATTGTTGCTTTCATTTGTAGATTACAACTCCACCTACATCTTAGATATTTCAGAGGTGTAATATGTTTAAGGGAGTATTTGGTGGTAGATTATGTTTGAGGAGCAGGGTTACTTTGCTCAATCACAAAAATTATGCAGAATACGACCAAGACTTCTATCTTTCCTCCTCATTTCCTTTTGTTCCATTTCCAAACTCATTTGTAACCAAATTAATCTTAAATAAGTTTTGCTATTTAATTATGTAAAGTTTTCATATGTGAATTTCAGCATCTAGAGGAATGTAATGATGGCTCCAGTAAAATCTCCAGGGTTGTGCTTCTGTGTCTATAAAATCTGGTGTTAGCAGGCTTTGAGATAAAACTATTTTACTATTTTAAATCTCCGATTTTCTCTGAGCAGATCTGGAACTCAACCAAGAGGGCTCACAAGCCATTAGTCACCAGAAGCATAGCATGGGAGAGAAAACGGCCACATTAACTATAGCTCTAGGGTGTTGCTTTCTTACCAGACAACTTCTGATCAGAAATATGAGCCTGCCTTTTCTTAAATTAACTTGCAAACTTTCTCTTTACTCCTATCCAGATTCAGCAAAGGGAAATCATGGCAGCCACACACTGAATTTAGAAGCGCTGATTGATGAGGAAGGATAAAAATATCTAATTACGTGCAGTATTTTATAGCTTGGGTTAACTACATGGGCAATGTGACAGAGGACACCCTTGATTTCTGTAGGAAAGATTCAAGAACTGGAGAAACACTTGGGAAAATAATGGAGAGGGTGTGAAATAGATATATTCTTAAGAGCTAAAAGGTACCATAGAAAATGACATTGGAAGAATTGTATAAACTTGAGGTTGTTAGAGAGAACCTTGCCTCTCCCCATGTCCTAATTCCATAGTGTTTTTTCAGTGAAGTTTGTCTCTCTTCTCTACCTGTTAGAACTCCACTGAGGAATGTCTCTGTTAGAGTTGACAAAGCCACATATTGTTCTGCCTCAGGATTGGCTCTCCCATCTCACCAACTCAATGGAAATCCTGTGACCGAGTAGGCAGCCAAGGAATGACAGACATCTTCAATACCAGCCCTCCCCTCCTGCAACTGGGAACTCTTGCAAACCAACTGCCAGCTATGGTTCTGAGTCCATGGGGCTGCTTGAGTCTCCATGCATTTTATAAGAACCAAGGACACGATGTGTTCAGTTAGTTCATCGGGGAATTGCCTTGTTCCAGGCAGGCAAAAGGACAAACAGCAAGCGCCAGAAGAAACTCCTCTAGAGAATTAATTTCCAGTATAGGAATTACACCTGAGAATTCTGGGCCGGAGTTGATCCTTCTGTGGGTTTGAGGTCTCCCAAGAAAACAGTGGCAGAAGTGAGTTGTTTTGTAGGGTCCTGGCTGGATCTAGAATCTCCTCTTATTGATGTGTTAATTTGCCAGTGCCACCCTTGGAGGAATCCCTCTGCCTGGCTCTGTCCAAGAAATATGTGTGGCATCTGGTATCTTGGCCCTTAACACTGAAAATGAGGTTCTGAACAGGGGCAAACTGCCCAACAATCCAAATTCCTTTGACTTTCACTAGGGAGTGAGAGAATAGAAGAGAGTAAATTTCCATTAGAAGCACCATGCCCCAGTACAGGGGAATGCCAGGGCCAAGAAGTGGGAGTGGGCGGGTAGGGGAGCAGGGCAGGGGGAGGGTATAGGGAACTTTCAGGACAGCATTTGAAATGTAAATAAAGAAAATATCTAAAAAAAAAAAAAAAAGAAGCACCATTTCCGGAGTCAGTATGCTGAGGGGAGTTGACTCTGGAGAAGGGTCCTGTCACCTAGGCCTGTGGGTGGAAAACAAGAGAGAGAAGTGCCAAACACAAGGTATCAAGGCAGAACTGAATTTTAATGTTTATTTTGGATTCTTAACAACAACAACAACAACTTGATGAAAGTGGAGAATAGAAGGCATAAAATACTAGAATAACTAAAGCAGATTTGATTTATCTAGTACTCTTTAAAAATGTTCCACCAATTTGATACTTGAAGGATAGCAACAGCTCTAAGCCATAGACTTAGCAACCACTGGTTTATGTGGACCAACCACAGTGAGCACGTGTCTCTCAGCTACAAGTGTTTTGAGGTTTTTTGTTTTTGTTTTTGTTTTCCAATTCTAGAATTGACATCAGAGTAGATTACAAGCAGAGAAAAAGAATCTAACTAAAAAATTACAAATTATAATTTAAATGTGTAACTCAGGAAGTAGATTCAAGTCTATAAAACAGTATTTTTGTGTTTTGGGGTATCTGTAATTTAGAAAGGAAACATACATTTCTGAAGGGGTATGAATACCCCTTTAGGCAGCCACCTACAAAATGAATGCGGACATACATGTAAACCAAGCACATATACACAAAAAATAAAAGGAAAAAGATAAAATAAGTAAAAGTAACTTTAAAAACCCACTTCAAAATAATTTTGAAAATTAAAGCATAGTTAAGGAATGTTTGTTAGTTTGAATGTATTTGTTATATAAATATATTTATAACTAATAAAATGTTTAAACTTTAATTTTCTACATATTTTTCATCACCATGGGATCCTTGTCCCTCTAAAAGGAGAGGAAGTTTTAAAACTAAGGGTGTGAATAACACTAGGAATCCTAAGAAATGTAAGGAAATAATACCATTGTTATTTTTTAGTCTTTATTTTATTGGATGTTTTATGTACTTACATTTCAAATGTTATCCCCTTTCCTGGTTCTCCAGGTGCCCCCTCTCCCATACCCCTGCTTTCATGAGGGTGCTCCCCCTCCCATCCACCCACCCACTCCCACCTCACTGCACTGGGGAATGGAGCCTTCAGAGGACCAAGAGTTTCTCCTATTGATGCCAGACAAGGCCATCCTTTACTACATATGGGGATGGAGCCATGGGTCCTTCCATGTTGTCTTAGTCAGGATTTCTATTCCTGGACAAAACATCATGACCAAGAAGCAGTTGGGGAGGAAAGGGTTTATTCAGCTTACACTTCCATACTGCTGTTCATCACCAAGGGAAGTCAGGACTGGAACTCAAGCAGGTCAGGGAACAGGAGCTGATGCAGAGACCATGGAGGGATGTTCTTTACTGGCTTGCTTCCCCTGGCTTGCTCAGCCTATTCTCTTATAGAACCCAAGACTGCCAGCCCAGAGATGGTCCCACCCACAAGGGGCCTTTCCCCCTTGATCACTAATTGAGAAAATACCCCACAGCTGGATCTCATGGAGGCACTTCTCCAACTGAAACTACTTTCTCTGTGATAACTCCAGCTGTGTCAAGTTGATATAAAACTAGCCAGTACACATGTGTACTCTCTGGTTGGTGGTTTAGTCCCTGGGAGCTCTGGGGGGTCTGGTTGGTTGATAATTGTTGTTCTTCCTATGGGGTTGTAAACCCTTTCAGCTCTTTCAGTCCTTTCTCTAACTCCTCTATTGGGGACCCAGTGCTAAGACCAATGGTTGGTTGCAAGCATCTACCTCTGTATTTGTCATGCTCTGGCAGAGCCTCTCAGGACACAGCTATAACAGGCTCCTATCAGCCAGCATTTCTTGGCATCCGCAATAGTGGCTGAGTTTGGTGCCTATATATGGATGGGTCCCCAGGTGGGGCAGTCTCTGGATGACCTTTCCTTCAGTCTCTGCTCCACACTTTGTCCCTATATTTTCTTTAGACAGAAGTCCTTAGACATAGTACTATCTGAGGACCCAGCTATACCACTCCTAAGCAGATACCCAAAAGATGCTCCAACATATAACAAGGACACATGCTCCACTATGTTCATAGCAGTCTTATTAATAATAGCCAGAAGCTGGAAAGAACTGAGATGTCCTTCAACAGAGGAATGGATACAGAAAATGTGGTACATTTACACAGTGGAGTACAACTCAACTATTAAAAACAATAAATTTATGAAATTCTTAGGCAAATGGATGGAACTAGAAAATATCCTGAGTGAGGTAACCCAGTCACAAAATAACACACATGGTATACACTCACTGATAAGTGGATATTAGCCCCAAAGCTTGGAATATCCAAGCTGTAATTCACAGACCACATGAAGCTCAAGAAGAAAGAAGACCAAAGTGTGGATGCTTTGGTCCTTAGAAAGGGGCACAGTACTCACAGGAGTAAAACAAATTGTTTTAGTCTGACTGGAATTAAGTCATGCAGCCTGAATGAAGTGATATGTGTGGGAACTCACCAATGGTGATGACATTTACAGTTTAGGAGCTTCAAGTAAAATTTTTCCTCCAATAAAGAAGGTAGAGAAGATTTGAAAAGTACTGTAATTAAAAACAAACAAACAAACAAACAAACCAGTCAGTTCTCCTACAGTAGATATTGTTAGCATTTTTACAATTATTGCCAGTCTCTTATTTTTCTAATTTTTATTATGAAAAATTTCAAATAATACATGATCAAATAATATGTGAAGGCAAGGAGAAGAGTGGAGTCTAGTCTGTCAGCTCATGGCCGGTCTTGTTTCTGTGCTACTCTAGCATTTTTTAAATCATTGTCATGGAAACAAGCCCCAAACACTGAACCATTTTCTCAGTAAGTATTTATACACTCACTGATTTACTTACAAAAGAAGGAAAGACAAATTCCCTGTAGATCCTCCTTGACTTGAGGCTCCCATACATGTTTATTTGTCCCTGTAGGTGACTGCAGCTGTGGTTCGGATTGTGCCCTGGTAAGCTAGTGATGTACCATTTGAGTACCTGGATATGTCCTTATGTATAGACTATGGAAGTGTTTTGTTTTTGAAAAGAGCTAAACTATTCTGTGGTTCTCAATTTAATTTTTGAAAACTAGACTGTAAGTCTATTCTTTAACAAATAAGCCTAATTTATTGTGAATATAATTCTCTAGACTTATTTCAGTCACTTGATTGGTGTTCCCTTGATGCTTTTTTCGTTTTGTTTCTAATCTTCAAGAATAGTTTTCTGGGGGCTGGCGAGATGGCTCAGTGGTTAAGAGCGCTGACTGCTCTTCTGAAGGTCCAGAATTCAAATCCCAGCAACCACATGGTGGCTCACAACCATCCGTAATGAAATCTGATACCCTTTTCTGGAGTGTCTGAAGACAGCTACAGTGTACTTACATATAATAAATAAATAAATAAATCTTTTTTTTTTTTTTTAAAAAGGAATAGTTTTCTACCAGGCATGTAAGATACACACATACATATACACACTGATGTGTTTTAATATGCAAATTTCTTATATTTCTGATGGAGCTTGAAATGAGAACATTTTATCTACCTATGAAAGCAGGTTTTAAATGAGACATGTTTTCCTTGTCTGTTAGTTTGGTTTGCCATCCTACAACTTCATTGACATCACTGATCCATGTTAATGTGACCTCACATTTTTGAACAGCAGACTTCCATTGGGCAGGAACCTCAATCCTGATTCTCTGTCGTGGTTGAGGAGAGTGGCAGAGTATAGTGTGCAGTAACATATTTTTGAAATAGGGGTTCTGAGTTGGCCAAAATAAACATTAATAAGTACTATCTGAGCAACTATCTAATAAATACTAGACTCTTATGACTGAGACAATAGAAATTTATCCTGTGAACAGTTCTGGATTTTGGAAAGTTCAGGGACTGGCAGGGTATATGCATTCTGGTAAGGGCTCTTCTTGGATTGTTGATAATCACCTTCTGGCTGTTTCCTCATATGGTCCTTCTCTAGACCTTTAGAGAGATCAGTCTTTATCAAGGCCACCAGTGTTACCAGATTAGACCCAACTGTTCTAACCGAGTCAAACCTGAATTGTCCTTACTCCAAAATCAACCCATAGAGGGATTTTGGCTCAATCCCTAGCAACTATTGAGCCATCACAAGTCTTGACTGGACACATCCTTATTTCCAGAGTAGTGTGCACTGACTGACCTGGCCCCTAGGTCAGGCCCCTGTGTTCTCTGTTTTAATGACTTCGGGTCTCTCCTAGGGATTTGCCTAATAGTACAGATTATCACAGGCTTATTTCTAGCTATACACTATATATTAGACACAACAGCATTCTCATCAGTAACACATTTCTGCTGAGACGTAAACTATGGATGACTAACCCACTATTTGGATGCAAATGGGGCCTCCATATTTGTATCTGTTTATTCCTTCATATAGGATGAGCTATATGAAGGTGACCCATATTCCACTATGGGTCACCTCCCTAGTACCCCATGCAGGAGTACTGGAATCCGAACCGTACTCGCTTTCACTTGTGCCCTACGCATTGTGGCTTTAGTGCCTTACCAACTCATGATCTGTCTTTCACTCTCATTTATTTTTACTTTCTTCTGTATTTTGAACATCCCTCTTGCTGCATGATCTCATTTCCAGTTTCACTTGCATTTTGCACATCTGTTATACCATCACAGGATCATCTAATTGAAATACAATCTGATCATATTACGTACTTGACCAAAATAAACTTTAAATAGAATCCAAACTTTTGTATTCAGGTTCCTTAGTAATTTGGAGCATCCTTATTTATCCCTGGCTTCATCGAGCCTGTCAGAGGTAAGAAAGTTCTGTATTCAGAAGGTGCCATGTATACTGCCTTGCCACGCCACAGGGAGCACCACAGGGAGCACCACAGGGAGTACTCACCATCAGCTCTAACTCCTGCCCATTGTTTTAGGAGTCTGTGAGGGGTGTGGGGTCTGTAGCTCTGGGAAGCTTTTTCTGACATCTCACTGTGGCCTTGGGATCGCCCCTTTACATTTCTGTCTTTTTCTTTTTGTTGTTGCTGATTACTGTGTCTTGCATTCACTAAGCATTGGATTCTTCCACTGCCATCATTTCTCATTTTTCTGTTTCTGTTATTTGACAGCATACCATGTGAGCATACTGTGGCTGAATTACTAAAAACCAAAACCTTCCTCTAATCCGTATTTTCACTTTTGAGAGATAATTTAACTCACAGCCCTACAAAGGTAGCACAAGTTTGCCAATAGGAGATAATATTGATCAGCATGTAAAGTACTTATGAAGTTAAATTTTTTTGACTTTGGGAGTAAGTTTAGAATTAATAAATTCTGCACTTATTATAGGAATCCAGTAAGATTCCTGTGAATGTGAAAATAAACTTGCATTCAGGAATGCTTTTTTGATCAGGGGCTAGAAAATGAAGGAGACAGTTCAATGGAGGAGATGCTAGTCAAAGGCTGCTTGTACCTACTAGGCAGCTGTGGTGGGGTAGATGCTATGCTGCCTCCCTGCTTTGGAGGAGTTCAGTAGTGTTACCCAAAGTAGGAATTATTAATGAAAAAGTGCATTTTGCCATCACAAACACTTGATATGACAAACAACCCATGAGAGATTATATCCTGGCTTTTGTCTGCTAGCTTCAGGAAGAGCTGAGGCAGCTGTGAAGGGGACAGAGGCTAAATGTAAATGCAGTGACAGATGCTGAGCTACCTTGAAGAGCTTTTACTATTTTATATTTACTTATGTTGTAGTAAGAATTGAATAACTGGGCTGGTGAGATGGCTCAGCGGGTAAGAGCACCCGACTGCTCTTCCGAAGGTGATAAGTTCAAATCCCAGCAACCACATGGTGGCTCACAACCATCCGTTACGAGATCTGGCTCCCTCTTCTGGAGTGTCTGAGGACAGCTACAGTATACTTACATATAATAAAATAAAATAAATCTTAAAAAAAAAAAGAATTGAATAACTATAAAAGTGTGAGCATTTCCTGCAGCTCCTTCTCAGAATTATTTCTGTCTGTGCGGTTAGACATTTTTTTTTGTTTGTTTGTTTTTTGTTTTTTTTGTTTTGGGTCCATCAATTTGACACAGACTAGAGAAAAACAGGGAAGAAGTACCTCATTTGTAAAACTACCTTTGTCAAACTGGTCTGTAGCAAGTCTCTGGAGTATTTGTTTGTTTGATGATCTATGCCAGTGGGCCCAGCCTGCTGTGGGTGAGGGCATTCATGGGCAGATGGTTCTATATTGTGTGAGAGAGACAGCTGAGTGAGCCAGGAAGAGCAAGCCAGTGGGCAGCATCCCTCCATGGCCTCAGTTTCAGCCTCCGTTTCAGTTCTGCCGACTTTCCTTCATGATGGACTATAACCTACAAAATGAAACAAACCCTTTCTCTGCAGATTACCTTTGGTCATGGTGTTTTCACAGCAAACAGAAAGCAAACTAAAGTGCTAGAGCAAAGCAATTGTTTTGTTGTTTTGTTTTGCTTTTTTTGCTAATTGCTGGGAGATCTGTGTATTCAGAATGAATTACTGTGTGAAGCGCTGAGTCTTTGCTGCATAACTGCGTGCCTGCATACTTCCAGAACAGCTTGCCCGAGAGCAAAATGGCCAGTTAGTACTTGCTCCTCAACAAAACCAAATATTCAGTTTATCTTTCATTCCTTGCAGGAAAAAAAAAATAGTGTTATCAACCCATTGTTGGGCAACGAAATGGTCACAGGGAAAGTCTTCAGAGACTTATTAAGAATCAAAGAACTGTCATTATAATAAAAGTTAAGAGAAAACCCACAGGCCTAAAGCTTATAAATGATGTTTTAGTATTACTATTCCTAAGCAAATACAAAGATAACCAGATTGTCAATAAAATGATTAGTTAGACTTGAATTTTAGATTTTAGTATAAATATCACTATATATATATATATATATACATATATATATATATATATACACACACACACACACACACACACACACACACACACATACATACATATACACACACACACTAAGAAAGTAGCCATTTTCCTGTAACTCAAATTTGAGTAGGCATTATGTTTATATTTGTTCAGTGTGGAAGTCTGTGTGTGCTCAGTCAAGATGCAAAACTGAAGAAGAATGCAGCACTCTAGCACTTTCTTCTCTCCCCTTTGGCCTGACCATGATTCACTGTTTTGTAAAATCCATGGAAATAGTTTCTATAAATATGCAGTTTTGTGGTTCTACAAGTTTATATCTTTTAATTTCTACCTAAAATGGATTTTATGTCCTCCTATTTTATAGAGGTAGTTGCACCTTAATACACCATCTCATACATTTCTTTTAAAAAATCGATAGCCTCTACCAAGTGTATACTCAGGACAATATAGAAAATAGGAGATAGAAGATGAGTTCAGAGGTTCATATTTCTTATCCTTGGTGGGCCGAGGGAATTGGATTAAGAGCTTGAGGAATACATAATGAGATTATGGGCAGCCTGGGCTGCATAGTGAGCCCTGTCTAAATAAGTAGGGCCTCTGTGATAGAGTGTAGACTCGGAAATCAGGCAGAGGAAATTTCAAGTTCAACTTACTCCACTTAAGGGCTCTGTGACTTTGTGATGATCTTGCACTTTCTTTGTCTGGAAGATGGGAGAACAGTCTGTAGGACACTGAAGGAACACTGGCTTCATCGGGTCGGGCACTAGAGGAGCACACCGTCAGGCACTGGAGGAGCAGTCTGTCAAGTACTGGAGGAGCAGTCTGTCAGGCACTGAAGGAGCCCTGTCAGGCACTGGAGGAGCAGTCTATAGGACATGGAAGGAGCCCTGTCAGGCATTATTAGGAGAATTATTTCAGACACTATGAGGATCCTTATCTTCAAGATGTGTCTTCCCAATTCCAAATCTATTGAGTGATAATTAATGTACCCAATGCTTCAGAGTGTTTTATTATTATTATTATTATTATTATTATTATTATTATAATATATTTGTATATAACCTGATGGAGCTATGATCACAACTAGAACTTATGGATGGTTGGTAGTGGGTAGCCACTACTTCTATGGGTCTCTCAGTGTTGGGGGATTTAGTTTGAAATGTAACAGCTACATTTTTTAACATTAATACAAACAGGTATACTTTATCTTGAGGAGATTTTTAAAAAAATATTGCATTTTAAAATTGATTTGTTTTAAATATATGAACATCACATAAGATGAATGTTATCTTTCTTTGACAGGACTACTGATGGGTTCTAAAAATACATAGATCCAACTGGATCAGATTTTATGGGCAGTTGGTTGTGTTGAGTGTCTGTAGCAGTCTATTTAATTTTTGACTTCATTTAGACTGAATATAGTTTTCTTCATTGGTTTAACCTCTATAGGCATGCTGGTTAGTTATTTGTTGGTGGTGGTTTTATATTCAACTTGACATAAACAAGAGTCATCTAGGAAGTGGAAGCCACAATTGAGAAAATGCCTTCAGTGGATTGGCTTATATGTATGTCTGCGGGGCCTTTCCTTCATTAATAATTGATGTGCGAGGGTCTAGCCCACTGTGGACCGTGCTACCCCTGGGCGGATGATGGTCCTGGGTTGTATAAGAAAGCAGTCAGTCTTCAGAGCAAGACAGTAAGCATGATTTTTCCATGGACCCTACTTTCTGTGTCTAAGTTCCTGCTTCAGTTTGTGCTCTGCAGTGATGGATTATGTTGGGGAAATGTGAACCTAATAAACCCTGTTCTCCCCAAGTAAGTTGTGGTCAGTGTTGTATCACAGCAGCAAAGAACAAGATAGGAGAGAAGGCAGTATTTTTCATGGCAGTTTTACCACTGAAAAGGAGGAAAAGTTGTGAAATGAATTTTTCTCCTTTAAGGAACAACATTTTGTAACATCTGAACTGTGCACTCTGGAGCCAGATGGTGTGTGTTAAGATCTTGACTTCATACTGATGTCACCTGAGGCAAGGGACTTATCTTTGGTCTGCTTCCTCTTGTAGGTGAGTGGACAGTGAGGATTAGGAGAGTAGTTGAAGAGTGTGCTCTGAATGCTGTCCAGCATGCTGGGATTGCACTGGGAATAGCTCTTCCATTCACCTCCCGCTCACCTTCCAGCCCTTCCCTTCTTACTTCTCAACATTGTATGTTACAATTGCAACTAGTGGGAACATTTTAAAATCATTTCTTTGCTGCATATGAAACAAACCATTACATTTAAGCCAATACCATTTTAATAAAAAGAATTATAATAGCACCAAGCACTTTTTTAGATTTTATTAAAACATGATGACGCCATTTTATTTCCTTTCTTTTTAGAGTCTCCTTTTAGTTGGTGTTTGGCATCATTATAGAGTACACTGAACCTTGAAGAAGATGTTGGAAACCATAGGTAAGACTTCTCTTTTCTCCGTTTTTGTTAGAAATGAGCATGCATCCGCTGTTTTTTCAGTATGCTATTCTTTGTGTAGTCATAGTAAATTGGATTTAAATTTCTAATCCAGTAGCATTGAACTAGGTACTGGATTTCTATATTTGTGCAATTTTATCCACATTGTTATAAAAAAGTAATTCAAAATAAATATGTGAGAGAGCCTACAAATTACGCTTAACAAGCTTAATAGAAGCTCTACTCTGTTTTATGAACCCATTTATGGCTTTTGGGTGTCACTAGAAATCCGAACAGTAATTTAATACTAAAACAGGATTGTTATTCTCACTTGTATTTATGTAGGTAAAGCGCTTCCCAATAGGACAGTAATTGTACCTCAGATTCCATTTAAAATAGTTTAATTTCTGCATGAGACAATTTTGCCTGAGATCGGGTTACTCTTTGCGTGTTACTACACTCTTCCCCACACTGCAGTGTGGGAGTGTTGTAGAGACAACTGATTGTAGAAAGCTGTGTCAGGTGTGGCACACACTGCAGAGCTCATACTTCAGCATTGTGCCTTCCCCAGGTAGCTCTTGGGAGCCTGAGTACTGAAGGGTATGTACAGTTAGTTCACTCTGATACCTCAGCAGTTGCCAGTTGTGAGGGAATGGGACAATAAAAGGAAAAAGAGCTGTTGTGACATTTGACTTCTGACTCCATTCCTACTCTGATCATAAAATTCTGTGTGGATATGTTTTCTATGTCTCATTCTGTATTGAAATCTTAGGCCATAAAAACTGTTGGGACAAATAGGGAAGTTCCTTGTAATGCAGGAGAAGGAAAGGGAGAGTGTGGCTTCCATTCAAACAGTGCTTTCTGGATTTCCTCCTGTTAGCATTTGCTAAGTAGCATTACCCTCTAAGGTTGATGTGCATATTAGTAATAGACTTGTGTTCTGACTTACTGTGGAAAATATGATACAGAACAAACAGAGTTTTCAGGTATATCTTTATCAATCTTTGCTTAGAATTTCTGAAAGAACTTTAGCTTGTTTGTGTGTATGTACTCACGATCAATATGATTTTGTATTTAGTTACCTGGTATCTGTGGAGTGCCAGATGTTGTTCTATAAGCACCGTCTCTGGTGGTGAACCCCTCTTTTCTGATTATGGTCATATACATGTAATATTGCATATAATGTACATGCAGTAGATGTATATGCTGTCATCATGACTGTACTAGAACATATTTGAAGAATCTCCATTTGAAAAAAAAAACAAATGTGGCTTATAAAGTATAAGAACCTGTGTTTGTATAATTCAGAAACGTGTTGAAGTTCACTATAGAAGCATGTATGTAAGGTGCTAGGCCTATCAGAGCATAGTCATCATGATAACTTTCATAAGATGCCTAATTCATAATATGTCTAACAGTGATCTGAGTTATTGGTTTAAAGCATTTATAAATATGCTATTTAATTTTAAGGTAAAATATTCTAAGGGTTAAAATAGTACCTTGAAATGTCCATTATCTAGGATTCCAAAGTTATCTAGTATAGAATACTTAAGTTTTTAATATATGGAATTATTACATTTTGGATGTGATTCATCACTCACAGCCACATCCACTTACTAATGGGTTAATTATCCATTTTATTATACGTAAATACAAGTTTGTTTATCTTTTTTAAAAAGAAGAGATTATATTTTTAAGGCCATACAAGCCTTTATGCCATTTTCACAGGAGCTGGAAAACATCTGGCGCTGAGCTCAGTGACACATCATTTGCATCACTTTCTGGGACTTTACAACTGTTTGCTTAAGCATGTACTATACCCTGTTCCTGCTTTTAAATAAACTTCACTGTAAGAAACTTAAAGATTTATAGTGCCAGATTTTAGTCTTCCTTTAGGTCCTAAATCTAATCAAGCAGCTGGGTTGTTTTGAAGCATATGTAAATATGCTATTTAATTTTGAGAAAAAAGTATTTAAAGTCTTAAAAGAGTGTCATTATACTGAATTAAAAATATGTACTTCTCGCTTCATACTCAGCTCACATGTGATGATGCTGTGCACTTTGGGCGATTATTCTAAGGTTTCTAAAGGTGTAAGGGTCTTCATAGGTTTCACGTGGCTTTTGAATTCTATTATTGACTGATAATAGACAAAAATCTCTTTGGTATAGACAAAAATCGAGCCTTGCAGGCAGCAGAGCGCTTGCAAAGCAAGCTGAAGGAACGCGGGGATGTTGCAAATGAAGACAAACTAAGCCTCCTGAAGTCTGTCCTGCAGAGTCCACTCTTCAGTCAGATCTTGAACCTTCAGACTTCACTACAGCAGCTAAAAGACCAGGTAGGATGGCATCACCCACAGAGGCCCTCACGGTGTGGCAAAGATCTTGTGAAGAGAGGCTCTTGCTTTTCCACAGGCTGACTTCTCTCTGCGTTAATAAATAATGAAGTCATTTAAACCAACAGACATTCAGGCTCGCGGTGCCTGTTCCCTGCTGGTTATTTTTGTCCCTGTTGTTGCGGATGGTATGACATTATGTTGAAAGCTTGTGTGGATGCTTAGACATGAGCTCCTGCAGGAGGAAGGCTGCTGAGAGTGTTTGGGCTGGGCGGCTGCACCCTTGGTTTTCACTATCACTAGGCCCCGTTGTTCATGTAATCCTGCTCATTCAGATTCCGATGTTCAGTACAGCTACAGGATTTGAGAGTAGCATGAATTTGTATGTTTAATCATGTGTGTGAAGAAGGGAAGTCACCTCTGTTTTGACAGTGAGAGGATAATTACATTGTCATCAGCTAGAGGAACTGCAATTCTCACTTCTTAAGAGTGTGCAAGTAGCACTTGCTTCCATGACAGCATCAGATGGTGATAAACATTAGGATTTCTAAATGTAACACCATGTTTTATTCCCTGTAAAAATTATGAACATTAAAAAGTTTGAACATTTATATTAAAACTGAGAGCATATCACATGACAGAATGAAAACCAAAGTCAGATGTTCTTTGAACTTACTTAATTTAATCACCATTTCGCAGGTTTTAAAAACATTTTTAAAAACAGTTCTTATCCTCTCAAGGTTTGAAGTCAATTTAATTATGTTCTCATGTTTTTATAATTAATTTAATGGTTATGGATGACTTGCTAGCAAATATTCTGCCTTAAAAGGATAAAAATGAAACTTAAAAACTAGTTTCATAATTCAGTGAATGAGCATTTCTAATGGGACGGATATTCCAGATGCCAACAGATAGTAGAGGAGCTCGCTTAGTGTCTTCCAGCCTTAAACCAGATTCCCATGTGCTTTTGTAATTCCCCATAAATAAAAAGAAGAATCTTCAGAAATATTTATCTATTGAGCTGAGGAGACAGCATAGTCAACAGTGTCCCCAACTCTAGAACACTCTATGAACAAACACATGAACAACTGCAAGGTGGTATGGTGGTACTGAGGGAGAGAAACAAATGGATCTCACATGCATAGACACCTGCACCTAGGCTGTGCAGGCGCACACACACACCCTCAAGCCACTTTTCTGCAGCTAGTTTCATCTTAATTATTTAAAAAGCCATGGTTGTGAATTTAAAAGTGAGTTTTTGTTGTGTGTATGTGTGTTTCTTTTCTTGGTAAGTTACTGGAAAGACTGGATTTCAATAATGATGGACTAACAACCTATTGGAGAAACCAGTGTCTAGAATATAAGCATAAATATTACCATATTATGTTAGCAATTGTGTTTTATAATAAATATTACCAAATTATGTTTTTTTCAAGAGTGACTAGAAGTCCTCTTTGTGCATCTTGTGAACATGTAGTTGTTGTAATGACAGGAAAATTCAGTCATATGCCAAGTATGTTAAAATACACTAGTAGTTAAGCGAAGTATCTGCATCTTTGTTTGCCTGCTAGGCAGCCTTCTGCAGGGAGGAGGAGGAGGGGTTGTGCCCACTGTGTCCAGCGAAAGGACACAGATGGCCTACAGGTTGCCCTGGTTCTGCTGCTTCCAAGTAGAAATAGGAATTTACTAGGGCTATGTGGGCCTATATGGTTCATGTATTGTATTGTGTTTATTGTATTTATTGTATTGTATTTATTGTATTGTATTCTTTGTAAGGAGCTTCACAAATTATATCCTACTGTGATTTTTATCACTGGGAGGGGAATGTCTCTGCTATAGAGGACACCGAGATAGAGATTGTTTCATGAGGATATAAGACTTATTTAACTCTAGACAGACCGACAGGCAACAGCATGGCCAGATCTTTGAGAAGAGTTCAGGCCTTTGCAACCAGAAATAAATAACATAATGGGACTCTGAAGAGAGGAAATCAGGATATAAGTGGCCCTTCTTACACCTTTATGAGGATAGGGGATGTTTCATAGGACATATGAGGCTGGTAACTTTCCAGGCAGGAGGCAGGGGAGGGGGCAGGAGCAGGATGTGTGTCCACCCAAACTTCCTTTGCTATAAACCTGCTTCTTGAGTGGAAAGCCCATGGCACCAGGAATTCAGTTAAGTAGGACTCACAGACGTTGGCATCTGTGAAAGGTGGGAGCTATTGTAGAGGACTGTTTTTTGAGCAGCAGCTGGATTCTGATATTACATTCTTACACTATATTTTCAGGATTAAGTTGTTAGGTCCTTGAATCCTGCTGCCGTGTCTTAGATATCTTTGGATTTTTGTCTCATTGACCATTTTTCCATAGACGAGAAAATGTAAAGAAATAAGGAGGGGAATGTGTAGCTCTGTTTGTCACGGTGGCTCAAGGAGGAGGGGAATGTGTAGCTCTATTTGTCATGGTGGCTCAAGGAGGTTGACGATATGTTTCTAAGGCAGAGTTTCAAGTAGACGTCGGTTTCATTACTGCTTTTGGTTTAGTTACTGCAGCCTGTTTTAGATCTTTTAATTCTTGTTTCTTACAGAAACAGGCTTAATGGCCATGCATCTCTCAATGGCTGGTGACTCTTCCCTGGACATTGAGAGTTTGCATTTGCATATATATTTCATGAAGTTTCTCCTGTCTAGTATAGGTGGATGCCATTCTTTACCTATTCTTTTTGCTCTCCAGACTTTTTCATTTTGTAAGTGTCTAGTAAAATTTCAAAACTTATATGTTATTTTCTATTTTAAAATTTAGTTATAAATATTCTAGACTTTATCAAGTTAGATTTAAAAATGCTAATATATGAATGTTTATAATGAAATAACTCATATAAAATTTGTTTCATGCTCTTAATCCAGTGGCCATATAAATTACTCATTGCTAATTTTAACTTGTTGCCTTATACCTATATTGTATATTTGATGTACAATTTTGTGTGCACTGCAGGTGGAAATTACTGCATCTATCTGTTTCTTTTTCTGTCTTCAGCCCCTACCCCATGCCCAGTATCACTCTGTCTGTTAGAAAAGTTCGAGGTGTATATAGCTCACTGAAGAACATGATCATATTGTTGCATTAATGACAGATGCTGACATGCCGTGTTGAATTAAACCTGCAATTTTTCCCCTCCAATCCTTCTCATTACTTCCATTCAATAATGTTTAATTTTTCTAATTTGCTTCCACAGTATTAAGACTGCCCTTAGAAATCAAACTGTTTCCATTTGGCAAATTAAACACTTGACAGGTGTGTAACTGAGAGGGCAAAAAAGCCGTGCCCTGAAGGGATGTGCTATTTAAATATTGTCAAAATTATTAGCAGGTCTGAGAGTATAATTGATGCCTCTGTTTAACTCTGCCACATTGTGTATTGTTCTAACGCCAGCTAAAAGGATGTATGCTATTAAACCTGAATAATCTCTAATCGCTGCAGCTCATTTCCTATTGCACGACTCCTGTTTAAGTGAAAGGGAACTGCGACTGCGTGTCAATGATCTGTCAAACGCAGGTTCTCAGGCAGTGTCCTCAGTGTCACCTAGTCATCACAGCTATTAACTACAGGGCTTAATGCCTATTCATGAAAAAAATCTCGCTATTGTGTGAGAAATAAACACGTTAGCAGTTTAATAATAGAATCTTGTCAGCCTTGAGCATATCGGATTTGCATATTTATTTGGAGATGTTGCTCCAGTCCAGTATAGATGTAGATGCTTCTTTCCTGATTAATTAATTACCTTGCTTTATGAATGACCATGAGCACTAAATCAGCCTCCCCCTGTTGCTTGTACGAACACTGTAAATTAAAATTATTAATTTTAAATATAAATAAAGTCCAGGGTATAAAAATTGACATTGGCAAGATTACTTTTAAACCGTGACAACAGAGACTAATTCTAAGACTGGAGAAATGGAGTGCCTAGCACAGGCTACCAAAGATGCTTCCCTGGAAAATGAGCCTTGGGCCAGGACTATCAGGTACCACTTGAGAAAGAATATCAGCATCTGTGGCATATGGCATTCTGCTGTATTAGTGGTGTAGTTAATGTTTACAGGTTCCTAGTTGATCCCCCCCTTTCAAAAATATGTTGGTGTGTACGTGTTTTATTTAGAAGATTTAGAAGTATAATGTATAGTTTTACATATATACGTATCTATCTATCTATCTATCTATCTATCTATCTATGTGCTAGACTTCTCTGAAACTTTTTACTGATGAGATGCTAGGTTTTACATGGTAGTAGGGTTGGCAGTTAGAATAATTAGATCATTGAACAAATCACTTTCATTTTTTAAGTACCATCTGCATGCTGTAACTTTTTTTGTATAATTCTGTATTTCTAAGTTTTACCTGTTTACACTCAAAACGACTCCTGATGACAAAGAACTTGAACAGTGAACAAAGTGAACACAAAGGCAAGCACACTAAAACAGTAGTAGATCTGTGATTACCTAAGGACCTTGGCTTATAAAGTTCATATCATTTAATTTTGGTTTCCAAGGATCCGAGTAAAACCAAACCCAATTACAAAAGAACTGGGAGTTGTAAACTTCTTATTTTGAGTCATTCATTGAACTCCCTTTTCTGTGGCAATGATAAATCCTAGCACACTAATGCTTTTATGGAGTATTTTTAGGTGTTTACAATATCGTTGTTGAGCATCTAAAAATCAATGAAAAACAGTGAATAATAAAATAGGGTTCTTACAATTTCAGGGAGAAAACAGAACACAAGAAAATAAGGTAAGAAATGCTATGATGGAAAGAATTACTTAGCTTTGATTAAAGGAATTGTCCCAAACAGAAAGGACAATATTTAAGATGCATCATGAAAAGTGAGTACTTCTCTGCCGGGATGAGGGAATAGTTTCAGGTGGAAGGAAGAATAATTACATGTGTACAGAGTGCTTTTCAAATGAGGGCATTATCTGAAGTCGGTTTTGCTTGACCTACTTGGAGGTGGCAGAGCTGCTCTTGGTGTGCAGTGGGTAGAGCTTGGGAAATTGTCACATGCCCATCATGCCTAGCAGAGGTTCACCTTTCCCCTACATGGAGTTGAGGAGTTTGTTCGACTCCAGGTCCCAGATTGAGAAACCCTGGCTGTATCCACACTTTTATTCACCAGAATTCCTTCATGATGAAAGTCTTGAAGAGAATAGTTATACTGGAGACATACTGCACTACAATCTGTAGCAAGCACACAGTCAACATCATGTCCAAAGGGGAAAGTCCAACATTAGGAGTAAGTACCTACTCCTGCTTTCTGTTCAAAATGTACTTGAAGTCTGAGCTAGAGCAGTAAGAAGTGAAGGAGTGGGGGTTGGGGGGGGATACAATAAGAAGGCAAAATATCAAAGTTTCCTTAATAGAAGATATGATTCAATAAATAAACAAAACCAGTGGTTCTCAACTTTCCTAATGCTGTGACCCTTTAATACATTTCCTCATGTTGTGGTGACCCCACCAACCATAAAATTATTTTCATTGCTATTTCATAAGTATTATTTTGATACTCTTATGAATCACAATGTAAATATTTGTGTTTTCTGATGGTCTTTTGGGGGTCATGACCCACAGGGTGAGACCTGCTGCCATAAATGCTCTAGCAGAAACGCCTAGGGTGTGTATGTGTGTGTGTGTGTGTGTGTGTGTGTGTGTGTGTGAGAGAGAGAGAGAGAGAGAGAGAGAGAGAGAGAGAGAGAGAGAGATTAAGCATAAAAATTAAGGTAGGAGGTTTTAATAGTGTTTTGATAAATAACAACTTTGAATTGATTTGAAAATATATAAACCATTCTTCACAGGATTGTTATTCATATTCTTGATGCTAAGAACACAGTGTCTTAATTTAGTGGTGGATTTTCTGATGAAGGACACATTAAAGAGCTCTGTAGAGATAAAGGTAAATGCGGCATGTGTCCTTTTAGTCACTTTTGATTGTCTGGCATGAGCAGAGTCATGCCTGAAAATGTCTAGCTTGTACATATCTGTAAACCCAAGGGATCAAACTCATGTCCAAATGTGGAGATGATGATGTCTGTAGGTTGCAACATTATCAGCTCTGATAACTTTTTATAGTCTAGACAGAGGGAAAGATAAGGTCTTTGCAGATGACTCAGGGGATAAGTCTTTTGCTTCTCAAGTATGAAGACCTGAGTTTGGATTCCTAGAACCTTCATAAAACCTAGACACAGCTAAGAGTACCTAATTTCAGCATTTCTGAAGATGTAGAAGGTGCAGATAGGAGATGCCCTGATGTGCTGAGCCAGCTATCCTGGCAAAGAATTCAAGACTATGTCACATATAATTTGAAAGATGAAGATGGATAACCATGTGTGTGTGTGTGTGTGTGTGTGTGTGTGTGTGTGTGTGTGTGTGAGAGAGAGAGAGAGAGAGAGAGAGAGAGAGAGAGAGAGAAAGAGAGAGATTAAGCATAAAAATTAAGGTAGGAGGTTACACACATCATACACATACAAAAGAGAAATGAAAAAATTTGATACTTGAACATTTAAAAATTTTTGGTATGCAGAGACACTGAAATTTATAGAGGAGAAGGTGGGGAAAACCCTCGAAGATATGGGCACAGGGGAAAAATTCCTAAACAGAACAGATATGGCCTGTGCTGTAAGATCACAAATCGACAAATGGGACCTTATAAAATTGCAAAGCTTCTTTAGGGCAAAAGATACTGTCAATAACACAAAAAGGCCACCAGCGGATTGGGAAAGACTTTTTACCAATCCTAAATCTGATAAGGGGCTAATATCCAATATATACAAAGAGCTCAAGAAGCTGGACTCCAGAGAAACAAATAACCCCATTAAAATATGGGGTACAAAGCTAAATAAAGAATTCTCAACTGAGGAATACCGAATGGCTGAGAAGCACCTGAAAAAATGTTCAACATCCTTAATCATCAGGGACATGCAAATCAAAACAACCCTGAGATTCCACCTCACTCCAGTCAGAATGGCTAAGATCAAAAATTCAGGTGACAGCAGATGCTGGCGAGGATGTGGAGAAAGAGGAACACTCCTCCATTGCTGGTGGGATTGCAAGCTGGTACAACCATTCTGAAAATCAATCTGGCAGTTCCTCAGAAAACTGGACATAGTACTACCAATTGATCCAGCAATACCTCTCCTGGGCATATACCCAGAAGATGCTCCAACTGGTAACAAGGACACATGCTCCACTATGTTCATAGCAGCCTTATTTATAATAGCCAGAAGCTGGAAAGAACCCAGATGTCCCTCAACAGAGGAATGGATACAGAAAATGTGGTACATTTACACAATGGAGTACTACTCAGCTAGTAAAAACAATGAATTTATGAAATTCTTGGGCAAATGGATGTATCTGGAGGATATCATCCTTAGTGAGGCAACCCAATCACAAAAGAAGTCACTTGATGTGCACTCACTGATAAGTGGATATTAGCTCAGAAACCTAGAATACCCAAGATACCACTTCCAAAACACAAGAAAATCAAGAAGGAAGACCAACGCGTGGATACTTCATTCTTCCCTAGAATAGGGAATAAAATATCCATGCAAGGAGTTGCAGAGACAAAGTTTGGAGCTAAGACGAAAGGATGGACCATCCAGAGAGTGCCCCACCTGGGGGTCCATTCCATAATCAGTCACCAAACCCAGACACTATTGCATACGCCAGCAAGATTTTGCTGAAAGGATCCTGATATAGTTGTCTCCTGTGAGGCTTTATCAGTGCCTGGCAAATACAGAAGTGGATGCTCACTATCATCTATAGGGCAGAACACAGGGTCCCCAATGTAGAAGCTAGAGAGAGTACCCAAGAGCCGAAGGGGTCTGCAACCCTATAGATGGAACAACAATATGAACTAACCAGAACCCTCAGAGCTCGTGTCTCTAGCTGCATATGTATTAGAAGATGGCCTAGTTGGCCATTATTGGGAAGAGAGGCCCCTTGGTATTGCAAACTTTATATGCCCCATTATAGGGGAATGCCAGTGCCAAGAAGTGGGAGAGGGTGGGTAGGGGAGCAGGGCCGGGGGAAGGTATAGGGGACTTATGGGATAGCACTTGAAATATAAATGAAGAAAATATCTAATTAAAAAAAATTGGTATGGAGTGAGGGACAGGTATGTATACTTGCCATAGTGTGTGAACAGAGGTCAGAAGTCGGCTTTGTGAAGATAGTTCTTTCTTCCCACCTATATGGGGGCTTTCAAGTCCTAAACTCATGTTACCAGATGTGAGAGTCATTTTCTTAACCATCTTGCCAGGCTGACACACACACACACACACACACACACACACACACACGTTATTTTCTGAGTGGGAAGTAGATGTGCTTGTGGGTACATGCAAAGGTCAGAGAACCACTTTGTGGCATTGGTCCTTTCCTCCTTTTGTGTGGGTTCTGGGGATCAAACTGTCTACTTGTCATATTTATATAGCAAGCAGCTTTACCTACTAAACATTTCACTAGCTTGGTACCTGAACATTTTAATACTTAATTTGACTTTTGATTGAAAGATGCTATTTTGTGATGTTTCTCTTAAAGAGTATAAATGCTTATGTCCCCAACTTTATTTCCTTGCCTAACAAGATGTTTGTTCATTAACTAAAACATAAATACATAGGCATTGAGTGAACTCAATTCTTATGTTCTTTGATTAAGGCACCATTTAAGATTAATGCAGAGCTGATTCAAATGCAGCCATGCTTTACAGTGGGACATTCCTGTGCATCTGAAATGGCAAATGGTGTTAATTAGGTGGTGTTTTTGTGACAAAGATAAAACTTCAGAGAATAAAAAAGCAAAAACTAAAACAAAACAAAAACCTGATGAAGCTCACTGGGCATAATGTAATTGAATGGTTTTTGTTTTGTTTTGATGTGTTTGTCTTTTCATTCATATAGTCATATATAATTTATTTTAACATAAGAGTTTAAGATGTCTGAAGATGGGATGAGTCAGTTGTGAGGGCCCCTTGCTCTTTCAGAGGATCTGGTTTCTGTTCTCAGCACCCAGCCCAGGCAGCTCAGAACCCTTGGAAACTCCACTCTCAGGGGGTCTCATACCTTGTGGTGTCTACATGCACCTGAACTCTTGATGCATATAAATGCACAGAGGCACACATGCATACACATAATTAAAGATAAATCTTAAGAAAGGAATTTAAGAAAAATTTGTACATTTGATGCTTTAGCAACAGCGATTAACTTCAAGAAGCACTTGTATACAAGGACCATGGATTGCTTAACTAGTGCATCAGTCGGCCTTATTCCCATTCTGTCCAGTGAAGAGGCAGAGCTTCTGCAAGTTGTGTGTCTTACCCAAGGAGGACAGAGGAGGACAAGGCAGGGCTGTTCTACCCAAAGCCAATGGCATTTGACTTTCAGTTCATATCATTTCTGACCTTGGTTATCTCAGTAAATGATTGAATGAGATTGTAAGAAATTAAATGAATGTCATTACTGAAGGGAAATGTACATAAATGTTTTAAAATTTTAGATTAGTTAAGACTTGCAATTGCTATGAAATTGTATTCTAAATTCTCATCCTTAATTATAAAAGTTTTATCTTAATTTTATTTACATTTATAATTTGTTATATGTTATGGGTCATTTATATGAAGTGGGCTAAGAGGATACTGGACAGGGACAGTGTGGCAAGAATGGGGGTAATGGCTCTCTGGCTCACCCCCACCCCCTGTTACATTTGTCCTCAGAGTTATTTCTTCCTCTCTCTCTAAGCATATTTTGAGCAGTTAATAGTTGCATTTCTCTTCTGGAGATCTGATAATGATGGCAAAATCATTGTAAAACCTTAATGTCTTATCTAAACTTCTCTTTGCCTTGGCATGGTAGTGGATTCATTCACTTAATCTTGGTGATTTTGTTGCCTTGATGTAGAAAATTTCAGCGTACTTTGATGGTAATATATTTTGTCAAGATACATTCCTTGAATTTTTTTCCCTTAAAAGTTTGCCTGAAGAAACACAGTTCTTGAGATTCAACTGAATTAATGCTCTGCTGAGGTATGCGTAAGCACGTGTTCAGGCTGCTATGTGCTGTGAGACTTAAGATGGGGCTCGCATGCACCAAGCAGGGCATTGTGTTAGTCAGAGTCTAGGCTGCCTGAACATCCTCCACTGTGCCTAGTTTATCTTTGAATGCTTTGAACCCCATATATATATGCAAGCTCAAGATGATAACTTAATTAACTTTAAAATACCATTAAACATTCTGAATGCTCTGCATTAAATATGTATGATTCCTTTCCAAGAGATGAACTTGGAAACTGAAAAGGCGAGTAAGCAGAGTTCCTTTGGAGACACTGTACTTTTTCAGAGTAGAAACTTCGTTGGAGAACTGTGTGCCATGGGCTCATCACCATCGTCATCAAGACGGCCTGTCAGAGTCTTCTTCCCCCAGGACTTGCGTTCTGCACAGTTCTGTGTCACCATCACATTAGAGTGAGAATGTAGAAGGGACGGAGTTCCTCATGTTCTGAGGAGGATGTGGAAATACCAAATGATCACATGGCAGAGCTGGTATCTGGGCCCAGCAGGCTGAAGCCAGGACCCAAGTCTTCACTGCAGAGTTCCCTCTTTATGTTTTATTGACTCGATAAGTATTCAGCATAATTTAAGGATTTCCTCATGACTTGAGGGTTCCTTAGGATTATTTATTCTGAGATTGTTGTTATGTGATTTTGTATTAGTTTCTGTATCTTCGAGGGTTTCCCCCACTTTCTCCTCTGGTTTTATGTGGAGGTCTTTGATCCATTTAGACTTGAGCTTTGTACAAGGAGATAAGAATGGCTCAATTCGCATTCTTCTACATGATAACAGCCAGTTGTGCCAGCACCATTTCTTGAAAATGCTGTCTTTTTTCCACTGGATTTTTTTAGCTCCCTTGTCAAAGATCAAGTGACCATAGGTGTGTGGATTCATTTCTGGGTCTTCAATTCTATTCCATTGATCTACCTGTCTGTCGCTGTACCAGTACCATGTGGTTTTTATCACAATTGCTCTATAGTCCAGCTTAATGTCAGGCATGGTGATTCCACCAGAGGTTCTTTTATGGTTGAGAATAGTTTTTGCTATCCTAGGTTTTTTATTATTCCAGATGAATTTGCAAATTGCCCTTTCTAACTCAGTGAAGAATTGAGTTGGAATTTTGATGGGGATTGCATTGAATCTGTAGATTGCTTTCAGCAGGATAGCCATTTTGACTATATTAATCCATGAGCATGGGAGATCTTTCCATCTTCTGAGATCTTCTATTTCTTTCTTCAGAGACTTGAAGTTCTTGTCATACAGATCTTTCACTTCCTTAGTTAGAGACACACCAAGGTATTTTATATTATTTGTGACTATTGTGAAGGGTGTTGTTTCCCTAATTTCTTTCTCAGCCCATGTATCCTTTGTGTAGAGAAAGGCCATTGATTTGTTTGAGTTAACTTTATATCCAGCTACTGCACTGAAGCTGTTTATCAGGTTTAGAAGTTCTCTGATGGAATTTTTATAGTCATATATACTATCATATCATCTGCAAACAGTGATATTTTGACTTCTTCCTTTCCAGTTTGTATCCCCTTGATCTCCTTTTGTTGTCCAATTGCTCTGGCTAGGACTTCAAGTACTATATTGAATAGGTAGGGAGAAAGTGGGCAGCCTTGTCTAGTCCCTGATTTTAGTGGGATTGCTTCGAGTTTCTCTCCATTTAGTTTGATGTTGGCAACTGGTTTGCTGTATATTGCTTTTATTATGTTTAGGTATGGGCCTTGAATTCCTGATCTTTCCAAGACTTTTATCATGTAAGGGTGTTGGATTTTGTCAAATGCTTTCTCAGCATCTAATGAGGTTATCATGTGTTTTTTGTCTTTGAGTTTGTTTATATAGTGGATTACCAAGCATACTTTTATATTACTTTGGACACTTGAAAATTTGGATATTGACAAAATTAATATTTATTTTTATTTTTTTAAGTAAATACTTATTTATACAATTAAAAATAGTACTTCCTAATAATATTTAAGACTTATCAATGAAACCTCTTATATATGGAATGCTGTCAAGCTCAGGGTGGCAGATATTGGCTCTAAAATTCTAATTTTCATTTGAAAGTGCTAGTTTCTTTACTGGTAACTACGGTCAGCTATTTTACTTGAAGTGACCTTTGTATTTTGCTCATTTTTGAAGAGGTGTCTGTCTTTCATATACTCAGGAATATATAATAAAAGTTTGAATTTGAATCATATTTTAGAAATACACATTAAAACTTGGCTAGTTCAGCTTGCAGTTCAAAAGTAGTAGCTTTCCTTGATCCCTTCGCCAAGGTCTTTTTACCTTTATATGACACTGCAGTAAACAGACAAGAACTAAAAGTAAGATTTTAAAGGCCTTTTAACCACTCCATCAGGAACTTTTGAGCCATGTACAGTACCTGCATTTGGTGGCTGAGACTGGTTGTACTGTGAGTTTGCAGCCAGCTTGAACTAAACAATAAGGATACAGGGTGAGACTGATTTAAAAAACCCAACAGAGACCAACCTAAAAGAAAAGACAGAGTTACCCCAAAACCTTTTTAAAGTGATTTGAAGAGTGTGGAGTTAGGCTGTTATTTGTATTAGAGGAGCTGGAAGTATTTCTAGTCATCCTTCTTTTAATCTGCACAATACAGATACTCCCCCACCCCCATTAAATTAATAGAAGTGGAGATACCGTCAAAGCAGATGGGAGCAGGGCTGGAGGATAGAGAAGCAGTGGTATGCATTCTTGCTCTGCATGTTCAGTGTCCAGACGTGAAGGCCTAGCACTGCCAAAGCAGAACTATTATGTTTGAAATTAGAATTTCAGTGGAAACTAAGGGGCTAGGTAAAAAAATCCTTTTATGCTTCACTTAATTATAGAACTTAATTATTTTATTACATTGGCTATATATGTGCAGATGCACATACACAGTACATAGCTGGAATGTGGTGTTCACAGAACAACTTGTGATGGTCTCTTCTTCATGCTGGCCCCAGGGATTGAACTCAGGTCATCAGGCTTGGTGGCAAGTTACTGTTTTTTTTCTGTTGAGCTATCTCACAGGACCCAGAACTTAATGGCTTTAAAGAGTAATCTTCAAGTTTCTTGTATAACAGCAATGAAAAGAGTTTTAAACACAATTGGGTCTCTTCAAACTTCAGTTTCTTCTTCCCAAAGATCACCCAGTGCTCTCTGAAATTGGGGTTGGGGGAAGTCCCAGTGTTTTCACTTGAGAGGCCTTTAAAAGATTCAGAACATTAATTTATATAGTCAGATGGAGTACATTGCCTTGGGCTCGAGCACGCAGTTTTGTTTAGTGTACCTAATGACTGGATTTTTAATAAATATTTTTTGTAATTTCAGGAATGGATAAAATCATTGTAGCTGCAGTTTTGAGTGAAAACTAAAATGTTATGAAATAGTATAGCTGGTGAAGTGGCCATTCCTTTGGATTAATTAACACTGTATAGATGCCTCGTCTACAGTTTTGTACTTGATGCTGTCAATAAGTCAGTAATCAGCACTGCTCTGGGTAGATTAGTGATTATCTGTATCTACTTTACTAAATACCAGAAAGGAAAAGTCAAGAGTCTTACATACTCTCTAACTCATTTCCTTCTCTAGGCTTTAAGTGTTCTTTCCTTCCATCTTGAGTTTTATAGCTGGTAATTTCTGCTTTCTAGCATGGGGGAATGTTATGAGAAATAGGCCATGGAAACTCAGCACTCAGACCTAATGGGAGCAGGTGCAGAGACTTTCCATCTTCACGACTCAGAATGACTCCTTGAATTCATCTTCTCATCTGTCAAGTCTGTCAGCTGAAGGCAGTTAGAATCTATTTTAAGAATATCTGTAAATTAGAGGTTCTAGACCACTGTCCACTCTGCTCTTAAGAATTCAGATATCAGCCGGGCGGTGGTGGCACACGCCTTTAATCCCAGCACTTGGGAGGCAGAGGCAGGCGGATTTCTGAGTTCGAGGCCAGCCCGGTCTACAGAGTGAGTTCCAGGACAGCCAGGGCTACACAGAGAAACCCTGTCTCAGAAAACCAAAAAGGAAAAAAAAAAAAAAAAAAAAAGAAAGAATTCAGATATCCCTCTCAGTAGTTGGGTGAACTAAGCTGTGTGGAGTAATTTCACAGTTAATTTTAAGTAAAGTGTTGTACTTATATTTAACATTGTGATTGGGGAAAGAAATTTGTCACTTACTGCCCCCAACACTGCCTAGTGTCACGTAATCTGATGGTTAATGGGAATCTAAATGGATGACAGGGAGGTCTCAGACAACATGTAACACTGTGCTGGTGTGTGGCTATGCTGTCCTTCCATGGATTAGATGACAGGGAGGTCTCAGACAACATGTAACACTGTGCTGGTGTGTGGCAATGCTGTCCTTCCATGGATTCTGTTTGTATCTCAGAACATTCAGAAAGTATACATTCCCTTTCCCTACAAATGTCTCACCAGTGAGCATCCAACTCAATTTCTTTAATTAGATTTAAAATTAAGGATCTCCCTTTTTGATTTCTGTTGAAAAATTTATTGCCTATCCCAGAATACTTAAAGAATATTCTCTATGTTTTCTTTTGGAAGTCTCAGTGTTTAAAGCTTTAAATTAAGATCTGATGTTGCCTGTGCCCTAGACACTCCCTGCTTCCCCTACCTGCCCTTGGGGGTTGGAGGTGAGGCGGTGCAGAGTCAAAGACACAGACTCTGGGAGCAGGTGAGAAATGGCAAAGCAAGCTCATCTGAGCACTGCTGCAAGCTTCTTTGCTGCCCTCCACCCACATCCCATTGGTCCCAAGAAAGCATCTCTTGTAAACAGCAGTTCCTGATCCTCTGCACCACAATTCTTGGTCTCTCAGGCAGTCCTCAATTAGGCCCTCCTGCTGGAGATGCTTCTTGTGGCTGCACAGGGTTTGCATAGAGGTGTTGTTGGCATTCCTGCTACAATCCTTAATTCATTTAAATTCATGTTTGTACAAGGTATAATATAGGCATCTAATTTAATTCCTCTGTAGGTTGGTATCCAGTTTTGCCAGCACCATTTATTGAATCTTTATATTACAACATGTGTTTTTTGTCCACTTTGTCAAAATTAAGGGGTTATAGCTCTGTTGTCTTCTTTTTGGTCCTCTGTTCTGTTCTAATGCTTTACTTGTCTATTTGTACGGCAGTATCAGCTTGCTTTGATCACTATAGCTTCGCAGTGTAGTTTGAGGCTGGGCATTGTAAAATGTTGTGCAGTGTTCTTATTCCTTAGAATTGGTTGTTTGTGGTATTTTGTGGTTTCATTTGAATTTGTTAATCTTTTTTTTTTAATCTGTGAAATATGACACTGGAATTATGACAGGTGATGAATTAAATCTGTAGATAAATTTTGGTAGTGCAGCCATTTTAATAATAATTGCCAACTCAGGAGCAGAGGAGGTCTTCCTGTTGTATCGTATGGCCTCTTATTTCCCTCTTCCTTGTTGTTGACGCTTTGTGGTGTAGAGGTCTTTCTCTTTGGTCAGATATGTTTATAGCTATTTTTGAAGTTATTTATATGAGAGTGCATTGTTGGTGTATTTTAAGACTACTGATTTTTTTTAGATACTGATATTTTATCTCACAATGCTACTATGATTATTAGATCAAGAGTCTTTTAAAGTAAATAATCATTAAAGATAGAACATTTTGAAACTATTTTTCCATATGTTCCAGCACTCTTGAAATGCATCCCAATTGTATTAATATTGTTTCTTCTTTATTACTAAGGAATGATCTGTGTTATGGCTATATCTCTTGAAGAAAATTTTGTTCCAGTATTATTGCTCTTACAGATAAAGTTGCTATCTGCTACTGTGATCGTTTATGTAGAGTGTTTTTTGAATGTAGATTGTTTTGTTGCTGTTATGTTTTTGTTGTCAGGGCAGATTTCCACTCTATATCCTATGCTGTTCTTCAGTTCATAATCCTTCTGCTGTAGCTTCTTGTATTATAGACATGTACCATTCTCACCATGCCTAGCCTGCAGCTTAGGATTTTGTTACTGAATGATGCTTAGGAGGTTGTATGGTTAGTGCATGAATAATTTCCCCAGAAACTACCAGTTTATCTGGCAGTGAGTGTGTAGGTTTTTTCCACATCCTCCCTAATTTAGGAAGTATAATTGATATTTTGATGCTTTTAACTGATTCTTCTTGGTGGTGCTGCACACCTTTTTGTGCCTGTTTTCTAGTCCTACATCTTATTTAGTGAGATGTTTCTGCTTTTACTCATTTTCAAATGACTTGTGAGTTTGCTGATATTTTGTATCCTTGTCCTTGTCCTGTCAGGTGTGTCATTGACTCCCTCCATTCTAGTTTAATCAATGCTGTTACTGCCTGGAAGATGTAGAGATCTTACCTCCTTTCAACCTTCTTTATCCCATCCTGTCCTTCATAGAACTGTATACAGCTGTACTGGCTAAGTTTGTGTCAACTTGACACAGCTGGAGTTATCACAGAGAAAGGAGCTTCAGTTGGGGAAATGCCTCCATGAGATCTAGCTGTGAGGCATTTTCTCAATTAGTGATCAAGGGCCCCTTGTGGGAGGGAACATCTCTGGGCTGGCAGTCTTGGGTTCTATAAGAGAGCAGGCTGAGCAAGCCAGGGGAAGCAAGCCAGTAAAGAACATCCCTCCGTGGCCTCTGCATCAGCTCCTGCCTCCTGACCTGCTTGAGTTCCAGTCCTGACTTCCTTGGTGATGAACAGCTATATGGAAGTGTAAGCCAAATAAACCCTTTCCCCCCCAACTTGCTTCTTGGTCATGATATTTTGTCCAGGAATAGAAACCCTGACTAAGACCACACCGCATCTCCATAGGTATTCCACACTCTACACATGTATATTGCTTGCTGTTCTAAGGATTTGGTATTGATTCACCCACATTTTAAACCTTGTTTACTATTCTTTAACCATGGACCTTCTGCATTTTGGACCTGCTCTCTAAAATTAGGTTCTTTCTGGCCCCACGTTTATTGTTTTGTTTTTTTTCCCCTCCAAATCTAAAGCGACAGGTATGTTTTCATATATGTATTCTGAAAACAATCACATTTTATGCCCAGTTTGTTAGGTTTTTATTTTTTATTATTTGCTTATTTATGTAGAGACAGAGTCCCTTGAATCCTGACCCTCCTGTCTGTCTTTTGTTAATATTACAGGTGTGTGCAGTCACCTCTGGCTTATGTCTTAGGTTTTAGTCACTCTGTTCATCTGTGGCTCAAGAAGGGAGTTTCTCTTCTTTGGTGAAGTTCAGGCTTTGTCCTCCTGGCTTTTCAGGTTTTCTCTGTCTTGGATGACAGCAGTGTCACCGTGATGTGCTTTAGTCAGGAGCCTCTACAGTGGATAGATGTCAGTAGTCTCTACTTGTGTATATTCCTCTCCTTCATTGTGTACTCTGGCTGCTGCTCTGCTTCTCATTGTTAGAGCATGCTAGAATTCCTGCTTTCTTCTTCTTTTTTTTTCAATTTTTATTCCTTTCTTCTTATAGTTGAATATGTTGTGCCTTGTAAAAAAGAAAAAGAGCCAAGGATTTGTTTGGTAGAAGCACAGTATGGTGCTTCCTCTTGCAGAGGCATCCCTTCCCCCTGAGGTACCAGCCATAAGAATAGTATGGAATAGAGTTTATTTAGGGCATGGAAAGGGGAGTTGAGGAGGGAGTAGAGACAGAGAAAGGCAGAGAGAGAGAGAGAGAGAGAGAGAGAGAGAGAGAGAGAGAGAAGGGGAGGGGGGAGAGGAGAGGAGAAAGAGAGCGAGAGCAAGAGCAAGAGCGAGAGAGAGAGAGAGAGAGAGAGAGAGAGAGAGAGAGAGGAGAGGCTGGCCAAGAACATTTGGAGGGGGGAAGGGGAGAGAGGGAGAAAGGACAGGGAGAGAAGGGGCAGAGTAAGAGAATAGGAAGGTAAGAGAGCAAGGAGGGGCCAAACAGCCCCTTTTGTTACCTGGCTGTTGCCAGGAAACTGTGAGGCAGAGCCTAGAAGGAGTGCTAACATTCATCTGTTTTGGTTTAATTAAAAAAGGAAAAACTACAATAGTAGACAGGCACTAGGCAAAAAATACAATGAAATACTTCCAGTTTTGAACCTTATACTAGAAAAATTTATTAATTCTGTTAGAATTTCATGCAAAATATTTTTATCATAATCGCTCACACATTTCTCAACTCATTCCAGATCCATAACCATTTCCTCCTCATCCTACTTCGGTATTCAATATATTAAAGTCTATTTAATCTTGTCTGTGCTTAGACAGAGGAGATGGTGAAACAGGAATAGAGTCATCGTGAATTTTAGCTACTTCCTTCTGACTTTGGGGCGACGTGTTTCTGGAAAACCTAAGAAATGGGCATGAGAATGTTGGTCCAGTCTTAGGAGAGTTGGCTGTTTCCTTGGTGTCCAGGGTCTGTGGAACCATGTGTGGGCAGGAAGGAGCAGGTCCAGTAGAAGAATCTGACCCTGTAAGAGTAGATTGAGTATCTGTGGGTTGCTTCTTTGGAGCTGTGCTGGATGTAGATTTTGAGTAAACGCCTAGACTTGACAAGATGCTGAAACACACACACACACACACACACACACACACAGACACACAGACACACACATACACTAAAGTTTAGTACGCTTGGGAGAAAACATTTTTTCTCAGGTGTACATTTGAAATCCTTAGGTCTTGGTGGTTGTGTTTTTTCCTAAGAATATACATTTTCAAACTTAAAAACAAGTCATTTGATGGTATAACTAAATTACAGTTTTAAGTAGATAACTGTGGTACTCCATTTATATGAAATTCAGGAACAGGCAAGAAACCAGGGAAGTCACAAGCCTCATTAGATTCTTAAGAGATAACTTCACATTTTAGTGATGCTTGTTCTCCAAAGGCTTTACTCTTTCAGCGCCCTGGACCCTGGTCCTCTAACATCAGAGCTTGTACTTTAGTGTTAATTTCTTATAGCGAGACCATCTATTCTTGGAATTGGGTTTGTTCACCCTGGTTTACTGTAGCTGAAGTCCAAATATTTTTTTACTATGCAAACATACCATAGGCATTAGGTCCTAGTGTGTGGGATCTTCAGCCTGTCACAAGTTTTATTATGCCATCTGCTTCAACCTGAGCAGTATGTCTTCTGCCGGCAGACTTCCCTGAAGTTGCCATGGCTGGGGATAAAAAAAAACAGTCTTGGCAAAAGAAGCTTGCTTTTGAAAAACAATAATTGATCATGCCTGCTGTAGATTTTAAAATAAGCATTTGATAGAATTCCCAGAAGCTCCCTTCCTCTTTTTCATGCAGTGATTAAAGATAGGTAATAGAGTTTTGGTAGCTTTGGTGGCTAAGTAAGTTTTCTGCTTTATTTTTAAGGATAGGTATACACAAACTCGAGTCTATAGATTAGGGACACTGTATAGAATATTTTCATAGAGTTCATTGGATGCTCCTCACCTCTTGTTTATAACCTGGATAAAAACAAGTGATTGTGTTCTGTGTAGCGCACAGAGGTGATAGCGGGATGATGAGAAAGCATCCCCGTCACACAGTGTTATTAGTCATTTGACTTTGTCTTACCCATCCTTTATGAATTGGAGCTGACTCTAGTAGAGGAATTGTGGGGAGAAATGTTTGTTCTGAAAATATATATTGAAGGCCTGCTCTGGGCCAGGCATTCCTCTAAAGGACAGAGACATTCACTTAAAGGAAACAGAACGGCTGGATCCTTCCACTGGCAAGTTTTACATTTTAGTTACCTCCAATGGCTAGAACGGAAGTGCAGTGATAGTGGGTGTGTATCAACAGCATAGGTGTGTTGTCCTGGTTAGCATTAAGTGTCAGTTTGACACAGCTGAGCATCCACTGAAAGGGGAGTCTCCAATCGTCTTTATTAAGTGTGCTTGTGGGAATGTCTCCATTTTCCTGATTGGTAATTTATGTAGAAGAGGCCAGACCCCTGAAGGAAGTACCATCCTGTGGGCTGGTGTCCTGAGCTGTAAATGAAAGCTAGCTAAGCATGAGCCTGGGAAAGACTGAGCCAGAGACCAAACGCCTATGTTGTCTTCTTCCATGGTCCCTGCCTCCATGCTCCTGGCTGGAACTGCTGCCCCTCTTTCCTTTAGGGATAGATGCTGACCTGGATATAAGCCACAGAACCCTTTCTTCTCTCTACACTGTGTTTGTTCAGAGTGTTTTATTATCACAGGAACAGTATATAACTAGAGTAAGGGCTGTGAAGGGAAGGGGCAAGGGCTGCCAGCAGAACACAGGTTCCATGTGGGGTAGGTTGTCATGGATACCTTGGATAGGCACGGGTGAAGTAAAGAACGGGATGTGAGTGTCTTTACCTGGCTGCTAGTGTGGAGCACCTTACTGCAGTGTCAGGCACTGTGAGGAGGTCAGCATAGCTAAAGCTGAGGGAGTGAGGAACAGGGCAGAACTAATTTGAATATTAAGCTGATGCATCATTCTGACACAGAGTTGTAGACAAAACTTTGCAGAAGTGCGCTATTAGGACTGACTGCTTACATTGCACAGTAAGGATTGACCGTCTGTATTGCACAGGTAGGATCGACAGCCTATATCTCTTAGTTAGGAATGGCCACTTACACTGCTCAATAAGGATTAACCATCCACACTACACAGTTAGCATTGACTGTCTGCAGTGCTTTTGGTTATTTTTACTTGGAGCCATGTAATAGACATTGCGATGTTCTGCTTTGCAAAATTAAATGATCTTTTTTGGTGTTGTTATTCCAGATATAGCAGGAGCTGGTCAGATTGGCAGGTTAATGTTTTGAGAATCCTTAACCTAAAATTAAAGAGGAAAGAGGCTGCAAATCCACTGTCACTTCTCCCATCACTGGTGGAACACGGCCGATGATGGATATACACTAGAATCATTGCTAATGATCTCTGCATCCTCCTAGGTAAACAGTGCTACTTTGGCAACTGCAACTGCTGACCATGTCCACGCTCCTCAGTTCAGCTCTGCTATCATTTCTAATCTGCAAAGTGAATCACTTTTGCTGTCTCCAAATCATGGGAATCTGGAAGCCATTCCTGGACCTGGTGCTCCAGCTGTCATGGATGGCAAGCCTGCCTGTGATGAACTTGATCAGCTCATCAAAAATATGGCCCAGGTAAGAGTGTTTCTCTCTTTGACATAGCACTGGATGAATTTAAAAGGTCTTCAAGACCTGGATAATTTGAGGAATGCAGTAGCGTTTATAACAGCTGAATAGGTTTATAATGAAAAAGAGTTTTGTGGAAATTTGTCTAGTTCAGATGTTTCTATTACATCTTATTTTGTTATTTTAAGATTATAACACATCATTTCGCCCTTCCCTTCTTCCTGCCAAATGCTCTCAATTTAATGGTCTTTCTTTTTTATTAATTACATAATGCACATGCACACTCACGTACACACATACACATGTTGAGTAAAGGAATAAAAGAGAAAGTGTGAATATTTTTATCTGGCTGGTAGTGTGAGCACCTGGCTGCTGGGGGTAAGGGGATGAGAGACCGTTCTAGGGGTAGGGTGATTGGGACAAAACACTCGTGAATCTTGTTGACATATAATACCCCCCACCCCGTGTGTGTGTGTGTGTGTATTCCTAAGTACATAAATACAACCTGCTCAGTCTGTATAATCTTATTTAAATGTTTATATTTTCAAGGCTAATCATTTGGAAAAATGATTACATTTTGAATTGAGTATTTTGTGCTATAATCCAGAAATACTCTTCTGGAAAAATGAAATGTTATATTTTAAGTGACGAGTACTAAACTGATCTTTTTCTAGTTCCTTCTTTTTAACAATCAAAGTAACACCCCAAGGAGACAACTGCCACAAGAAATGATGTTTCTTGTTTAGTTTAGTTTTGATTTTGAGACTGTTTTAGTTTGATTTTGATTTCTCTATGTAATCTGGGCTGGCCTCCATTTCCTGTGTAGCCCAGGCTTGCCCACAATTCTCTTATTCTCCTCTCTCAGTCTCAAGAGCTGAGATTAAAAATATGCATCATTGCCTCCAGCTAGTAATTGGCTCTCGATTCTGTTTTCTATTGTGTTTCCTGCACAGGGTCGCCATGTGGAAATATTTGAGCTCCTCAAACCTCCGTGTGGAGGCCTCGGCTTTAGTGTCATCGGGCTCAGAAGTGAAAACAGGGGAGAGCTGGGGATATTTGTCCAGGAGATTCAGGAGGGCAGTGTGGCTCACAGGTGAGATTGCCACCGTGACTTCTTTCTTCTATATGTACACACAGAAGGGTTTTGATCACTGCAGGAGGAAATGAATGCAGAGAAAAAGCTGAAATAGACATTAGCCAGGGTTTAGAATCTGTCATACTTTAAGAGTATAAAGCAAGTCCATTAAAATGAGAGTCACTGGGTGAGTGAGATGCTGGAGTTCTGGCTGTGCAAGTGTGAGGACCTGTATCTGGATCCCAAATGAGGAGGTACACATCTCTAACCCAGTACTGGGCTGGCACAGATAGGCATATGCCAGAGTTTGTTGGACTACCAATGTTGCCAAAAAAAAATGAGCTTTGAATTCTCTGAGAGACCATTTGAAAAATGGGGTACAGAGCAGTAGAGGAAGACATTCAGTGTTTACCTGTGGCCTTCCTACACAGGTGCATACACAGTCACGCACATGCATGCATATGCCACATACATGAGAGTAGCTTTTAAATAGTCATAAACTAATTTTATTTTAGTAAGTTAAGAAGCAAATGTAATCATTTTCATTGTTTTTTTATTAGATATTTTCTTCAATAAATTATTTTACTATAGTCTTTTAACAGTTTCCTGTATAGATGCTGATGGGTCTTTGTTGTTTTTTAATATTTATTCTATGTATATGTGTACACTGTAGCTGTCTTCAGACATACCAGAAGAGGGCATTGGATCCCAATACATGGTTGTGAGCCACCATGTGGTTGCTGGGATTTGTACTTGGGACCTCCGGAAGAGCAGTCAGTTCTCTTAACCACTTAGCCATCTTTCCAGGCTAATTTTCATTGTTATTATCGGACTTCATTTTGAATAAAAATCACTAGACCTGTCTCATTATAGTTTGAATTGTGTTTTATTAATGTAGTCAGAGTAGGAAGAAATACATATTCTCATTTTTAACATAAAAGACCATCTGTTAATGAGTGAGTTATCAGCGGTTGATGAAAAGAGTCCATTGTCAGTGGTTCAGATAGCATGGAATGGCCACAAGCACGGGAACCAAATCATGTGCATTTAAAAGTAGAGTTTCAGGTACAAGTTATAAAACTATATGTATTGTACACTAGGATTAAAGTGGCCTGAACACTTCAGGGCACAGGAACCGTCACTTCCTTGAGGACATTCCCACCTTTCATTACTCTATTCCCTCCCCTGATAGAGATGGCAGACTTAAGGAGACGGACCAGATCCTCGCCATCAATGGTCAGGCCCTAGATCAGACGATCACACACCAGCAGGCCATTAGCATCCTGCAGAAGGCCAAAGACACCGTACAGCTTGTTATTGCCAGGGGATCTTTGCCGCCAGTCTCCAGCCCACGGATTTCCCGCTCTCCGTCTGCAGCCAGCACCATTTCAGCCCACTCGAATCCAGTGAGTAGCCAAGGACCAGGATCTGAAGGCGCCACCTTTGGTCTTTTCAGCTGTGCCCACCTCTGATGTCTGCCGCTTCCTCCGAGCTCCTGCTGGTTTGCTTGCTTTAAGGTTTTAGGGAACTTTTTAATACTTACTCTTTTATGTATTCCTACTTGGTGTCTATTTCTGATAACTGTGAGAAGGATCATATTGATAGTGGTAACAGTCTGTAAACAGGAAGTATACTAAATGAAAAGCCTGATTTGCTTAGTGCTGTATGAACTCAGTATTTAACACAGACCAAACACTCACCACCAAGCTTTCCTTTTAGATGCACTGGCAGCATGTGGAGACCATAGAACTGGTAAACGATGGGTCTGGCCTGGGGTTTGGCATCATAGGAGGAAAGGCAACTGGTGTCATAGTGAAGACAATCTTACCTGGAGGAGCAGCCGACCAGGTGAGCTATCACAGGGCTGGTCTGTTGTTGTTAACCCAGAATTAGGGCTTCATCATAGAGATTTTCTGTTTAATAAAAGGGAAATTTGATCAATTAAGAATCTTTGATTTTATTGGACTGGCCTTCAAGTACTCTCTTATACTTAGAAGAGAATACTTTGAATGTAGACATGGATGTCGCTTAAAATACAATTGTAGGCAATGCACTGTATACCCAGAAGAACCACAGACGGAACCAGGCTGATGCTCAGTCCCTGGAGAAACCTCTACCCTTTGTTTGGTAGTTATATATTTGTGGACCTGGCAGCTGTTCAAAAAGCACATAATGTAAAAAGTGCATTATTACTGAGGAAAAACCCACCATGTTGCTCCTTTAGTGCTGGGTCTCTGGTGCCATCTTTGTATATGACACGGCCCATTTTCCATTTAGTTTGTTGACATGTTGTTGCTTATAAGATGTGCCTTTTTTTGTGTGTGTAGGAAGTTGTTGTGGTTTTTAATCTGTTTTTAATATTTTTAACCTTTTAGGGTTATAAGGCTATTGTTTTCACTAATAGATTTGAACTGAAACTTGGAAGTCGAGTTCATCATATATTCTCATGTTTATGAATGAAAGCTTAGTGAAACAACAACTCTGTAGTGGTATTAACAGTAAAATAACTTTTAAGTATTAGATGACATCTAGCTATAGCAAATGAACTTCACATGCTTGGGAGAGAAGGATGAACCATATATATTTCACTAGGAACTAGGAAATACAAGTACATTCCGCTTTAAGTCCACTAAAGTTAAATGAAATGTCAAATTTAATTATTTTTTAATCTTATCAAAATTAATAAAATTATATTAACAATAAAATACAAAATAAAATGAATTGCTGAAATAGTGACCCATCATAGATTAAGCAAACGAAGACTGGAGTTCTTAGTGGACACTGCCCCTAATGTGGTTCTTTGTGCCCATTCTGATGTTATCTAGTCTGCTAAAGCATTTCTCCAAAGCTAGAGATAGAACCCCAGGAGCTGAAGGGGTCTACAACCCTAGAAGAGGAACAACAATATGAACTAACCAGAACCCCCAGAACTCGTGTCTCTAGCTCCATATGTAGCAGAAGATGGCCTAGTCGGCCATCATTAGGAGGAGAGGCCCCTTGGTATTACAATCTTTATATGCCCCAATACAGGGGAATGCCAGGGCCAAGAAGTGGGAGTGGGTGGGCAGGGGAACAGGGCGATGGGAGTGGGGAGGGAACTTTCAGGATAGCATTTGAAATGTAAATTAAGAAAATATCTAATAAAAAAATTGAAAAAAAAAAAAAAAGCATTTCTCCAGAGCTTAGGCCACTGCCAGGTATTCCTCAGTCACATGACACTAGTAACTGCTGTGATGTACAGTATAGAGCAGTCTGTCATTTCAGGTTTATTTATTTTCTTTCTTTCTTTTTTTAATATTGTTCATACTACTCTCTTCTGTCTTCATTTTCCTTTCACTAAAATGTTATCTGGAAATTCATTCTTTGCAGTATTAGAAACTGTAGGGACATTCCTGTATTTTCTTGTATTCTATAGCACATTCTAATTAATATGAGCTGTATTTGCACAATGATGTCATACTTTATCTATGCTTAAAGACATTTTCTTCTTGTTCCTCAAAACCAAAAATAACACAAAACTATCCTTTATTTTCATGTGAATTTTAACTAGAAGTCAAACTGAAAAAAAAATACTAGCTATTGACTTAACGAATTATCTATAAGTTTCATTTGTTTTTACAACATTGGATATCAGAAAAGAGTTAATAATAAAATTTAATATTTAATATCATATGACTGACATGTTCTATTATTGCCATTTGTATTATTGTCTTTAGATCATTAACACCTTTCAACTGCAGTTATAATAGGAGTTACTAATTATTTGAATGCTTTTTTAAAATCAGCATGGGCGATTATGCAGTGGAGACCACATTCTGAAGATTGGTGACACTGACCTAGCAGGAATGAGCAGTGAACAAGTAGCACAAGTCCTTAGGCAGTGTGGAAATAGAGTTAAACTGATGATTGCCAGAGGTGCTGTAGAAGAAACTCCAGCACCCTCCTCCTCTTTGGGCAACACCCTCTCCTCTTCCACATCTTCTACTTCAGAGATGCGAGTAAGTAGTTGAAAACCGTTGCTGTAAAAGAGTAAATGTAAATTTTATTCACCAGATGTAATTGTTGTCTCTGAGGCTTACTGTGGAATAAGTTCACTCTTTCTAGTTCTTTCTGAACTCTGGCTGACTGGCTCAACTCAGCTATTCTGTTCAAACTACATCTACCCTTCAAGCTGATTCAATCTGGCTTCTCTCAGCTTCTCATTGAATTGCTGTGCTTGGCCTTAAACTAACGCTCCCAATTTGTTCTAACCTGGCTCTTCACTCTCTGATTTTAACTGCTTCTACTGACCTTCATAAACTCAGGAGTAAACTCAGCTCTACTGTACTGCACTCACTTCACTGACTCCAGCTGACTGACTCTCTTTCCCCACACTGCTCTTAAATAGCTTCACTTTCTTGTGGTATTCTATTGAGAGTTGGATGTATCCCATCTCTGACTCATTCTGTCAAATCCTTCTCTGATTCATCACTTTGTCTGCCCATCAATTAGTCTTCACATTCAAACATAGCTGCTTCCGTACACAGCAAGTAACCTTACCTACATTGTTTGGGATTAAAGGTGTATATACTACGGACATGTTTGTATATTATCAAGATCATACTGTAATACAGAAGGTCTTTGGATATGATCCCTTGCCTGAGCAGTCATGTTGCTGGATTAAAATTCCTCTACATAAAGGTCTAAGGAAACAGCATTCAGATGTTTATTTAAAAGTTAGATTTACTTATACCTGTATGTATTAAAAGAATTGAAAAAAATGTGTAGAAATGCTAATTTTTATTTATTAAGAATTCCGCACTTGAAGGTTCCAGGAGATCATTTCACACTTTCTGTAAGCAACCATTTTACGAGGATATTTTGAAGTACATAGGAAATTGTAGTGTTGTACTGTCCAACTGCCTATAATATTTAAGTCTATCTTTGTCTTTCTTAGAAGCCTCTTTGTAAACTGGGCCATCATTCTAATCATGACCTTTCAGTAACTTTTCTCTAAATAATTTCATATATGGCAGTTGGGGATTGGGAGCCATGATGGCAGGAATGGATGAGGCTTACAAACGAACATCCCTGTGTCATTTCTTTAATCTGTGTAAACTATGGGCTATTAACAGATCTATGATGAGTGACTGTCATTGTAAATACTTGTTTAAAACAATAGTGATGTTTTGCCATGGCACATTGGCCATGATTCATTAGTGTACCGTCCCATATTTTTCCTAAATTTGATATGAAAAGAAGTTGGAAAATTTCAAAATTCTTGAAAGTTAAAAGTTTTATCAGGAAATATAACAGAAAAAGTTATATCAGTTGGTTTACAGTCAGAAGATTACAATGGATAAAATAAAGTAAACACACCCAAAACTGTCTTAATCATTTTAGAAGCAAATTCTACCCATTTCTAGATAAATTTTCCTAAATATTCCAATCCTGTATCCATTTTCCATGTGCAAAATATCCACATTTTCTTTTATTAAAATTGTTCTAATCAGTTGGTGTAAATTCTTTTGTTAATAAGCTAACCTCCTCCATAAACCCTTTAAAGCTTTATTAGCCTGCTTGAGATTTTCATGAGTCTGTTGTTTTTAGGACTGGATTTGGTTGCTATTTTTACAGAGAGAAGAAAGCGAGCTTGTTTAGGGAAGTGTTTAAATGCCATTCTTTTGTGGAAAACAAAACCTTTTATTCAGCAATATATAAATGAATGCACTACCAGAAACTACTTGATGTAATGAAAGCTTAGGACAGTGTCTATTCTCTGTGTATCATCATTTCTGAAGCTTGTGCCCCGTTTAAAACCATTCGATAGTCAAATTGCCACCCTCTAAAATAGCACTCGGATAACTTATTAAAAATAGAAAACACATTTGTTTCAATTGAAGCAGATTTTATCCTGTCATTTTCTTGTAATTATCTAAACTTTAAACTTTTGCGAAGTTTGCACAGATAATTATGTGCAATGAAAAATAAATCCAACTTTACTTGTAAAATTATCCTTCATTTAGGTGGACTGTCAGTGAAATAACTGTTTACATAGATCAGGAAATGTCAATGGCCAGCCCCAAGCTGCAAGGCTATTATATTAAAGCCCATTGCCTTGAGGTTTCTGTAGGGTTGTCTGGAAGGTCTGCTGACATCACACCAATGTATAGGACCAGTGACTTATTGATAACATCATGTGTCAGCTCACTAATGCTTAATTGAGGTAGTCTTCTTTACCTGTGGTCCAACATGCAATTACTTGTAACTATATTAGTATATATTAAAGAAGGCTTAGATCCAAGAAAGCTCTTTTCAGATTCTGTTCCAGAACAGGAGGATGCCAGTGTTGAAAGGCACCCTTTCTTCATGAGTATCTTCAATTTGCAAAACAATGTAAGAGGGCAATGTATAAAACATCCCTGATGCCGTTTACTTTTTTTAAAAAATAAGTCACCAGCCTACTTATAACATGGCTGCAGGGGAGACTCACTCCTATTCATGGTGTTAGAATAAAGTGAAAATTGTAGGTAACAGTGGGAACTCTTGTGGAGGCTGAGGCCCTATGTTGTACAGTCTTACATACTGTACATCATTTATGAACTGGACCCCTGCAGCCACACTGTTTGAATTTGAGTTCTGCCTCCCCAGATGTTAGCTGTTTGTATTTGGAAACATTTATATGCTTGTTCCTCTGAGGGGAAAGATTAATAAAATTGGACGTCTTACTGGCCTACAAATGATGTAGGGAATCCTAGCTTGTTATAAGGAGCAAGAAATGAAGACATTCCAAGTATATTTCACTGTTCAATAAATGGCAGCTGGTAGGTGGCTGTCTAGAAAGTGATGTTTAGAAAGATTTAAGTGGTAACACTAAATCAACGTTTTGATATCAATTTAAAACATAACTTATTTGAACTTTAAGCATCCCAGCTCCTTTTGAAATAAAGAGATATATCTGAAAATACTTTTTAAACAAGAAGCTATTGAATCTTTAACAGTTTGTCTATATAGTAAGTTTTTCTGATGAGGGAAGGTTCAGCTTTCTTTTCTACATTCTTTTCTGAATGAAGATGCAGTGTTCAGTCTGTATTGTCAGGTTGCACAGCACAGTTAAAGATACCTTAGTGGAATTGACTCTTTGAATTTTAATTTTGACCTTAGTCTTTCTTACATGTTGATTTATTTAAAGATCTATTTATTGATACTTCTTTAGGTTGATGCTTCTACTCAGAAAAATGATGAAAGTGAGACGTTTGATGTGGAACTCACTAAAAATGTCCAAGGACTAGGAATTACCATTGCTGGTTATATTGGAGATAAAAAATTAGGTAATATTAAATCCTAAATGTTTTCTAAGTGATGCAATTGTCCTATTATCTGTCTTATGAGATATTCAATCATTATATACTTTCTGTTGTTGAACAAAGTTGTTGACAACTTTCTTAGAAATAATTTGGTGTAGGTGATTCTGATATGACAGGGTGAATAATTGCCTTATTCTTTGTACTAAATGTCTGTGTGGCTTGTCATTAAATACTTAGTAATAACTAGGATTTTTATGTAGAAGGCAGAAGATGGCTTTTTTGTGTGTGCGCTTTATAAATAGTGAAAAAATTACTTATTTCTAATCTTAGAGCCTTCAGGAATCTTTGTAAAGAGCATTACAAAAAGCAGTGCTGTGGAGCATGATGGAAGAATCCAAATTGGAGACCAAATTATAGCAGTAAGTTACACACTTAATACTAGTTTTTTGCAGTTTTCTTGATTAAGAATTATGTTTTCAGAGATTGGAAAGATGGCTTGGTGGTTAAGAACATGAATACTCTTCCAGAGGAAGAGTTTGGTTCTTAGAGCCCGTGTTGAACAACCTAGAGCCACACCCACACATATACATGTAGATAAAAATAAAATCTTATAATGAAGAAATAATTTATTATCTATCTATGTATCTATGTATCTATCTATGTATCTATGTATTTATGTATCTATGTATTTATCTATGTATCTATGTATTTATCTATCTATCTATCTATCTATCTATCTATCTATCTATCTATCTATCTATCTATCTGTGTGTATGGTATGCATGCATTTGTATATGTGGGAACAGTGCATGTGTGCCAAGGCCAGGGATCAATGTTTGGTGCATTCCTTTATAGTTTTCTGTGTTTATTTATTGGGACAGTGATTCTCACAGAGCTTGGGGCTCATTGGTTGGCTAGACTAGCAGGCAAGTGAGTTCCATGGCATGTCTCTGTCTCTGTCTCTTCCTTGTCGAGGTTAAAGACTACATGCCTGGGTTTTATGTGGTTCCCAGAGATCTGAACTCAGCTTCTCATGCTTGAGACTCAAGCAATTTACCCACTTGAGCTGTGGACCCAGCATTCTGATTTTACTTAGTAAAGAACTGCATTTATTGACATTTTTTGTTTGTATTCGTGGTGTGTGTGTGTGTGTGTGTGTGTATACAGGTGTGTCTGTCTGCTGGTGTTAGCACACATGGAGGCCAGAGGTTGACATTGAATGTTTTCTTCTTTCCTCTAGACTTATATTTGAGACAGGGTAATCAATTTTCTAGACTGACTGAGCCCAGGGAATTTTTTTCCCGTTATTTATTCACTTTACATCCTGCTTATAATCCCCCCTTCCAAGCCGGGTGTGGTGACGCACACCTTTAATCCCAGCACTCGGGAGGCAGAGGCAGGTGGATTTCTAAGTTCGAGGCCAGCCTGGTCTACAAAGTGAGTTCCAGGATAGCCAGGGCTACACAGAGAAACCCTGTCTCGAAAAACCAAAACAAACAAACAACCCCCTTCCAGTCCCATTCATACAAATCCCACCCCCACCCCCATTACCCTTCTTGAGTACCACCCCTCCTTGTGGCCCTGGGATCTTCACGTCTCTGTCTCCTAGCACTAGGATCATAGACATGTACCACCATACCCAATCTTTTCACATGAATATTGTGATCCCAATCTAAGTCATAGCAAGCACTCTACCTGATAAGCCATCTCCCCAACTCCAGATCTATTCATTTAATCTAGTTTTAGTGGCTTGAGATTGTCTTTATAACTGTCGCATTTATTATTTTCAGATTAAATGGAACATTGGATAGAAGCATTACTTTCCTTAAGTCAAAAATAGAAATGTGTTTCTTTATAATTTCTGATGTATTTCAATTATGGTTTGTTACACTAAAATTATAGTATATCTTCCTGTGTATATTCTGAAGGAAGACCTGGTGGTTCCTATAGCCGGATTTTCAGCTACAGATATCTTTTTTAAACCTTGCAGAATGACACTCTCATGTAGAACAGCTCCTTTCAGTTCTACAAGGATATGGGAGTGAAATAAATCCACAAGTCTTTAATCTGGTCCTTATGGTATTGTAGTGAGTCAGTGCTTTAAGTCTATGGCCAGTTCAGGTAGTTAAGAGAAAACTAACCCGCTCTTCAGCAGCTTCTTCAAACTGCTCTGTGATGTAGAAACTAATTTAGGTTAACCACACAGGGGAAACCTGTAGATGATATGATTTCTTAGGGATTTCCAGTGCACATAGGGAAACTAAAGACTGTTAGATGCCCTGCTAGTAGGAAACCTGTTTGTTTACCTTCTCTGTCTAAACTTCTGTAACTAGAAGATCGTTCTCATTGCCAGTGTTTAATATAATTTTGAAGACCTTGGTGGTGAATGCTGACTGATTAAAAATTCCTTAATCGCAACACTGTTTTTCACATAGCACAAGCCCAAGAATAGCCCAGATACTGTTGGTAGACAACAGGCTAAACAAGATAGGTAGTATAAAGATGGAATGTCTTGCTTTTTGACCTGATAAACAAGGAAATTCTGTCATATGTTACAACTTTAGTCAGTCTTGAGGACAGTGTGCTAGCTGAAATAAACGAGGTGTGGAGACAAATGTGTGATCCCAATGTCATGATCCAAACTTGTCAGAGAAATGCAGGTGTGGGTGGTGGCTCTGGGGCTGTGGAGTCAGATGGTGAGAATTGTCATTCAGCATGACACTGATTCATGGCCATGATGAAAAACCCTAAAGATTGCTACAAACCAGTCTGAAACATTTACCGCTAAGAATTTGATGATTAGAAGAAGCCAAATTGGTAAGTTGTTGTTGTTGCATATTTTCTATGATATTTTAGGAAAAAAAAACATTAAGGAATATTACTTCTGTCCTTGGAAAGTCTATAGTATGTCTCCCAGAGTGTTCTTGGCATTAGAACTGTGAATTCTTAACTGTATCTATTTATCTTTTGAAGTCCAGTTAAAAGGTTAAGTTGAGCTTCCCACCCACTTTGATAATAGCTTCAAAGACTTTCTCAGTGTGTCTCTATCTTACCAGGAATTGAAATAATGAGCTACTCCCCCCCCACCCCCCCCCCGCTTTATTTTGGGAGTGATGGAGAGAATGAAGAGACAGCATGGATCCCTGTACAATTATCCTCGTTAAGGTTACTATTGCTACTGAGAAACCACCAGGACTAAAAGCAAGTTGGGGGAGTGTTTACCACTCTAAGGTGGCAGGACCTGGGAGAAATGAGGCAGACTAAAGTCTTATGCAATAGTGAGATTTATTCAGAGCGTCAGACAGTTTGTACTCTGAGAATTAAGAGAGGCCACCTGAGTAAAGCTGTCATGAGTTCAAGCTGTACACATATACCTTTAAATTGCACAATTCAGTGACTATTCATATATTTCCTGTGTTGGACATTTAGCACTGCATTTAGTTGTAGGAAACTTTCATTACTGTATTCCTTGCTCCCTGCTTTCTCTGTCTTCTTATGGTTTCTGGGTCTACATTCTGTCTTTGTACTTTTCCTGGGACATTTCCTATTAAATAAAACCACATAGGATTTGGTCCATTGTAATTGACTGCTTTATTTAGCATGCAGTCTTTAAAGGTTCATGTATGTAGTAGAGTCAGTTTCCATTTTCTTTCATTGCACACACTTACCTATTAGTTAGTGCAGCTGTAAGAGGTATTTCCATTTGTTGTCTCTTAGAGATAACTCTCCTATGAACATTCATATGCAAGGTTTTATGAGGATGTGTTTGCACTTTATTTTGGATATGTTGAGTGGAATTTCTATATCTTAGCCATTGATTGGTCTGCATTCAATTGTTTAGCAAATAAAAAGGGCTTTAAGATTATAATTTAATTTTGAATTTCTCTTCTCCCTTCCTTCTTCCTCCAAAGTGCCTCATATACCCACCCTTGTCTCCTTTAAATTCATGCATTTTAAAACTAATTATTATTGCAAGCACATATGTACATATATTCATATTCCTCAATAGAATCTGTTTAATTTGTACAGTGCTACCTATGCACCTATGCACGTTTGCAGGGCTGGCCATTTGGACTGGGCACCCAGTTGGTGAGTTTTTCCCTGTGGAAGGCATTCCCATTCACAGCTTTCCTCAGCTCCCTACAGTTCTTTGTGCAGGACTGAGGTTCATGGATTTTTCTCAGTCTATTTTGGCCTATCCATCGGTCAACCTTTAGCAAGCTTCTTGATTCAATTGCATTACCTTAGGACAGAATATAATGTCCCTTGAATTATTCTTCAGAGAATCACATGAGACCCTCCAAGTAGCTGATACAGGACTTGTTGTATTAGTATATTCTAGTAGGAAAATGTTTACTGATGAAGTAGATTTATTTCAGATTTTTAAGTGTCACAGTAGTTTTCCTCCAGGTTGTCATTGTCTTTGTTTCTATGAAAATGATCCTCGAAGATGACTCTTAGCCAAGTAGAAATGTTCTCACAAAAGGGAGGTGTACTTTCTTCCCTAAGTCTTCTCTTGCTTTTAATAAGATTGTCTTCACTGTCACCTATATTCTAATTACTTTCTAATTTAGAAATGCCTTGACCCCAGGGAAGCTCTTGACCATGTGTTCATTTTATACGAAGCATCATCCTCTTGAGGCTTTCCCATTGGCCATGTGTTCGTTCTGTGCCAAGTATCACCCTCTTGTGGCCTTCCTATAAATTGGTAATATTTCCTTCATTTCTAGTCGCTGTTTTACAATTATAGACTTTATTTGTGCTGGCTGTGTTTTGACAGCAGATATTGGAGCCATGATCTATTTTTAATTTGTATTTATTGAGGTGCTGAGAAGATTGAGAATTATTTCCTATTTTGAGGCAGCATATATTTTGTAATTTCTTAGTTACTTTGGTCTTCTTTTACAGACTGTGTTCTGTGGACCTCTAGCGTTTTCTTTGTACAGTACAAGGATAGGAAATTGCCAGTGGACCTCACTGCCCCCGCCAAAGTCTTCCATGTCGGCATTCTATGTAACAATCACTTGATAAAGGGGCTCTTTCTCTCTTAAAATGTTAGCTACTCTTGTCAACAGACAAAATCATAATCCCTATTAGTGATTTAGTGACATACAGTTAAAAGCAGCATAGAATTGTGATTGATAATGAGAAATGTCAGATGCTGTCTTTAATATTCTGTGACAGAAATCGATTCTCAGTTTCTTGTCAACTTCGCACCTACTTGTGTGACTCTCTTCTGTGGTATCACTGAGTCAAAGCTGACACCATAGCTCTCCTGTGTCATAGTTAAATACAGATTCTGGACTGGTGTTTTGCTCCCCTGGACTTATATGTAGTCTGGCTGTAAATTGTTTATTTCTATGAAACTTTGAGATTTCAAGTTAATTACCTTTCACACTCTATTAATACTAATACTAGCTTTTATGTGCCCTAGTACAAAGCATCATGAACTAGAGTTCTTGGAAAGCAGGTATCTTATGTTCATGTTGTGATGACATTACTAAGAATCTTAGTAGAGAGCTGGGTGTGGTGGCGCTCACCTTTAATCCCAGCACTTGGGAGGCAGAGGCAAGCAGATTTCTGAGTTCCACGCCAGCCTGGTCTACAGAGTGAGTTCCAGGACAGCCAGAGTTATACAGAGAAACCCTGTCTCGAAAAAAGAAAAAAGAATCTTAGTAGAAGTATAGTTTAAAATCTAGTCTGTCAAAGCAGGTTTTCTTTGCTGGTACCCATTTTGTGGCATTGGGTAATAAATATATTTTAAATTTTAATTTGCCATGGTTTGAAAACAGAAGCAAATGCATTTTTATATACATGCTTAAACATAATTCTTTGTACAAAGTTTTTCTTAATGAAACTTCTTTTTAAAAGAGAGATAGAAAATGATTTTAGAAGAACCACTTGCTGTATAAAGTTTTGTGCATTTGAAGAATTGGGGGAGTAATCAGTGTTCAGAGTTGGGAGGTTTTGTTTTGTGTTTAAAGTTGTCTAAGATACACTCTCACTTTATAGCCTATGCTATTCTGACACTAAATAGTCCACAATATCCCTGAACTCATGGTGATCTTCCTCCCTGCCTCCATGTGCTGGGATTTAAAGGATTGCACCACCATGCCTGTCTCCCATTTTGACTTTTTATCACTACGATAACAGACATATTATAGCATGTCTGTCTGTTTTAGCAGAACTTGTCTTTGAAGCTTAAAGAACATATAATATTATCAGAGTTAAATAACTACCTAACAAAATACAAAACCAACCAACAAAACAAAACAAGGCCTGGTGGTGTAGAGACAGAGAGATCTCTGTGCTTTTGAGGTTAGCCTGGTCTAGAGGCCAGAAAGAGCAGTGCGAGCAACCTCTAATGTAAAAGTGCTCTGTAGTAGAGGTTACGCTTCTTGAGCAAGCACTGGAGTTCAGTCTTAGCGCCTATGTCACATCACATGGCTACAAATGACAGTAACTCCAATCTTTAAGAGATCCAATACCCTCTTCTGGGTTCCACAGGCTTAACACATACACACACACACACAAATTTTCATGTATCTATGTTTAAGTATTATTGTAGTCTATTTGGCATCTTATGTACCATTAGTCCACCTCCATTGTGTGTGTGTGTGTGTGTGTGTGTGTGTGTGTGTGTGTGTGTGTGTGTGTTTGTGTGTAGAATGCCCATAAACGTGGAGAAGTTGATATCATGTCTTCCACAATTGGGATCTTCACGAAGATCTCCAGTCTCTATTACTGAACCTGGAACTTTCTGATTGATCCTTTCTGTGCCTTTCATGTGCCATGGTAAGCAGGGGTCAGAGGACAACTTGCTGGACTCCATTCTCTTCTATCACTAAATGGGTCTTGATGATCTAATCTAGGATGTCAGAGCTGACAGAAAGCATCCTTAACTGCTGACCCATCACTTCAGTCCTGTCCTAGCTCTTGTGTGTGGGTTCTAGGGGATTGAGTTTATGTTCTCATACTTGCTCAGCAAACGTTTTACCAAGTAAGCCATCTCCTGATCCAGTGACCACCTCTTTTTAATGAGAGAACATGGTTTTATTTTTATTAATACTTCTTCTTTGACCAGATGAGCACATGAAAATTAGGCCTTTGTTTCCAGACCAGTTTTAGAAGTTCCTTCAGTTACTGATATAGGAACTTTTCCCCCTTGCTTATGATTCTGTTGTGGTCTTTTATCTGTTATTCTAGTTTGCTAATCTTTGCAAAAGGAAATCAGAAGATCTGTTATAGGGAAGAATAGGTCAGGTGCCCGTGTTCACATTGCCATGTAACTCAGAAGGACTGTACAAGAGTCAGGTAGCCAGAGTATGAGACTGTCTTTCACAGGCCAGGTTTCTAGATCTTTGCCTGACTATTCTATTCCCACCAGGAAAAATAATTAAATATTCATTTCCTCTCTGTTTCTTCTGTATATTCAGATGTCGTATACTGTTCCATTTGTTATATGTAGACAGTAGATGTGTCTTCGTAATTATAATATATATACAGATAATTAAAACATTATTTTCAAATGATTAATTTGAAGTTTTAGAATTTCCTTTTCATAACAGTTACAGTTAGGCTGTACTGTGGTGGAGAACGGTAGTCTGGATCTCACAGCATTTTATTCATCTGCTGAGTCTATGAGTTCTAAAATTTTCACCTTTCTTGTTTGCAGGCAATGTAAAGTACCATAAGTCTACCACAGTGTCTTGGGGGAGTGTTTTCCTCACTGCCTTCTGCCCTTGATCCCCCTAGATACTCATTTCCAAGTTTGACCGTGCATCGGTATCACCTACGGAGTTAGAGAAATGATTTTAACAGTCACACCATGAGCCTATACCACAGAATCTGTAGAAAGCACTGCAACCCTTGGGATAGTCCTGTGAACAACCATTACTCCTGGACTCGGTGTGGGTTAGGCTGTTGTGGCCCTTTCCCAGTGAGAGAAATATTCATTCCCTGACCATTACTCACTGCTAAGTGATAAATACACATTTTTCATTAGCAATGCAAAAGTGCTTTTGATTTTTAATATATCTTGTTACCACAGGTCGATGGCACCAACCTTCAGGGTTTTACCAACCAACAAGCAGTAGAGGTGTTACGTCACACAGGACAGACAGTGCGTCTGACAGTGATGAGGAAGGGAACAAGCCAGGAAGCAGAGCTTACGTCAAGAGAAGACACCACAAAAGATGTGGACCTCCCAGCTGGTAGAGACCTTTGTATTATCTTACCATTGTCTTCTAATTCTAAAGTGATTTCTGTAGAAAAATTGTAGAAAATATTTTGGTATTAGTTGGAACCATGGGTTTATGCATTTGCTTTACATTGGGCTCCTGAGTAAAACAGGCATACTGTTATTGTTTCTCAATTGGACATAGACTCTTCTTTCTTTCTGTCCTGACTTTAATTTAATTTGGGTATCATCAAGACTTTCTCTTCAGGGCAGGGATACAGTTGTGTCTGATGCTTTTAGGATCTGTGGGGAGGCATATGTGGGCTCTGTGTGTGTGTGTGTGTGTGTGTGTGTGTGTGTTTGTGTGTGTATGTGTGTGTGTGTGTACCTGCATTTGTACATACACAAGCATGCACAGTGATGTGTGCAAGTCTGAGGATAGGTTCACGTGCACTTCAGGTGCCAGTCTGCCTTAATTGAAATGGACTTTGTTGTTTTCCACTGTGTATGGCTTATCTGGCTGGCCACAAGGTCCTGGTGATTCTCCATGAGTATCCCTGAAAAGGACCGAAACAGTCAGCAGTGTGAGGCTGCTATCTGGAAGGTGTTTTATTGCTAACACTGTGGAGCTTTGTGCTTTTCACTATGTAATGCATTCCTAGCAGATGGACAGACAGGTTTCCAGAAAGTCCTAGCCCACTTACAGGAAGACATTAAGTCCATATGGTTACTGTGGAGGTGGTCTCTTCAAAATTAACTCTAACTGGTGGTTCAGACAAGTAAAATGGGTTAAGAAAAATTCAAATGGTTTTATTATCTATTTTATTAATTTAACTTAAAATACTTTTATCTTTAAGAAAATTGTGAAAAGGATGAAGAGTCTTTATCACTGAAGAGAAATACCAGCATATTACCGATTGAAGAAGAAGGTAACACTTAGAACCAGGCTCAGGTGTTCATTATGTTTTAGACAGAATGCTTGCAAAGAGATTAAGTCTTTATGATAGTCTAAGTTACTAAAACCATTATAAATATGCTACTAATTTCTTGGGAAAGGGGAGGTTGATAAATTTATATTCATCAATAGAATCAAGCGATTTTTAAGATTAAAATAATTCATTTATTTGTTGTTTGTTAATTTTCATGCAGAATCAGTTTGTTCTCTAACATATGCACACACATGCACACATACATACACACACACATACACACCAGACTTACTCTTGAGGTATCATTTGGTAATATGTGTTTTAACTTACTGTTTATGTATATGTAACAGTTGAACACCCAACTGTGAAACAATAGTAAAATATAAAGTATTTAAAAACAAACACAGAAACTCTTAGAATTTTTAGGAATGGAAATATGCGGGGTGTTTGTTTGTTTGTTTGTTTGGGGATTTTGGTTCTGTCAATTGTTTTCTGCTGTGATGATTATTTTCTGAGGCCAGGTCTTGCTACGAGGCCTAGGCCGGCTCCTGAGTGCTGGATTTCAGGACACATTACCACTTCTTCCTGAAAATGGGCTTGATAACAGTTTCACAGAGAATTGTTCAGGCCATCTAAGAATTCTCACTGTAGGTTTGCTAGGATGCAGTGTTTTATCATATTTCATACCAAATCTGCGCTCTTTTTATGCCTTGTCTCTGGCTTCTTTCCCTGGTCCTGGTCCTGGGTATTTGGTGACTTAAAGCCATTGAACAAGCGGGACGCTGTTTCTGTCTGGTAGAATGGATTCCACTGTTCAGAAGCCTCTTTACTCAGTCTGTGGCCTCATTATTATTTCCTCTGCTGTGAAAAGTTTTAGTTTACTTTTATTATTTAAAGAGATTTTATATATGTTATGATATCCTGGAAGGAAAATGTGTAGTGTTCATACATATTAATTACATTCTGCCATTTTTTACACTAATTAGTAAAGAAAATACTTGGGCTAAAGTGAATATCAAGAGTTGGGGAGAGGATAAAAACACTAGAACATGACTTTAAATAGGAAGTGAGGATGGGCATGAGGGGTTATGTTGAAGATGCAGAAACATTGATTTTCTTGCAGAAAAGGCAGCTAATGAAAAATTTGTATGTTTGTGGAGGGATATCAGCACCTCCAGACTTACAATCAGCAGTTCTTGAGCTATTTAAAATAAATAAGTAAATAAAGGAGAAACCTGGAGGTTATTCTAATGTACCTGGTGTGTCCATCCGGGCAGGGTGGGATGCCCCTGCCTTTCTAGAGGATGGTGATTCTGCAGGATCATCACTTGCCTCAGCACCAATGTTGGAGAAGACTGCTCTATGACTTTTTGTTTGTGTTTTCAAAGTTCTGAAATGTAGTCTGGAGGCAGGTGGGAGATAAGAATGTGAAGCTCAGATGGTGTCATCTGATTGCCTGCATTCCATTTATAATCCCCCATTATAGTCTTGTTGAGCTGTGTGAACATGGACACACACACACACACACACACACACACACACACACACACACAATTGAATTGAGGGGAAATGATTTCTGCTCCCAGAACTTGGGGTAAAGATTTCTTATGCACCCATCTCACTGTTGGTTGTTACCCCTCATATAGCTAAATTTTAATTTGGACAGAAAACACTTATTCACAGGGATACTTTCCAGTCCTGTTTGGCTTTTTTTTTTTTTTTTTTCTCTAAGCTAGACATTGAACCTAGGACTTTGCATATGACCAAACCTTTAAAAATAGTTATCAACTTTGTCCAGTTTTTCAAGACAAGTTCAGAATCATTAACTAAAGCATGATGAGCCTGGAATGAGAGACAAGGATAAGTGGTAAAAATCTGAGTTCTCGAATATTCCTTAAAGTAAGGTAAAGACTGTAAAGGAATAGAGGTTTTAAAGAGAAAGCATTTATGAGTAAGCACCAAGTGATAATATATGTGTTGTAGGGCTGGTTGCATGTGTTATAGGGCTGGTTGTATGTGTTGTAGGGCTAGTTGTATGTGTTGTAGGGCTGGTTGCATCTGTTGTAGGGCTAGGGCTGTAGCTCAGTAGCAGAGATGTAGTACAGGGCCAGCTTTCAGCTCCACATTCTGTATTCACAAATATGTATGTCGCTTGCTTGGTGCCTTTCTTATTGGTTTAATGGCTTTTTTTTTTTGGCTCATTAGTGAGATTCTGACTACAGGTTTTTATCTTAATACACATTCTCATTTCTTCTTTGTTTCATACTTTTATATTTTTTTCCTGGTTATAGGTTGTCTGTTATAATTTATTTGGTATGTGTGTGAAATAATATCATAGCCTCCTTTTCTCCTAACCATAGTTTTACTGCAATCCTTATTCTTTTAAAGAACATTAGAAAGTGTATGGAGACTTGAATGGAAAGCCTAGTTAGAGCTTAAAAGCTGTGCATTAAAAAAGAATACTGTTGCATATGCAAACATTAGTCTAAATTAGAAAATTAAAATTCAATAAAATACGAGGGAACCTATGAAGAGTCTGATAAAGTACAACAGGAAGGATTTGCCTTCTGGTGAAGGATTTGCCTTCTGGTGAAGGATTTGCCTTCTGGTGAAGGATTTGCCTTCTGGTGAAGGATTTGCCTTCTGGTGAAGGATTTGCCCCACCTTTCTGGTGAAGAAGGTGAGTTTTGTGTGCTGGTACTGACTTTAGTACTTTGACTGTTTTAGGGTATCCACTGTTGTCAGCTGAGCTGGAAGAAGCTGAAGATGTGCAGCAAGAGGCTGCCCTGCTGACCAAGTGGCAGAGGATTATGGGAATTAACTATGAAATAGTGGTAGGTTGGCTTGCTCCTCCTGTTTCCTCACTTGGACCTGTGTCTGTACAGGAAATTCTTGGGGAAAATAAAGATGCTCATTGGGAAGAGGCCTGGAGAGAGGTCAGAGGTTGGAGTTTCTCAAAGCTGTCGTGTTGCTAAGGAACTGAAATACATGGTTTGCAAGTTTGAGAACTCAGGTGTCATCATGCCTCAGTATTTCTGAGAGTAGTGAAAGTAATGTACATACAAGAAAGGATTTCCTGATTCTACACATGTGATTTATAGAAAGAACCGGCATAGAATGACAACTTACTTCAAATAAGTTAAAGCTTACCATGAGCTAAGACTGAGCTGTAGGCTTTCCCTCCTCCCTCCCTTCTTCCTCATCTATCTTCCTTCCTTCTTTCCTTGTTAAAAAATGTCTCTTAAGGCAAGGCGTCATGTAGCCCAGGCTGGCCTCAGAATTGCCGCAGACCCTTTTAGGCCCCTTGTCTGCATGGAACGGGTTCTCTGGAGCAAGTGGGCAAGAATTTGGTGAGTGACAGACACACACAAGGGAGTGTGGATCTGAATGTAATTGTAAGATCGAGCATCAAACTTTTTATACAGCAGGGTAACAAGAAACCAGAGAAGAGATACATCCACCAATATAAAGGAATGAATACATCAAAAGGACTTACAGGAACCAGGCAATATTTAGAGTAAATAATAAACAGCTCTGCCTAGAATCAGCTAGTGACAAGTAAGGATTTCACACCCTAGTCACAATTTGTGCTACTCCTTTGAGCCTTGTGGGAACTAGCACCAAGTAGTTGTGTACTAGCGGACCTTATCATGAATAATGTATTACCACAACCCCCCTATTTCCTAGGCCCAGGTAGATTCTTGCATATGAAGGTAACTTGGCTGTACTTTTAAGTATCTGTAAGGAATATCCATTTATCAGAAGAGTTTACCAACGTGCTTCTAATATGCAGTGTAGTCTGCTATACCTGGCTGTAGTGAAGATTCCTTTCTCAGTGGGAAATCCATCTATTCCCTAAAGCTATTGTCCCTACAAACATTCTGTAGACCAGCTCTGAGCTGCTTTGGCACCTTTCTATGTAATGCTAAATAGTTTCCCTGTCTCTAGATAGTTTTCTGAATTCCCACTGAAAATCAAGAATTCTCTAGGACTGTTGGAACGCTGGAAGGCTTACCTTATGTCGGGATTCATTTTATGCTTATAATAGAAATCCTACTAAATGAGCATGTGGATCCACATGCCAGACTAATGTAGGGATATACGGGTTGCGAGAATGTCTTCCCAGGAGATGAGTTCCTTTTGAAACTCTGTGTCTCATGAGTGCTTTTAGGCCTTTCGACCTGTCAAGCCCTACACTGGGGTATCCGTAACACAGATTCTCTGCACAGACAAAGGACCAGGCATTCCTGAGCCCTCTGTTTTCCTTTCCCTAGTGCTGCACATACAGGTGTGCACCATGCTCTACCGACATCGCCTTTATCATTCTTAGGCATTTAGCTTTTGTGATACAGTGATTCTGCCTCACTTTTCATATCACTTATGGCAGTGTTGGATATTTATTTGCTATTATAAAAGGTAACAAAGTTGACACATCATTAAAAGGTCAGGAAATTCGAAAGCAAAAGTAAAGCCCTACATTCAGTGTAATTTTTCATATTTATAATATCCTTATGCCTCTGGGTTAGAAGAGGTAAAAGAAAACAGATGATATGTATTCCAAGTAGCTCTGACTTTGACTGCTAAGTAGTATTGTCAATGGTGCACTTCATTTTCATAGCAGTACCTGTTTGTAAAAACTCAAGGTAATTAACAGTCAAATAAGACATGAGTAGATACAGCCAGGAACATTATAACTCTTAAGTTGGGGAGGAATACAGTAGGGCCAGGTGAGGAGCACTTCATTTAGCACTGACTTCATGGGTGGGATTAATGTGACTGGTATGCACAGCATCATTTGGTGTTTAGTGGGTAATTGAATGAGAGGTGGGCCCCCCACAAGCCATTTCATCTATATCAGAACCAGTCCTGAGCTGGAAAGGTCCCTTGTGTACCTGTTGTCTGTATGAGAGTTCCAGTCCTCTCCTAAGAGCAGAAGCATGCTGTATGACAGGATGCTTTGTGGTCTGTGCTCTGGTAAATGGGAGTAACTCTGCCTTTTCCTTGCCTACTGTGTACTTGGCAGCATTAATATAATTATAGAGGGGGTGTGGAGCAGAGAGAGCTGGCGACTTCAGTGGGAGCCTGGCCATTTTTTAGAGTAGTTGAGCTTTAATTTGGGTTTTCAGGGTTGAGAAGAATGCTTCTGAGCAATTAATCTCAGAGTCTGGTGACTTCACTCTCATACTTACCTTTCACCAACCACCTTAAGATGTGAGAGGTCTTGTGTGGTAAAGTTATTATTTATGGGAAATGACACATGGCACCCCATGATGTGCATAACAGCAAGCCCCAGGTATACAGTCTCCAGGCCGTTTGCTGTGCTCAGGTCTATAAGAATTATTGCATGAGGATAGACATATCCCTTTAGTCTTGGTCTGTGAAGTCATTCGACCTAAGTATTTTTCACTGGTAACACTACTGTGATATGTAGCTTATAACAAGATTTTTAAATTTCTTTGACTTTTTTTTTTTTTTTTTGGATGAACTTAACAATATTTACATGACTAGAAAAAAACTCCCAGAAGAATGTTAGAGTTGTGACAATTTTTCTCTTTTCAGGTGGCTCATGTGAGCAAGTTTAGTGAGAACAGTGGGCTGGGGATAAGTCTAGAAGCAACAGTGGGCCACCACTTCATCCGGTCTGTGCTACCAGAAGGCCCTGTGGGACACAGCGGGAAGCTCTTCAGTGGAGATGAGCTCTTGGAAGTAAGACCTTCTGATTTCCTTCTTTCTACTCATGCAAGTTGGGAAAGGATGCTGAAGAATTAACAGTGATGAATATATCATAAAGTCAGTCCAAAGCAGAGATACCAAAGCTGTGTGTGAACTCTGACTTGCAGATCCAGTTCCGTATATTCTTTCTTGGTGGTTTTGTTCTGTTGTGTTTTATGCTGTTTTATCCTTCAAAGACTATGAAACCTCCATGACTATTTTTTAAGTGTATATTCAGTTCTTAGAATAGTCAACTCCTTCATATGCTTCCATAGAGAATAACGACAAACAGCAAACACATCCTGTCTGTCCCCACTCGCTCCATTCTTGCCACTCAGTAGCTATCTACTGGTATTTGTTTCTCTGCAATCTGTCAATGTTTTTTTTTTTTTTAATGCAGAGATAAAAAAATAGAAAAAAAAGTTTCCAGTTTTAAAAACATTTTACCATACTATATATGCCATTTCTAGTCTTTCTTAGTAAATTCATTAAATGCTAATTCTTTGTAGCCTTTTCTCCTGCATCCACTAGGAATATTTTTATTCTCTCTTCCTACCAAACATTCACAGATCAAACCTAGAGAGAAGCTGAGGGTTTTACCATGGTACTTGAGAAGCTCTAGGTACAGCAAGACTCTGAGCTCGCATTCAGATCCTGTTTGGAAGTACTTGCACAGGTCTAACTGCAGGTCTCAGCAAGGCAGAACCACTGCCATTACCATAAAGAAATGTATGTTGTGGGAAAACGGTGTTCCCCCACAGACCTTTGTGTGGACTCGTCTTTCTGCAGGTGAATGGTATAAATTTGCTTGGGGAAAACCATCAAGACGTGGTGAATATTTTAAAAGAATTGCCTATAGATGTGACAATGGTGTGCTGCCGTCGGACTGTGCCGCCCACTGCCCTGTCAGAAATGGATAGCCTGGACATAAATGATCTTGAATTCACAGAAAAGGTATGAGACTTGCAGAAGGAAAGCTAATTTGATGCTTAATACTGTTAGAATGTTAAAGTATTTTTATTTTCCTCAAGACTTGATTTTTTTTCTTTTTTAAGAGTCTATGCTTGCCAGGCAGTGGTGGCGCACGCCTTTAATCCCAGCACTTGGGAGGCAGAGGCAGGCGGATTTCTGAGTTTGAGGGCCAGCCTGGTCTACAGAGTGAGTTCCAGGACAGCCAGGGCTACACAGAGAAACCCTGTCTCAAAACAAAACAAAACAAAACAAAACAAAACAAAACAAAACAAAAAGAGTCTATGCTTATACAATAGATCTAGAACCCAAACAGCTTGGGCTTGTGTTTAATCAAAATTGATGCTTACACTGAACAAGGCACCTCTACTTTCTAAACCTCAGTTGTTTTTTCTTCTGTAAGATGTATGCTAGGATGTTGCCCATCTCAGGGAGACTCTCTATAGGTGAAAACAGTTACAACAGATAACACTGCACACTGTGAACTTGACAGTAGGTACTCCCAACAGCATTCTGTGTACTTAACAGGAGGTACCACTGCACCATGTGTTCTTGGAGTGCCTTCAGTAACTAGTTTGACCCCAATTGGCAGAAGTATGCAAATAGTACACAGATGGAAAAGCATATCTTTATTTACCCACCCAACTGCATCTGGTTTGCAGTCGACCATTTAAAAAATAGCTAAAATATAGAAGGATGTGTTTTAGTGTATGTTTGGCTTTTAATTCATTTGTACATTTTAGTGTGAGATCATAAGCTAACTCACAATTCACATCAAATAATTTTCTATGATGTATATTTTTTATATGCTTATTCTTATCTGTTTGAATCAAAATATCCAAGAACAGAGCTAATCACCTTTTTGGAAGGTGCTGCAATGTAGACCCCTAGTCAGATCTTATGAAGGAGTGATTTCTTTTATATTATGCTGAAGGAATAAATACAATGGAGTAATTTTGTAACTTAAAGGGTAAAGGACAGAGTTTATCATTCACGTGGGTGATCATCACAAGAAAGAACAATAAACATGATTCCAAATTGTGTGCCAGTCGAAGGCTGAGCCATGGCCATGCCTGAACATGTTCACATGTTCACATGGTCACAGGATAGCAGAGGAGAAGATTTGCGTCTGTGGCTCTAGGCAGTGCAATAGAATATCAAAAGCAAAGGCAGCACACAAACTGGACAAACACACCTTTCTTAAATTTGATATGCTCATGAAGAGAAGTGGGGTTGGCTTAACCTGTGTGTTTCTTTTGTTTTCGGGTTTGTTGTTGTTGTTGTCATTTGTTTTGTTTTGTTCTGAGAGAGAAATTAACATTTGAAGCCCAGTTATCCCTACTTAGTCTATATAATTTTATGCACGGTAGAGACCTTATTTGCATATAATACAAAACTTTACACACACCAACTTTTTCTTGAATTCATCTTATGTTATATGCATTGTTTTTAGTTAATAGCAATACCACACTTCTTTTTATTTTTCATGTAGAGGTGATTCAAATGTACACAAAATGTGAAAGTCACACATAAGCTGTGTAGTAGATGCATAAGGACTAAATAAGCTTATGGAAAGTTCTAGCTTATATATATATATATTTTTAAAGATTTATTTTATTTATTATATGTAAGTACACTGTAGCTGTCTTCAGACACTCCAGAAGAGGGCGCCAGATCTCATTACGGATGGCTGTGAGCCACCATGTGGATGCTGGGATTTGAACTTATCACCTTCGGAAGAGCAGTCGAGTGCTCTTACCTGATGAGCCATCTCACCAGCCCCCTCTAGCTTATATTTTTAATGCCTTTATGACTTAGGATTTTGAGCGTGTTTTGGTTGGTTCAGACAGAGGAACCCAGTTTTCTTGCAGTATGTCATTGCTATTCCCTCTGATACAAGAGATGACTGGTCTGTTGTTCAGCCTCATATAGATCTAGGAGAATTCATTGGGTCCTCCGAGACAGAGGACCCCATGCTGGCGATGTCTGATGTGGGTCAGAATGCAGAGGAGACTCCAACACCGCTGGCCATGTGGGAGGCAGGCATTCAGTCCATAGAGCTGGAGAAAGGGAGCAGAGGCCTCGGCTTCAGCATTTTAGACTATCAGGTAAATATATTTTCCTAATTACCACAAGGACGCCATATTCTAAAAGTAAATTGTTATTAGCAGATAAAAGATAATAAAATTTTACAGTTAGTAATAGCATTTTCTTGTTCAAATTGCTCAGGATAGTAATGTAGTCAATGTTTGTTTTAGCACTATATTTATTGAACTGTTTTATGTTTTAGCTTGAAAAATTGTACAGAATATTAGGAGTATCAATACTGTGGGTTCTCTCTCATTTGGGAATATTTTTATTTCTATGCTCTTAATTTAGAGCTTACACTTTAGCACTAATCCATGAAGTATTAGCTATTTCTTTCTTCTGTATAATAAGGAAGATTTTACACTTGGACATATCACAAATTCTAACCATTCCAATCATTTTACCAAATTTATGATTGTTTACAAGTTGGCTCAGTGCAGTCTGCCCCCTTCCCTGGATTGTTTTGTGCTTGGCAAAGAGGAAATGCTAGGCACTGTCTGATAGAACACAGGTGTTACTCTTAATAGTCTTGACCTCAAGCTTTCTGAGTATTCTAGACCATATTTGTAGCAAAAATACCACATGCCTCCCTTTTGTAGTTCTTCCTTTGTAATTACAAGACCTTCCTCAGAGAACATCCATCCACTATACTATTGTTACTCATGCCCTTGACATCAGCTTCAAGCGATAACTTAAACACTTGACATTTTACCTCAGATTAAAGTTATCTAGCATTATCCAGGGGTCAACTTAATGACAGTAGCAAATGAAGCTTCCATTGCTTCTGGCAAACTCTGGTCTTTCTAAAATTAAGTAGATGTTAGCTTGTTCTAGGTACTCATTAGAACTTCATATGAAAACGTAAGATGCTTGAAACAAAGTATATTTGTAAAATAGACTTCCGAAGTCTGAATGAGCTGACTGATTTTCCCCCTCCTCCCCTGCTAGGACCCGATCAATCCAGCAAACACAGTAATAGTCATTCGTTCTCTGGTGCCTGGTGGCATAGCTGAAAAGGATGGACGACTTTTTCCAGGAGACAGGCTCATGTTTGTCAATGATATTAACCTGGAAAACAGCACTCTCGAAGAGGCCGTGGAAGCCCTGAAGGGAGCGCCCTCAGGGATGGTGCGGATAGGAGTGGCCAAGCCTTTGCCTGTAAGAACTTGGATTTTATTGATTTCTTGTATATATGCAAGGGAAATGGCTGAGGAGAGCAGAATAGTTATTTAGAAGCAAAGCTTTTTTTGTTTGTTTGTTTTTGCTAGTTCAGGACAGTATTTGACGTTTCATAATCTGTTGGCACTGAAGCATATGATGAGTATTCCTGCCACTTTAAGTGGGACTTAATGAATAGAAAATATAAATTTGTGGGCACATAAGGCTCCATAGTAATCCTAGGAGGAGGAAAGAAGGAAGAGCATCCCTCAGTACAGAAGCCAACGGAGACTGGGGAGGGGGTCATTTCAAGGTCACATAGATAAGGGGCATAGCTAATGGTTTTCTGGCTACCAGTACTTTATATTATGGGATTTGACATTTTATTTAAAACCTCTGCTAAGAATGGATTCTGTTGACTATTGAGATTAAAATCTTGATTACTATTTAAAGAAATAAAAGAAAAATGCTTTTCCTTTAAAAGGTGTACATGGGTTACTGACAGCCAGTGATGTGGAAAGACAATTAGTATTTTCGTTTTCATTAGAAAGTAGAGTACACCTGTAGAGCTCTTAGTGTCTTAGAATGGCAGCCTGAGTTTAGTAGAGGAATTCAAGCATATGATAGCCCTGAACAGTTTAGTTTCACTTGGTCCTGTGAGCTATGTTGGATTTATGGTCCCAAGTTGTCTGCCTGGAGTGTAGGGGCCAGCTTTAAGTGTGTTCAGAGTTTCTTCAGCTGTTCTCATGATGGCTGGGAAGATGTGCTCACCTCTGCATTTCAGAGAGGTTGCATGAGTTCACCATGTCCTCAGAACCATTCTTTGTCAAGTAAATTGCATTCTTTATAATAGCACTTGAGAGAGAGAGAGAGAGAGAGAGAGAGAGAGAGAGAGAGAGAGAGAACAAGAACTTAGCATTGATTTTCTTTAATGCTTTATTCTACAGCTTTTAAAGTCTTAATACTTAAAGGGATTCCCTTGAATTATTTAGCCAGAGTATTTATCAGATAAAAAATGATGAGACAGTTATAATAAAATTATTCATTTTATTGTCATTTGTAAGAATAGAAAGGGGTTCTCGTGTAATCGTTGGTGGGTATGCTCGGATTTTCCTAGGCCTCTGTCTCCTTTCAGATGAGATGATTAGGATCAGTATTTATCTAACTACACAGCTTTCTTTCTATGTTGAGGTCACATGTTACCACTTGGAGACTCAACATTCCCTCATTCTTCTTCCTCTTAAATCCCTCCCCACTTTCTGCCCTCTTTGCTGTTCTTTCTTTCCCACAACCCCCTTCCCCACACCAATGTTCTGCAGCTATCACCAGAAGAAGGGTATGTTTCTGCCAAGGAAGACAGCTTTCTCTGCTCACCGCACACCTGCAAGGAGTCAGAACTATCCGACAAAGCCCTCTTCAGGGCTGACTTGGCTCTGGTTAGTGGCCACAACTGATCCAAGCCTTCTTTTAAATTCTTATAAATCTTACTTTAAAAAATTATTTTGCCACAGTTTTTATTGAATTGCTTGTTCAGCGTATGAAGAAGCTCGATGTGCACGTATTTTTTTAAACTAATTTTTTTCAAATTGGGTCTTTAACATTATATATTATTGCCAATACAAATTTGGAGGGGAGATAATTATGCTTGTTGGTGTTTTTACATTATAAGCTTTTGATTAGCTATTTCAGAAGGTATTGATGTATTTATAGTAACTATAGTATAGAGGTGACTTTGGTTCTCTCTGGGGACATTATAATTTAGAGTACTGTGGACTCTGTGAAGTGCTGTGATGTTAAACTCATACATTAACATAGCAAATTCATTTGAAAACATGAAAGAACACAAAGATATCATTGATTCATTCCTTTTTTTCTTTCATTTTTCTTTTCTGAGACAGGGGCTCACTGTGTTGCCATGGCTTGTCTGCAACTGACAGTCAGCCATCCACCTGCCTCTGCCTCTGCCTCTGCCTCCTGAGTGCTGAGATTTGAGCCATATGCAGTCATACTCGATTCATAGTCTTAAAGCAGATCAAGAGACCACATCCTCTTCTAGGGTTTGGTCAGCATCTTTGTACCCCTTTAAATGAATGCCAGTTGAGAAGATCACTTCCATTCGTATGGAAGCCCAGTGCATTGTAACAGTCCCAGCATTCCCCAGTCTTTTTGGTGAGCTCTGTCTGCTTGAACTGGTCACTCAGCTCCTGGCGGACCTTATGTTTCATCTCTACAGTAACCGAGTTAATTGGATTTTAGAGTCTCTTGAGATTTAAAGACATCAGTGGTAGCTGTACAAATTCTATTTGAGTATTCTTTTTGGTAGTACTTTAAGACAAGCTTTTATCTATTATAATGTGGCATATGGCTCAATTAATACTGTCTGGATTGTACCAAGTGTTTTTTATCCAGATTGTTTTACATAGTATGCATTTGTAGATGATAACATCTGCATAGTAACTTTCTAGTGAATTTGAACAAATATTTAAAATATATTATCTGCCTGTGATTGATATTCTAAGAGACTAACTTTGAAATGTTTCAGCAGCATTTTAACAGCTGTTTCTATTGATATGGCTTGCTAATGTTAAATGTTTATTACTTATTGCTTCTGGAAACTAGTTCAGACTCTGACTACTTCAAAGTTAGTGTGACTCCAGCCTAATAGAAAGTCACATAACTGCCTTTATGAATATTAGTTTATTAGTTGACTATGAAGAATGATAACCTAATTCTTTTCATCATAAAACATTACTAAGTTATTTTCCATACTTATATAACTAAACTTGAAATTGATTGATTCATTTGTTAATTGCTCCTATTAGCTCTTAAATTGGTGGAATAGGATGAAATAGTGTCTGACTCAAACACTATCTTGCCTCTTCTGTGGGTGGTCTGTCCATCTTTGTGCTGCCATATCAGTGCTGTTTTCAAGTGGGTGAGAGTGGGGAAGGCACATGCAGAAAACAGGTCAGACAAGGGCATAACTGTGTCTTTTAGTTCAAGTGGAGACAGTGACGTGTGGTAGGGTACGGTAACCAGCTGGTCTTACTTTATTCCTAGATAGATACACCTGATGCTGAGTCCATAGCTGAATTACGATTTGAATCTCAGTTCTCTCCTGATAATGACAGTGTCTACTCTACACAAGCCTCTGTCTTATCTCTTCATGATGGTGCTTGTAGTGATGGCATGAACTACAGCCCCTCTCTTCCATCATCTCCTCCCAAGGTACGACAGCATGTCACTTTATTTTGGAGAAATGTCTGTGTATAACCTTTTGGAGATCAGAATTTCTAGGAATTGTAGGAGTAGCGTGTCTTGGTTATTGTTCTCCTCCTGTGAAGAGACATTATGACCAAGGTGACTTGAAAGAGAAAGCGTTTAAGTGGGGACATGCTTACAATGTCAGAGGATTAGCTCATGATTATGGCAGAGAGCAGTGTGGCAGGCAAGCAGGCATGCCTCCACTCTGCCTCATAGGCACTCCACTGTGGAGTGTTAGCTAAGAGCTTATATTGCATCCACAAGCAAGAAGCAGGTAGGTAGTGAGACTGAGACTGGTGTGGGCTTTTGAATTTTCAGAGCTCACTCCCAGTGACACACCTCCTCCAACAAGGCCATATCTCCTAATCCTTCTAAGCAGTCCACCAACCGGGAACCAAACATTCAAATCTAGGAGCCTGTGGGGACCACTCTCATTCAAGCCACCACGTTGCATATTGATATCAGATTTCTCCAGTCACAGGCTCACATCAGATCAGAGTCAAATGTCACTATGTTGTTGATTGTTTAGACTTCTACTGACTAGTTCTAATGTTGGTGAGACAGGCTGATAGAAATAAAAGTTCAAAGATTTTTTAAATATTTTCACAATATATTTCTCAAATTATGCTTTTAGCAATTAGGAAACTTTAGAATGACTTTTAAAATTTCTTTAAAATAACTTTTATGCAAAAGATAGAGTAAAAGGTGTTTTTTGTTGTAATTTAACAATCACTAGCTAATTTATACTTAGTGCTGTCAATAAGGTGATGTGTTATCAATGAATATTCTACATAAAGATTATGGTGGAAGGCAGTGTGTGTTTATATCAATGGATATGAGTACAGAGAATAGTCATTATGACACATCTGCTGTTGATACCTGAAACATGTCTTATCAATATGAATGCTACTACTCTATTAATTTTCTTGGTGACATACTCTATAGTGTTTAAAATGGTATTTTAAATGGGACAAGATTTTAAGTGTAAACAGACATCTTGATAATGTGTTTTACTTTGACCATCTGATTGTTAGAGATTGTTTCCTCTCTATTTTTGACACTGTTTTTCACTTATTGTTGATTTGTGCATCTATTTCAATCATGTTTTTTTGTATTGACTGCTATTTCTGTTCATTCAAGAGAATCTCTGAGAAGTAATTTATAACACAATTATATACATATACTGTAAATATCTGAGTATATTAGAGAAAAACTTAAAGTTTATGGCTCTGGCACTTCCCACATGTTATTTTGAAGAAACCCAGGACATATGGGGCTGCTGCTCTATCCGATTTATCCGTTGTGTGCAATGGTGACTGGGTACAGAACCAGGTGTCTAGGCAGACAGTTCACATATGGATATAATTTTTGTATTGGAAATATACAGTAAATGAACATGAAGACAAAGAAGTTGAACAACATTTTCTCTTAGTGTGATACTGTTTCCTCATACATTGAATTCAGTGTGAGATAGCCCCATTAATGAGGAGGTTGGGAAGCAAGATGCCTTAGGTCTGCCTTTGTGTTCTTTCTTTCCAGCACAATACTTTGTGTTATGTCTGATGTGTGCCTGTTCCTTTTGCCCATGCCACCAGGCACCGTCCTGGACATTGTTTGCAGGTTAAGGTCTTAAGTGAGCAGCCTCTCCTTGCCTGCACACCTGAGGTCCCTGGCTGCAGACTGTGTGGACTGTGTTCAGTTTTGATCAGCCTTAGGACTGGAAGCTAGTTTTATCTCCTGGTGGGATCCCCGAAACCATAGCATTGCACACTTCTTCTTGCCAGTGGGACAGATTGCTTTGTTTACTGTGGTAATTGTTACTTCAAGGGATTCCTCAGTCTGCAGACCGAGAAGCATACATTTTACAGGGCAAACACTGGCTCTGTGCAGCACAACATACTGACTTGTTGAAGTCGGTTTGCCTCGTTTTTGTCTAAGCAGCTTACTCTTTTGTTGAATCAAAGTTTGTTAAGCTGACCTGACAACTGAAATATTTAAACTACAAAGCAAAAATAAGCCATTAATGAGGATGTTTAAACGTCCTGTGGGCTTTCAGCTTCCTTAGTAAAACATTGCAACTCTGGTGTTTTCTTGTGTTGTGGTTTTGTTTGTTTTTGTCTCTTAATTTTTGTACTTAGATCTCTTCTAGGGAAAAATTATAAAAGCTGAATAAATTATATGATATATCCTCCCTGTTTACACTAAGTTCATCATACAGGGTTTGTTAAGGAATTCATAATCGAACTTGATAAAAGCTCGATAAGCTTACCTCTAGACTCTTACATTAATTAAATGCAAATCAAATTAATAGCATCTATGGCTATTTAAGAATATGTGGTTATGTATACTATATAACCATATACTATGTCTGGGTAATGAAGAAAACCAGATGCTTGTGTATAGATTTGTAAGAGTGACCAAGCAGCGTTTCTTGCAGTTTTCGACTTACTCTGTAGAGACTGGAATTGGCGCTTATGCCCCCTAGAGACATACCTTCACTGCTTGGTTAGGTATGCAACTGGAATCCATAGGTGCTGACCTTGGAGCATGTGCTTTGTCATGGTGGCAGCTTGTGCTTAAAGAGCACAGTTTAGCCTCATGCAACAGGCTAAGCTCTCTCTGTGAGTTCCTGCCTCTGCTCATATATGAAGTCTCCCATATTGGCAGCTCAGGGAGTATATTATACTTTAGTTATATTCATTAATACTTGTAAGTTTAAATTTATTCACATCTGCATTATCTGGATTACAGGCCATTTAGTGAAATTTTCATTTCAGTTGAACATGGCTTCCCCATCACTTGAAGGCTACTTTAATTTTATTTGCGCTCTCTCTCTCTCTCTCTCTCTCTCTCTCTCTGTCTCTCTCTCTCTCTCTCTCTCTCTCTCTCTCTCTCTCTCTCAATAAGGTCTCGCTATGTAGCCCTGCAATGTAGACCAGGCTAGTCTTGAACTTGTAGCTCTGCCTGCCATGCCTCATTCCCACTCACAGTGCAGGCGTCTGGGGCTAAAGGCTGTGCCACAAAACCCAGTGCATCTAGGCTTTTGCAGGAGGGTTTGGAGTTCCAGGCAAGGCAGGTTTACCAGTGAATACTAAAATAAATACAAAAAAGTAAAAGGTGCATTTAGTTTCAACATAGCTATAGCGATGGTTTTTTTTGTTGTTGTTCTAGCTTTTAATTTGGGGGATAATTTAAAAAAAATATTTCATTTTCCTTACTGCTTCCAAAAACATGACAGAATTCAATAATACTCATTTTCCAAAATTGAATGTCAGTTGATGTCTGTTTAAATACTCAGCACAGTTTCTATGGAAATTTTTGCTTTAAAAAATGGCCTAATAAAACAATTGGTCAAGATTTAATAACTATGTTAAGTCCCCTGCAATCTAGTGTCCTGTTATAGCACATTCTCAGCCTGCCATCGGGGATGAAATGGTCAGGACTAATTCTCCAGGAAACGTAGTGTGTCCCAGTACAGGGTGAAATTGTGTTTATTATAAACCTTTGTTTACTTTATACACCAAACACACCTACTGGATTTCATTGCAGTAGAAAGTGGCCCCCACACCCTACAGGTCTCTGCTTTGTAGCACTGTCATATGTTATTGTGCCAGCATGGCCACGTCTGTTTTGTGATGATTTGGAGAAGAGCTTATGATTGAAAGTTAATCGAGGCGGTAGGATGAGAACAACTGTAGAGCATCAGTGAAGGAATCGCTGGCTCTTAGGAATGAAAGATATGCCTTTAGCACATTAGGGACCATATGAAAGTAGAAAAGGACGTGTGCCTCAGTTTTAGAAAACTGGAAAATGGCAGTAAGGTAGAAGAGTTGGGACTGTGAAGTACAACATTAGTTCTCTGTTAAACTGCTATTGCTATTACAGCTGTCGGAAACATCAGCATTGGCTTATCTGTATACATCATTATCCATTAAAGTAGTGTGGTAATGAGCAACCTTAAGTTTTGCATTAAATTTAAGAAATACAGCTTTTCACATATATATGTATATACATATACACACAATACACATATCTATACCTATATCTATATATCTATATATACATACACACACATAAAGCCTTTTAATTTCTCATCTATCCTCATTTTTTATGAGGTCAAGAATATGCCAAATATTTTGAGAGAATTCACTTAGAATATTAAGAAGCATGGGAGCCAGGTGTGGTGGCGCATGCCTTTAATCCCAGCACTCGGGAGGCAGAGGCAGGTGGATTTCTGAGTTCGAGGCCAGCCTGGTCTACAAAGTGAGTTCCAGGACAGCCAGGGCTATACAGAGAAACCCTGTCTCGAAAAAAAAAAAAAAAGTATGGGAAACTAAGAAGAGTTGTTTTAGACATTTGTCTAGAGGAAAGAAGATGTTTTACTTCAACTCATTACATTTGAATGTTACAAACATTTAGGGTATTCAGCACCTATAAGCTTCTGAAGCAGGCGTGCATCATCTGGCTTGTTGATTAGCTGTTCCCTTTCAGTGTGTCTGGACCACTTTCCATGAATAATGCATGGACATTTCTGTCCTACAATTTCCAGTAAGCCCTTGCTAACAAGGGCAGATAGACTGCTTTTACTGATGAAAAGCAGATTTGATGATGTTTCTTTGAGGCATGAGTGAGATGATTTTCTGCTAATTATTGCAATTAATTTAATAATTCCAAAACTTAGCAGTCCTTTGGTAAGTAGGTTGTGTTTTGTACGAATAAAATAACTGAAATTGGAAAGCGGAGCCAACAGTTTCTCTAGATTGTGGGATGTGGTGGCAGCTACTTTCTATCCTTTGTTCCTAATAATACTAAAGATGTTAAATACATCTGTGAGAGACCACTACATCTATTCTTGTGCTAAGAATATTTCATAATTCAGAACAGTGAAAACTTATATTAAAGACCAGGACATAAAGTAGATTATTTTGAAATTGTTAACTTCATGACAGAAAGGGATAGACCTACATCCTGTCTCACAACTGAAGGATCCTGGATGGCTAAAATGTAAAACAATTAGGTGTAAAGTAGAAGGAAAATATTAGAAAGTATCACCCTTCTTCTGTGGAAATTGTGTGTAGATGAAGCCCAGAATCCCCCAAATTGCAAATTTGGTTATGTCAAGAACTTAATCATAGCAACATATTACATATGCAAACTTAGAATCCTGGTAAGCTCTCACTAGAATTCATATTCTAAAAAGAAAAGGTGAATGGTACCCAGTAAAAAGAGCCAGAAGGTGTGAGTAGAGAGTGTTCACACAGGATACACAGGTCTACCTATGTTAATCATTAGGAGCACACATGGGAAAATGCTGCCTGTACACTTTCTCCAGATCGTATTTCCAAGCAAACCCAGGGGTTTTAAGAATAGTTCGTGTGCACCCACTGCCTGCTTCTGTGATAGAACACTGGAATGGCTGAAGAGCTGTACCACTATTGCAGGCATGGTTTGCTTATAAACATTGCCTAATTAGATAGCTGTAGTAACTAAGGGTTGCTGGGCCCTTCCTAGGATGTCAAGCCTGTTTTCAGCTCTTCTTGTCTCCCTCAGAAGTGCTATACTAGGATCTATTGTTTTCCCCATGAAATAGGTGAGAGGACAGAGGAGAGAGGTGAGAATTGTGAAGTTGGCCAAAGCTTAAGCTAATTGTGAGTCAGTACTGGAACTGAGGCTTCAAGAATACCGGTCCACCCTTGCCTGTCAGTAACTGTGCTCATAGGGAGGGTGAAGTGGACTTTAAACACTGACATCAAGATATAAGACTGTGGAGAAAATCAAGTGAAAGTACTAAATGATGGTTCTGTTTAGATTTTAAGATATTAGCCTTATGTGCAAGTATATAAAGATAGTTGCAAGATTATGCAAATGCATAAAATGGGGGGATCAATATCTAACTGATCTGGACATATGTCAGGGGGAAGTTGATGGACAGGGATCCACATGCAAAGACTTTTATATTATTCTCTGTCCATAAGCAGTATACATTTGTACAACATGGACCTCTTATGTCTGGATTGTTCTTAAGACTTTTGTACTTTAAAAGAACTGAGAATACTGTAGCTGTTGTTCTATGGTTTAATGCTTCCATAGTGTATAAAACATCCTGAGTTCAATCCCCAGCATCATAAGAAATCAAAAATGTAGATGAGAGGATCTAAGGAAAACAAACTTCTGCACAGCTGTCTGTAAAGGAGCTACACTGTCTCAAGGATGTAAGTGTAAAGTATGTCTGCTGTGAGAAGAGGTATGCAGCCATATAGGACCGTAGGATTTTAAGCTTTCAAAGAGTTGTAGAAATTTTCTAGTATGTAGCTATCAAGACAGATTCTTTGATATACAGATTGCTAATAAGAAAAAGTAGATTAGAGCAGGTTTCTCTGGCTTTCTGATTTACTATTGCTTATTAGAGCTTACAGAACATGCAGGTTTTCGGTAGTAATCTGAATTTCAAGCATTTCTGTTCTTCTGCATGAACAGATATCTATGAACAATTTTCTCCTGGAGGGTGCTGGGATTCTAAAGCCATGGATCTCTTACTTGGTCCTCTCAGTCTATCAAGTGTGATTTGGGGATATTTGAATAGTTGTGATTTGCTTCTCTGTCTATCTTTAACTTGGAGTTGTTAGCTTGTAGCTAGAACTAAATCTTGTATCTAAAGTTATCTTGTATCTGGCCTATCCTATAAGTATAACTCACTAGAACATGAGATAAAAGATTTATAAGAAATGCAATGAAAAACATATATGAAATTAAAAATATGCAGGAGGAAAACATGCTCAGTGGAGAATGTATGTATTAGAAGGCTTTAAAAATAAAAAAAAAAAAAAATAAATGTGTGTTTTTTTTAAAAATTTTCAGTAAATAGTAATTCAGTAAAATGTGACATATAGTAAGTTGCTATAACTCTAGTCTCAGTTTTGACTTGTGGCTTTGTTTGTTCATCATCAGGATGTGACCAACAGTTCTGACCTAGTGCTTGGACTGCATTTGTCCCTGGAAGAACTCTATGCACAGAACCTCCTTCAGAGACAGCATGCTGGCTCTCCTCTCACAGACATGAGCCCGGCACCCACCTCTGGTTTCCCCATCAGTGACTACACAACTTCAAGTGCTGTTGACCAAAAATATGAATGTGCAAACCCAGTAGCTTGGACTCACTCACAGTTACCAAGTAGTCTAAGCACCGCCGAGCTTGCTCCGGCACTGCCTGCTGTGGCCCAGAAGGTACCATCCTGCACCTGGGACCTGGTGTCTTGCCTAGGGAGATGGTGGGAAGGGGAGAGAGAGGCTTTCCATCCCAAGGCCCTCCTAGTGTGGGATGAGTGCCTGTCTGAGAGGTGACCTCCGAGCTTGATTGATTGTGGGTTCTTGCTAAATCACAACTCAGGAGGGAGCATGTGTAATGTTGAAATGACTGCTCCAAAGTCTACTTTCCTTCCCATGTGACTTTCTCTTTTCTTTATTCTGGGGTTCTAAGTATTTAACTGAACAGAGCTCTCTGGCGTCTGATGCTGAGTCTGTCCACTTGCAGAGTATGTCCCAGGAAGCTTTTGAGAGGACTGTTACTATAGCAAAAGGCAGCTCCAGCCTAGGTAAGTTCCCCACCTTCCACACAGCACTGCTCATCAGTCCGCAAGAGGACAGTGGGCTTCACCTTCCACAGTGTTGCTCCTTAGTCCATGAGAGGACAGAGAGTTTCAGCACCATTTTTAGCTGCAGAGAAAAGATGCTAGAAATGTTCCTCTTGTTTGTTTTTATGCACACACCCCCCCCCCCGGAGTGGGAACAGGTTTATTTATTTCATACTAGCTTACATCCCTTATTCTCTTATTTCTGAGTTTTCAAAAACCTCACCTACATTCAAGTAAAAGTTATATGAATTGTGTGTGTGTGTGTGTGTGTGTGTGTGTGTGTGTGTGTGTATACAGTAGCAAATCAGAAAAGGAATTCTTAGAAAATGAGAAGTTGTCAATTGGAATTTTAAGTTCTTTGGAAAAGTAAATTACTACTTTCTTTGGATTTTGTTAGTTATATGAGAGTCAGATTGTATTTACTCTTTTATTCACTGGAGGTGTTAGTCTTCCTAACACCTGCCAGGTGTGCCACTACATAAATGCGGGTTTTCATAGTCTGCACTTGTCCCTGAAAGAACTCTCCACACAGAACCCCTGCAGAGATAGTCCTCTGCCATTCATAACAGGCTTTGGCTGGTTCCTAATCACAAACCACTTTCTGAGGAGGGAGCCCTGATGGCAGTAGGTACAGCTGCTGGGACAGAGCCTTAACCATTGCCACGCTGAGCGAGGCAGCCTCTCTGCTATGCTGGATTGATGGAAGATGATCCATTAGAGCCTCAGAATGCTCTCCTATAGCCCAATTGTTAGCTCATATCAAAGACTGTCTTTCTGAAGTGACCAACAAACACCCTTTACATTAGTATCCTAGGGTTGGGCCTGGTTTCTTGTTGAACTTGAAACTTGGAAGAAACATTCCCAGAACCTCAGACTCTCCTACATACTGTTATGTTTGGTGTTGGCTGGATACCTATCCATACCCACCAAAAGGAGAATTGTAGGATAGGATGTAGTGGTGGTTTGAATATGCTTTGCTTATGGGAAGCAGCATTATTAGGAGGTTTGGCCTTGCAGTAGGTGTGGCCTTGTTTGAGGAAGTGTGTCACTGTGGGGATAAGCTTAGATGGCCTACACTCAAGCTCCATCTAGTACAGAAGAGACTGCCTTCTCCTGAGTCTTCTTCTGGCTTGCCTTAGGATCAATATGTAGAACTCTTGGCTCCTCCAGGAACCATGTCTGTGTGCACGCTGCTATGCTTCCTACAATGATGCTAAAGGAGTAAACAAACCTCGGAACTGTAAGCCAGTCCCAATTAAATGTCGTCCTTCAGAAGAGTTGCCCTGGACATTGTGTCTCTGCATAGCTATAAAACCCTAACTAAGACAGACATGTACTGCTATAACTATACATAATTGCATATTAAAAGAAGAAAAAATATTTCGAAATCACATAATTCTATTTATCTAAGCCATAAAGTATGTGTATATTGGAAGTTATATAAACCATATATCAAACATGTATACTATATATAAATATAACCAATATTTATATTCGATATTTATATTACATATGTAGTATGTAATGTTCATTAAATTCATGGATCTTAAGACAAGTTTTGTAGCATCTCTGCAGCTCCAAGCACTGCCAAGTAGTGTCCGTTGCAGCTGCCCTGTGGAGCTCCCGGAAACAGGTCGTTCTGTGCTCACTTTGTCCAGAATTAGTGAGGATTCTCAGTAAGTTCTATGCCTCCTGTTTTGAGATTTGGCAGATGTAAGATTCCCCATTCATGAAGCAGATTCAGCTGCTGCTGTGTATTATGGATCTCTGAGGAGGGATAATGGAATGTATGTAGCATGTTGACTTTTACAGAGGTGTATAGGGCTGTTCATTGTCAGACAACTCACAATTCACAGTAGAAGAAGGTCATTTAGAAAACTCTGTGGAAATGTTTCTACTCCAGCACCAAACAGTTGCTGTTCTCTCATCTGGGGCTCATTACACAGAGACAACATAGTATACTTCCTTCCCTCCACACTCATGGGAATGATCTCTCCCTGTGAGCCTTCATGGTCTGTGTGTGAGTAGCACCACAGGTGTAATGCTTCAGTGCTTTTAGTATGTTATATGGCGATTGGCCTCCTGTCTTAGGCTTATGGGATTTTTTTTATTAAATATTTTCTTAATTTACATTTCAAATGCTATCCCTCTACCATCCCCCCACCCTGCTCCCCTACACACCCACTCCCAACTCTTGGCCTTGGCGTTCCCCTGTATTGGGGCGTATAAAGTTTGAAATACCAAGGGGCCTCTCTTCCCAATGATAGCCAACTAGGCCATCTTCTGCTACATATGCAGCTAGAGACATGAGCTCTGAAGGTTCTGGTTCGTTCATATTGTTGTTCCTTTTATAGGGTTGCAGACTCCTTCGGCTCCTGTGGTACTTTCTCTAGCTTCTCCATTGGGAGGCCTGTGTTCCATCCTATAAATGATCGTGAGCATCCACTTCTGTATTTGCCAGGCACTAGCATAGACTCATACGAGACAGCTATATCAGGGTCCCTTCAGCAAACTCTTGCTGTCCTATGCAATAGTGTCTGAGTTTGGTGACTGATTATGAAATGGATCCCCAGGTGGGGTAGTCTCTGGATAGTCCCTCCTTTCGTCTTAGCTCCAAACTTTGTCTCTGTAACTCCTTTCATGGGTATTTTGTTTCCTATTCTAAGGAGGAATGAAGTATCCACATGATGATCTTCCTTATTCATGATTTTCTTGTGTTTTGCAAATTGTATCTTGGGTATTCTAAGTTTCTGTGCTAATATTCACTTATCAGTGAGTGCATATCTAATGACTTCTTTTGTGATTGGATTACCTCACTAACGATGATGTCCTCCAGATATATCCATTTGCCCAAGAATTTCATAAAATCATTGTTTTTAATAGCAGAGTAGTACTCCATTTTGTAAATGTACCATATTTTCTGTATCCATTCCTCTGTTGAGGGACATCTGGGTTCTTTCCAGCTTCTGGTTAGTATAAATAAGGCTGCTATGAACATAGTGGAGCATGTGTTCTTATTACCAGTTGGAACATCTTCTGGGTATATGCCCAGGAGAGGTATTGCTGGATCTTCCCGTAGTACAATGTCCAATTTTCTGAGAAAACGCCAGACTGACTTCCAGAGTGGTTGTACCAGCTTGCAATCCCACCAGCAATGGAGGAGTGTTCCTCTTTCTCCACATCTCCTCCAGCATCTGCTGTCACCTGAATTTTTGATCTTAGCCATTCTGACTGGTTTGAGGTGGAATCTCATTGTTTTGATTTGCATTTCCCTGATGATTAAGGATGTTGAACATTTTTTCAGGTGTTTCTCAGCCATTCTGTATTTCTCAGTTGAGAATTCTTTGTTTAGCTCTATACTCCATTTTTTAATGGGGTTATTCATTTTTCTGGAATCCAGCTTCTTGAGCTCTTTGTATATCTTGGATATTAGTCCCCTATCAGATTTAGGATTGGTAAAAATCCTTTCCAATCTGTTGGTGACCTTTTTGTCTTCTTGACAGTGTCTTTTGCCTTACAGAAGCTTTGCAATTTTATAAGGTCCCATTTGTCAATTTTTGATCTTACAGCACAAGCCATTGCTGTTCTGTTTAGGAATTTTTCCCCTTCGAGGGTTTTCCTCACTTTCTCCCCTATAAATTTCAGTGTCTCTGGTTTTATGTGGAGGTCTTTGATCCACTTAGATGAGCTTTGTACAAGGAGATAAGAATGGATCAATTCGCATCCTTCTACATGATAACTGCCAGTTTTGCCAGCACCATTTGTTGAAAATGCTGTCTTTTTTTCCACTGGATGCTTTTAGCTCCCTTGTCAAAGATCAAGTGAGCATAGGTGTGTGGATGCATTTCTGGGTCTTCAATTCTATTCCATTGATCTACATGTATGTCATTATACTAGTACCATGCAGTTTTTATCACAATTGTTCTGTAGTACAGCTTAATGTCAGGAATGATGATTCCCCCAGAGGTTCTTTTATTGTTGAGAATAGTTTTTGCTATCGTAGGTTTTTTTATTATTCCAGATGAATTTGCAAGTTGCCCTTTCTAACTCGGTGAAGAATTGAGTTGGAATTTTGATGGGGATTGTGTTGAATCTGAGTCCGCACTCTCACCTGCGCAGACTGCTCTTTGTGTGACCTGGGACCCAAGATGGCTCCTTCACAAGTTCCAGCAGGGAAAGCCCTCCAGGGCAGACACCTCTCCTCAAGCGGGGAAGGTGCCTAGATGTCTAGAGCAGAACCTGGGCCTGTCCCAGAAGCTGTGTTGCTTCTTCTGTCTGCTCAGTCACAGTTTGCAGTCTGCAAGCTGACCTGCGCAGACCAGGCTTAAGTTTTTGTTCTAGTTACTACAAGTAGAGGAATCATATAGGACTTAACTTTTTGCAACTATGTCATATAGCAGAATGTCTTTAAATCTCCTGTAGAATACATCAGAAATTTCCTTCTTTTTTAGACTAAATACTATTCCATTGTAAGTGAACATTACCTTTTCTTATCTGCTGATGGAGATTTGAAGTGCTTTCATGTAAGTGTTTAAGTTTTGAGTTAGTTAAGATCTTCTTAAAAAACAGTAAGGGTTAAAAGTATTCTTTATCATATCTGGAAAACTATTAAAATTTCAGTAGCTTGACTTTAAATTTAAAATACAAAATATTCCCCCATTATGAATGTGAGAGCAGTGTTGATAAAAGAAATCACAGCATATTACTTTTGGCTTGTGCTAAAATTTCAGAGCGTTGGTACCTTTCAGTTGAGCTAGAATTTATTTATTACATTATTATTGAGTTTGCTTCATTTTCAGAATTAGTCTACATACCTACTGCATCTTTACAAACTTAAGACCCTGGTTGTTGGATACTTTTGTACTCAGCAAGGTTCCTCAGACAGGTGTGCTCATCCTAAGACCTGTGAGCCACACTTGGCTCTATGCAGCTGAAAACAGGATCACAGCACAGTACAGATGTTTAAAGTTCCTTCAACATTGTGAGATATTCTACTGCACCTTTTTAACCTGAAGGTTTTGTTCTTGAGTGTCAGCTTTGTAGAAGATGTCATAATTTCAAGATTTTGAATATGCCTCCTAGCTTTTCAGAGATAACATCTATCATTTCTCTTAATATTTCATTTAACTGAGATGTTCAGTGTTCAGATTTCTGCATACTGACATGTAAAGAAATCTTGGAAAAGGCCATTTAAAGAAAATCTGTGTTAACATAAATATTAAATTAATTCAGTATGTATAAGTAAGATTTAATGTGGGAAGGTGCTTTCACTATAACCTAAAGCCAAAAAAAAAAAAAAAAAAAAAAAAAAAAAAAGAGCACAAAGCTAATATAAGGAATCTTCTGTTGATATTCTCCTGGTCAGTGGGCAGTCATCATTTGCTCACATTCACAGTCTGTCCTCAGCCTGTCTGAGGTGTGCAGTCTTTCTTTTCTTAGACAATAGAAACAAATCATTAATAAATGACAAGTTCCTGTAAAGGCTCTCAGCGCCAATTAATTTTACTTTCATGAAACATTTTTTGTTGTTGCAGTCTTTGATATTGTTGTTTGGGGACAGGGTCTCAGGATGTTTCTCACGCAACCCTCAAATATGTGATTGGAATTGCAAGAATGTGCCAACATGCCCAGCAGGGTTGTTCTTTAGCCTTTTAGAGTTTACAGTGTGTGTGTGTGTGTGTGTGTGTGTGTGTGTGTGTGTGTGTGTGTGTGTGTGTGTGTGTGTTTGTATGTGTGTGTGGTTTTTGGTAGATCATAAGCTGATTTGGTAACTTTGTTGTATTTGGGCTTAAAGTAAAGAAGCAGACAGATTAAGGGGATGAAAATGAAAGGAAGGTGCTGTATTCCCTTCATTGGCAAGGTATTAAAACATAGACTCCTCAATTTGTCTAGTAGTACTCAGCCATTAAGATCTGGAGTCAGGACTCAGGTCTTTCTGTTTCTCGCTCTTACAAACAGGGCTTTCAAAGTAACAGCATTATGACTGTTGCAGTAACAACTGTTGCACTGGAAGCTAAGCTATGATTTGGGCTTGTTTTGGAGAGCAGTGTTCTTTGGCTTGAATAGAGATACATTGTAAATGTATCTTATGTGGTGTTTTTGGAGACAGGATATTGCTCCATAATTCAGGCTGTCCTGGAACTGCCCAGACTGGTCTCATATCTGCATCCATCTTCCCTTCTTATTCTTTTATGTGCTGAGACAACAGGCATAAGTCACTACTTCAAACATTGTCTGTCTGTCTGCCTGCCTGCCTGTCTGTTGGCTGTTTTTTTGTATTACATTTACTTTGTAATTCAATAGACATTTCTTACTTGTGACTTTTTCCTTTATTATCATGTCACACATGTACACAGTGAAATAGGACCCTATCTGTTTGTCATTTCCTCCCCTGCTTGCCCTTCACCAGGTCTCTTTTCTAATGCATGCTGCTGCCCTTGCTGCTGGCACCTCCTCTTCTTCCTCTCTCACTGAGTTCAGTTATTGCTGCCACTGTGTGCACCCGTGTAGGGTTAGCCACTGAAACATGGGGACCCGACCAGTGGGAACACCAGCAAAGAATTGATTCCCATTTCCCAGCTGCTGGCAGTGGCCAGCAGCTCCACATTAAGAGGTAAGACCTTGTGAAGACCACCCCCATCTATCCCAGGATTTTGGCTGGCTGGCTGGATTAATACAGGTAGCCACAACTGCTGTGAGCTCACATGTGGCATGTCATGGCATGTACATAAGACAGCATTTCATAGCTCCCCTCTGTAGCTTTCAGCTCTTAAATTATGTCTGCCTCCTCTTCTGCCAACTCTGAGACTGAGTGGCAGGAGGAGTTGACAAAGATGCTGAACACTGAGTCTCTATCTCATCATTTAACCAGCTAAGCATCTCTGAATTAACTACTGCCCTCTGCAAAAAGAAGCTTCTCTGACAAAGATGGAGCATAGCCCAGATCTGAGCATGAATCTAAATATTAAGAAGGCAATTTAAAATCATTACCTTTGAGGAAAATAACAATAGAGGTTCTTTCCTGGGCCCGTGACTTCCCCATGGCTTCTGACCAAGTTTACATTTCCAGTCATGAAATCTACCCCACTCCACTCCTAAATCATGCCACTACTATACCAGTGGGCATATTGCTTGTCAGGGTAGTATTGTAGCATGAAGATTCTGATGCTGGTACAATGAAATTTTCTCTGTGTCCTTCAGCCGAAGTGTGTGTTGTCTTCACCAATAGGGTCTTACTATGTAATTATGGTGGGTAACCAAGGTCAATGTCAATAGTTTATGTTGTTTTAGAGACTGTTGGGGTCTCTCTGAGCAGTACCTGGTAGGAAGATATCTCATTACTTGCACTTACCTTTAATAATGCATATCTTCTGATACAAGTATTGTCCACTCATGCAGGGCAATTCCTTTAGAACTTTATTTTAGTTATATTTTGAAATTAGCTTTCTATCTAGTGAGCTTCTGTAAGACCTGCTGACACCTGAGGTTTGGCTAAATCCACATACTACCAGCTCTGTGGCTTTGAATCTAATAGTGCTTGTTTTATGAAATCTGGTGTATATATGTTTAGAACTATAATGTCCTCTTGATGGGTTGTTGCTTTGATTATGAAGTAACCTTCCTCATCTTTTCTGACTAGTTTTGTTTTGGGTTCTATTTTATCAGATATTGAAATAGTTAACACCTGTTTGCTTCTTGGTTATATTTGTTAGGAATAACTTTTTTCCATCTTTTTATTCAAAGGTAATATAAATATTTAGAGTTGAGCTATGTTCTTGAAGGCAGAAGAAAAAAACAAATTCTGCTCTATTTTCTAATCTAATTCAATAATATGTGCTTTTGTTATTGGGAACGTTGAGACTATTAGTGTTTAGACTTAATATTGAAAGAACTGTTTGAGTGACCATCTGCTCTGGGAATTTACTTAGCTCCCCTTTTATTAACTGTCCAGGTATTGTTTATTTATTCCTTTTGGCATCTTTGATGTTTATTCTTCTCTGGAGATGGGAATTTTTCTTCCAGCATCCACATTAGAGCTGGGTTCATGTTCTTAAATTCCTTTGTGTATCACTGTCATGGAAAGTTTTTATTTCTCTTTCACTTTTAATAGGTAGTTTTTTTCTGAGTATAATGGTCTGTGTTAGCAGTTATAGTCTTGCAAAGCTTGAAATATATATTTCCAGGTCCTTCTGGCTTTAACTATTTCTTTTAGATGATCTGGCATTACCTTATTATGTCTGTGTTTATAAATGACTTGACCCTTCTCTCTTGCAGTTTTCAAACCCCTCTGTTGTCTGTTCTTAGCATTTTAACTATAAGATACTGGGTTGCTCCTATCCAGGCCTTTTGTGGTATCAGGATACAAATATTACTGGGAACATTCTCAAAATTGCTTTAAAAATATATGAATTAGTATAAGTGATACTCATATTTAGATAGATATTAAAATTATGATATGATATAATGAATAATATGATATGATATAATGAATAATATGATATGATATAATGAATATATGATATAATGAATAATAATAAAAATAAGATAATCTTTTTTTTTACTTTTGTCAAAGTTTGTGTATAAAAAACTCATTATGGTGTGATTTATACCTGTGATCGCAGTGCTTGGGAGACAGAGGCAGGAGAAGTGCAGCAAATTCAAGGTTAGCAAGGTTAGCTTACTTAGAGAGTTCTATAAAGGAAGTTTCTGGCTGCTCAGGATTGTAAAATGATACCCTTTCTCAACACAAAACAGAACAAAGCAAAAACCAGGCAGGTGGTGGCACATGTCTTTAGTCCTACCACTTCAGAGACAGAGGCAGCAGGATCTGGGTTCTAGGCCAGCTTGGTCTACAGGCCAATTTCCAGGGCAGTCAGGGCTACATAGAGAAATCTTGTCTGGAAAACAAGAACAAGGACAAGCACCAGGTGTTGTAGCTCTCACCTTTAATCCCATCATGCTAATCCCAGCGCTTGGGAGACAAAGGCTGTAAAATCTGAGTTTGAAGCCAGTTTATTCTGCTCAGTGATTTCGAGGCCTGCCATAGCTGCATAGTGAAACCTTGTCTTGAAATAGCAGCATGTAAATGAAGAAAATATCTAATTTAAAAAAAATGCCTTAAAAAAAGAAATAGCAGCAATAACAACAAAAAACAAAAATAAAAACACATCAACAAAAACCTCAACAAGAGAAAAAAGGAAAAAGAAAAAACTTGATAGCTTTATATCTCTTTGTGTTGTGTTTATTCATATAATCTTATTGGAAAATAACATACTACACTGCCCCTAGAAGCCTTGAAGTGTGACTGCTGTGTTCCATGTGTGTGAGGGGGGGGGGGGAGCAGAGAGAAGAGAAGCTGTGTCTATACTCGGTGTTCTGACCTATGAACACTTGAAAGATTAGTAGTTTAACATTCTATGACAAAAGAAAGCCTGAGATGACCACCAGTCCTGAGCTAGGCAGGCCCAGACTGGGTCCCAGGACAGGGAGCAAGCCAGAGCCTAGAAGAATCCTGCCTGGGACCATGAGTGGGATTGGGCGTACATGGTATGAAATTCACAAAGAACTAGTAAAAAGATTTTTTTAAGTTACAAATTTGCTTAAGTGAATTATGCTGTATTGAAATGTTTTAAATATAAATTTACAGGTTTAATGTATAAATAGGGTGCTGATAAGCTGTTAAGGTAACAGTAATTCAAACAGCTTATATTGAATGCTGCTTTGGAGAAAGTAATGCCGAATCATATGAATGTATAATTTGTGTTAGAGCATATTCCAGGTAGAGTATCAGATAAAGTGAAAAGGGGGAGAAAGTCATTGTGTTATGAAAGAAGGCAGCAATAGCTGGAACTGGAGGGCCAAGAAGTGTGCGATTAAAAAAGAAAGGACCCAAGTTTCATGGAGTGGAGAAAAGCAAGCAGATTACAGGTAATATTTAAAAATAGAAAGGATAGCTCTTGGTAATGTGTTAAATCTAGGGGAGACATGTCAGATAGTAGCCAAAATAGCTTCAGGACTGGGGAGATGGTTGAACTGGTGAAACAGTGAAACACTGACCAGTCAAGTGGGAGGGACTGAACTGAGATCATTAGATCCTATATTAAAAGCCGGATTGAGTGTAACACAGTTTAATCTCAGCTATGATGAGATGGAAGATGGGAATGAGCAGGCTCCTGCCCGTTATAGCCAGCTAGCCTATTTCCAGACCAAGGAGTGACCATGTCTCAATCAAAATGTAGAAGGTGTCTGAGGAACATCACTCGAAGTTGCCCTCTAACATCCACACACACTTGTACAGACATGTACCCGGAGTTACACATGCACACTCGTGCACGCACACACACACACACACACACACACACACACACACACAATGAATCCAGTGTTTTTCTTTGAACAAAGGAGGGTGCTATGATAGAACGGTAATGTCTTTTTATTGAGAAGGGGAATATTGTTGAAATTTGAGGAAGTGAAGAACTAAAAGTTATATAACATAATGATGAAGATTCCATCTTTTGTCTGATATGAAATTCAGGGGACTTGTAAAGAAGGTATCAGATGCCTATATTTGGAATTGATTAGAGTTCAGAAACAGAAATGGTAATAGGTTAAAATTACACTTCTGTTGATTTGAGTCAGTGGACAAGATTCAAATGTGGCGTGTGCTCTGCTCTGGGAGTCAAGACTATCTCACACTGCAAGCTGTTAGGCGTTCTGTTCTCTATGCTGTCTATCTTAAGCAATTGGTGTTAAGATTTAGCACATAGCAGCTCCCTGCTATAGTGATAGAGATGAATGACGTGCCTAGACATGAAGTAGTAACTGCCATCTTATGATATCCATTTGAAGTCCTGTTAATTTGATTCATATGTAAGACATGAACTCCTGTTAGAGAACTACTCTGATAATATATGATATTTTCTTCTTAAAAATAATTTATTTTTATTCATATACATTGGTGTTTTTGCCTGCATGTGTATCTGTGTGAGGCTGTCAGATCTTGGAGTTGGACAGTTGAGAGCTGCCAGGTGGATGCTGAGAATTGAACCTGGGTCTCAGGAAAAACAATCAGTGCTCTAACCACTGAGCTACTCCTCCGGCCTTATGTGGTGTTTTAAGAGAGCTTATATCTTGAAAGGTGGACCATGTCAAATATACTAAATTATATTTATTTTACAGAGTCAAGTGTTTTAATCTGCTATGTTTTAAATATGCAATATTTAACCTTTATGCTATTTGACAGAGATCTTAAATCTCTTTAAAAAATTTTATTGTGGGCCAGAGATGTCTGACCATGTAAAACTGCCTGCCCTGCAAGCTTGATGACCTAAGTTCAGTGCCCAGAAGCCATACTGGAGAAAGAGAAATGGACAAAACTTTGGTCTTCTGGAGTCCACATGTGCTCCATGGCACATTCACGCATATACCACACAGGCACAACTGGGATTGACAATAAATGTAAAGTATTTCCTTAGAAAGACTTAGTAACTAAAAGCATGACTCCCATCCTCTACAAATCTATAAGTAAATGTTGAAGTGCAGGGTTTGACAACACTGTCTGTGGTCCTTGTTGGCATCCCTTTGTCCCCATAGGTATGACAGTAAGTGCCAACAAAGATGGCCTGGGAGTGATTGTTCGGAGTATCATTCATGGGGGCGCCATTAGCCGCGATGGCCGGATTGCTGTGGGTGATTGCATTCTGTCCATTAATGAAGAATCCACCATCAGTCTAACCAATGCCCAGGCACGAGCCATGCTCAGAAGACATTCTCTAATTGGACCTGATATCAAGTAAGTATCATCTGGACCAGTTTGTCTTAGGAAATTCACGAGTTTTATATACTTAATAAGAATATTTTTCTTATTAATAAGTATATACTTCTATATGGTACACAGAATTATCTTTTTTCCCCATGTAAATTATTCCGTGCTTTATTTCTGATTAGTTCTTGATCCTGGATAAAGTTTGTGACACTTGAATTTTTCTAGTAGTATGTTGTCATGTTTGATCTGGTGCTTTCCTAAGAACCCAGGCTGTGAGAGACATCCTGTGTTCCAGACATCTCATAATCTCACACAGTCTCATGGTGGTCACAGCCCTCAGTATAAAGAATCATGTACCTCCCTATGAATCCTAGAACCGCAGGAGTTCTCTGAAGTGCCAGGTGTGAAGGAGGCTAAAGAGCACAAGGCCTGCCTGAACTACACTAGCCTTTAAGGAGCTCCCTCGGGCCCCATGGAGCACTGATCTCTGTGCTAATTTCTGCTTATAGGCCCTGGAGCTTATTTTTCTAGGAAGTGCTTGAATTTTTCTATAAGTCTATAATGTTCCTAAAACACATCACGCTTCACACACACACACCATTATATACATACATATATATATATGTATGTGTATACATTGTGTGTATGTGTGTGTGTGTGTATGTATATATATATATATATATATATATATATATATATATATATATATATATATATATATGAGCTAACATAAAATGTAGCCCAGGCTTTATCACACTCAGCAATGTGGATCTCACCACTGACATTCATCATTGATTATTTGTGCTTATTGTGTACAAGGGATCAAAACGTAAATCAGAGCTCAGGAAGATTGCTTACCTTAAATTAGTAGTGATTACTAGTATAGGGTTATTTTTCAATAATATTTTGCAAATGGCATTCCTAAGCAGTAAGCCTGTCCGTTGTGAGCGACTCCTGCTGTGGGACACAGAAGGGCTGTTGCTCAGGTAGAAACTTCACACCATTTGACTCTGTAGTGGAGGAGCTCTTCAGATCATAGGGACATTTCTTAATCATCTTTTAATAAGAGTACAGGGGAACATCATTTTAAAATTTAGTCCTTGTGCTTCACAAATGGAACAGCTTTTTAGTTCATTTCTTTTTGCTTGTGGCCAGCCCTACTTTTGCCTAAAGGTACAGATCACATGGAAATAGTTTGTGGCAGGATATTTAGCTTACGTGATTGGGTGTGTTACAAAATGCAGATGGTCTGGTGATTGAACACTCAGTTGTTCACTCAGTCTATTGGACACTTGAAGCATCAGCATCCGTACACCACCCCCACCAATGATTGTAGACATTCAGCAGTATCTCCAAAGTATAGGTCCTGCATGGAGTTAATTTCAGAGAAGTTTTGAGTGGATTTAAAGTCAAAACATCTCTTCTCATATTTCTTAATGATTTATATTGTGTTTCTGCTTTTCCCCTTCACTTGTCAATCAAGCCAGAAACCCCAAATCCCTAGAGAGGATCAATTGCCTTATAACTATGAAAGACAACCAGGGGGCTAACCTAAGCATGGCTATCACATCTCAGAAGTCAAAGCACACTGTGACATTTACAGGTAAAACAGGGGGAAGAAAATATCTGCCTTCTGAAATTAACTAGTCAATTTTACACACACACACACACACACACACACACCAGTCTTTCTCTAATCAGAGACAGACACTCTAGTCAGTATTCTTCACAAGCACATTAGTCTGTCTTACACACATACACACACACACACACACACACACATACACACACACAAAATCAGTATTCCTCACACACACAGTAGTTTGTCTTTCCCATACACATACAAACAAAATCAGTATTCGTTACACACTAGTCAGTTTTACACATACACATATCATCAGTCTTTCATATACACATACTAGTCAGTCTTTCATATAGATATAATAGTCTCTTATGCACATGAGATGCAATCTTTTACACACACACACACACACACACACACACACACACATAAAAACACACCAGTTTTTCTTAAAGGCCCACTAATGCTGATTCCGGTATCTGTAAATGGACTTACTGAGAAAATGGTTGAAATTAAGTTCATTTTCCCACAGTCCTTTTTCAGAAACAGACCATGTTATATAAATCACACTTAGTGGGGCTGCTGAGCAACGTTTTGGGGGGTTTTCTGAAGTATTTCTGGCCATATCCCCTTTCTGTCACTTCCATTTCATAAAGCAGAGGGTTAGAGTTGCCCTGAGGTCACTGTTGTCATCAGAGGTAAGTGTAGTTATTCCTTTATTCTGAATAAAACCATACCACCACCCCTGACCAATTCAGCTCTGTACTTATGGCTTGGCTCTAAGTTCTGTCCAGTCACTTTTCCTATATTGCTTATTAATGGGGAGTGCTGGAAACTATTAAAAAACAATGCTCACAGATTCTGACTCAGCTGTGCAACCGATTGGCCACAGGGAAAGGTATGTGAGCTCCTTTCTCTGCCATTCAGGATAGACAACTGGTGAAGGCTGTATGCATTTGTGCATGCCTAAGGGATGGATTGAGCTTGCAGAGTTCAAGAACAGCCAGTTAAGTTCCAGACCTCCTTGTTTCCTGTGCAAAACCAGATGTGAGCCCTCAACAGAATGCATGCTGTTCCTTTTCACTGTACCTTGCCAGGAGCCAGTACACATTACTGTAATAATAGCCAGGGTTTTGTGCTTCGCAGCAGCTGCTTATAACATCTGCCAGATAATTGCTGAGCCGAATCAGAATTCACCTGCCTTAACCCAACGTGTGGGATGAATTCCTGATCAAGGAATAAAAGATTGATTGCAGTTACATTTTTCCAGGCTTGTTAATAATCACCGCTATAGACACCAGGAAAGAGCAGATGCTTTTCTGGGGGAGGTGTAGATGAGCAGGAGGTGGAAAGGGGGAAAATATCCAGGAGCACCCACTTTTAACTACATATGTATGCGTCTCACATTCAGCACAAGACATTGACATTTGTTAACACCATTGTAAAAAGACGCTGCGGCGTATGCTTCCCATTCTAGATTCTCTGCAGCACCTGCTGACGATCGGGCCCCCTTTTATGTGTGAGTATTGGTGACTCAAAAGCTCATTATGGTGGTGTGTTACAACTTGTCTGTGAAAACCATTTCATGCTTTTGTAACATCCCGGATCCAGATTAGATTCAGTGTGTACAGTTTGGCTGTTTTCTTCATTTATAAGAATGTCATTCCCAGCAGAGCTGTGCAGTTGCTACATTTTCGCATTGCAGTGATGGTTGTGAATTCATTTGGAAATCCTTTTTTGCCAGCCGCTAAGCTTCCAGGCTTCTTTGTGAGGCTGATCCTGTGTGCATGTTCAGGTGTGGCCCCCGGATTAGCAGCTGTTCTCACACGTCAGCATCACTAAAGCAAATCTCTTTTCTTCCACTCCATGTGTAACCAGGGGTTAGATGACATAGGTTTCGATGCAGTTCCCAGATAATCTGCTTCCCCGTGTTTCTGCAGCTTGTCATTCAGCTTTGCCGTCTTCTGCCTCTTATGGAGGTTTTATGGGCTGTGTGATTGGCCATGTGCTGCAATTGCTCTGCATGTACTGTTGCATTGTGGGATACCTCTTCTGATGACCACTCTCAATGTTGGTTGGGACAAATGACCATGAAAGCAACTTTCTTTGTTCTTTCCCCTGGCCAACAAAATATCAAACAAATATTTTTAAAGCCTTCGTTTATTATCCTCTGATAGAAGTAAATCAGCAAATACAGACAACTTATGAATCCTGCTTGGGGTTTCAAGATGGCTAATAAACAACCCAGGCGAGGCTTTTTATTAGTATTAGTGCATCCCTGCCGTACTTGGTCTGTATAGTTTCTCTTGGTTTTAACTCAAGAGTTGAGTTATATGAGTTCTCTCAAATATAGTTTTTCTAAAGATCTTTCAAAGTTATGTTTTCTAAAATCCTGTTACCTTTTTAGATTTTATATCAATTTTTATATTTTAGTATTATATAGAAATATATAATATATTACATGGTTTGACTCATGAAATTTGAATAGATAACAGCAAATCTACTATTCAGTATTTTTGTAACACCTTAAAAGTTTTTCTTGTTTTTTTTTTTTTTTTTTTTTAATAAATGAAAACATTAAGCTGGGCCAGTGAAAGGAATGCTTTCACTGTGCCTAGTGAAATTTCTATAATGGCTGTTTTCTGCTCGAAGTTTGGTCCTGGAGGTGGGATTGTCTCAAGGAGATTCCTGGGGGCTTGAGTGGTTTTTTGGTGGGCTGGCTATGCTGCAGCCAGCTGTGTTCTGAGAGAATCCTGCCTGCCTCACTGTCTGGTGGCATGTAGCTAACGACTGCCTAATACAAGATGACACGCTGTGGTTGAAACATTCAAGGTTCAGCAGTGTTGTCTTGCCTCAGAGCACCTCAAACCCATGAGGTTGCACTTGGAAGACATGAAAGACTGAATGTCTCTGACGCAATGTCAGGATCTTTTGAACTCATCTTAGTGGATGTAATATATTTTAAGAGTCTTTGTGATTGCTGTATTGAGCATGTTGTATATATATTCTTTTGACTAGTTGCACAAACATCTTCTATCCTACTGACTTCAAGAATAGTAGTTCCCTGAGTATTTACTAATTTGAGGATATTGACCAACCTATTAATAAATTTTATCAGTGGTACAACTAGCCTTCTAGAATAGCAGTAAATAGGAACTTTGGTGCATTGATTTCTAAGCTCATGACTGTATTCTATGTCCAGTGTAATGGCTTCCACATGGTGAACACTCAGTTGCTACTTGTTGAACTTACTAGTTTTATTTCAAGTGTAAACACGTTTCTATGAGGAAAATAAAAGTAAAATAAGTTGCTACACATTAGTGAATCTTTCCTTAAACTTAAGGATTTTAGCAACATTGTTAACAACAATAAGTTCCAGTTATTTAGTGTTTAATAAAGTACACCTAATTTATTTCTACTAGGGAATCTAGATATTTTATGACAAAATATTAATAATATGGATATTTATTTACTTACATATTTATTTACTTACATATTTATTTTGTGGTACTAGTGATAAACCTAGGCCCCAGACATGGTAAGCAAACATTCTGCAATTGAGGTATAAACTTAGTCATGTTCGTTCATTCATTCATTCATTCATTCATTCATTCATTCATTCATATATTAAGTCACTCAACTTCCTTCATTCACTCATCCAGCCATTTATCATTATAGTAAAAAAGAACAAACCCAGGACTTTCTCATGTAAGCACTCTCCTAGTAAACTTCCTCTCCAGCTCTCTTACTGAATTTTAGCACCTCCAAATCCCAAAAATATTATAGTAACTTACTTGTTTGGAGAAACAAATGATTCTAGTTCCCCATTAGTAGTTTCCCAGTAGCATTTACAATTTTAATTTCAGTTGTTGTGTTTGCCCATAGAGTGTTTTGTCTTGAAATTTGGATTGTATGTTGAATATGCACATTTTCCATACCATAAGAAGTGCAGACACGAGTGGGCGGGCACGAGTGGGCGGGCACGAGTGGGCGGGCACGAGTGGGTGGGCACGAGTGGGCAGTAGGAACTTACTGTGTTTGAGGGGCTTTCCTGACAGACAGACTCTCTTCGCTTTGCTGTCATGGACTATGTTTATTCCCAGAATTACTTACGTGCCTGCAGAACATTTGGAAGAGTTCAGAGTAAGTTTTGGTCAACAAGCTGGAGGAATAATGGCGCTGGATATTTTTTCTTCATACACTGGCAGGTGAGTCGATAAGTCAATAAATGATATAGAATATTATAAAAAACTAAGTTTCCCTTTGTATCAGTTACTCAAGTATCATTTGGAATTGAAAATTTGTGATATATAAAATATTCAGTTCAATAAATTAGAATCCACCTTTTCTATAGTACTTTTAATATTAAGATTTTATTATTCTCTCCAGTTATTATTATTTCATTAATTACATAGACAGCACATTTTCCATGGTTATATATATTATTTTTACTTTTCCTAGAAATATCAAACAATTCAATCAGAAACATTTTTAACAAATATATTTATTCTCTTTGGAGACTCGTAGGCTCAGAATCTTGGTATATAGGGATATTAGGAAATGGTTTTAAGGCTCTTTCGGTAGTATATATTAAGAACATTTAAATAATAGAGTTTTCTTTACTCTTACAAAAAGTTAGAATTAGGGTTTTCTGGTGCTACTGATGGAGTTCACAGCAGGAAGGAAATGTCAGAATGCTTTCTCTGGAAGTATGTGCTGTTTTCTGTGGGTTGCTGTTTGCAGTTACACTGACAGTTGGATACCAGATTTCTCTTAAGCTTACTGTAGAGCATAGAGCCTCACAAACACTTGGCAGCTTTCTCAGAAGAGTCCTACCTTCACAGAGATTGTCAGAACACCCTGGTTCCCAGTGGCCCTGAAGGAGTTAGGACAGAGAACCATTGCTTCCTCTGCAAATTATGCAAGGCCCACAGTGTGCAGAGGGCACTTGGGAATGTACAGACATGATCTGTGTTTAGAAAGAAAAAGAATATTCCAGTACTTTGTGACTCAGGACATTTATGGCCGGAGTACGTCACCCTGTGCCAAAGTTGGCCCAGGTGCACTCCAGAATTCCTGTCTTGGGCTTCATAGTGTGGGTTGACTGTAGTGTCCCAGTGTTTCCTGTCAAAACGGGAAAAGCTCTCTTTCTTCTGTCTAAATGGAGGACCAGTTAACATCTCAGTAAGTGCACAGGCCTTAAAACATTGAAGAGGTTTAGGAAGGAGGAGCTACTTTTATTACTGTTCTCTACTCTCAGCACAGAGAAGGGAAGGGTGTTAGTTTTTTCAGTGTAGGGATTAGCTGTGTCATTGCAAAGAAAGCATGTTTGTTTTTATCAGCAGGATGCTTGCAAAAAGCAGTCTACATCTTACAGAGGAGGAATCTGCAGCAGCAAGAGCTTAACTTCCCACAGCCCCCACCCCCAGCTTGTTTCAAAGCCATGCTTAGGATGTAATCAGGCAGACTCTAAGATCCCAAAGGAAGTCCCTAAATCAAAGAGGCAGTATGTATGGCACAGAGAGTCATTAACATGTTAAGGTAGAGAATAAGTACTGGCATATTTAGAAGAGCATCTGTAAGTTAGTGAAAAGACTCAGTGTTGTAGAGTCATTTGAAGAAACTGGGGTCTGTGTATCAAAGGATTAAGACTGTCTTTTCAGCTCAGATGTCAGGTATGCAGTACAGTATGGCCAAGACTACTTATGCATAATTTATGCATAGCTCTCCCAGCCCAGGATCCGTGCAGAGAGCCTACCCTCCCTAATGGCTGTCAGTAGATGTTACAGCAGCTGCTCACATTCGCACTCTGTCCCCTAAACCGACTATTTTTCTTCATCTCTTTTCATGCCTTTGGCTTATATTCTCTGAGTAAGGGCTTCATTTGGACTGTTTCTCATTAAGCTATTTGGCATCACTTTTATTATACACCTCTTGGAACGGCTTGTAACCACTCTGGACCATTGTCAGTTCTAGACTCCCAGATCTGTCCTGTTTAGTTTACATAAAAGGGGACATCAAGTACAGAACAGCTGGTAGGGCCTGTAGCAGGTAAATTTTATTTTAACAATGTTTAAGCAACATCTGACCATTGAGGTCAAAGAAAAAGGATATTCATAGAGGGCCTGGACATTGGCTTCTTAGCACTGGCAACCATGTTGAAGTGCTGTAGCCACCTGAGTTCTGGCCTTTACATCTGATGATCACATAATTTGAACCAGTTCAGAATTCCTTTCAGTGAAGAATAGCTACAATTTAAATACATGTTTTCTTTAGACTTTTCAGTTCTATAAAATCAACTGATGCTGAACTCCTTTAAAGCAGAGAACGATTTGCTGGAAAGTTCTCCTGTAGAATCCCAGGGTCTGTTGCAATTCCCCATTCCTTTCCTTTACTGGCCTTTATTCCACATCTCATCAGCAAATGTACCAGGCAAGACTTTGTGAGCAGCAGTTTCTCCAGACAACTGACTCTAGAGTAAGGCTGTTTGGTTACCTTCTCCTTTTATTGTGCGGGGAAATGTTACAAACTTGTAGGTCAAGTACAATGAAAATCCAGACAGCTCTACTGTTTGAGCTTAACTAAGAGTTAAGTACATTTGAGGCAGTGTTGCTCCAAATTCTCACTGTATGCTTCCTTAACCAGAGACATTCCGGAACTCCCAGAGCGAGAAGAAGGAGAAGGGGAAGAAAGTGAACTGCAGAATGCTGCCTACAGCAGCTGGAGCCAGCCCCGGAGGTAAGGACTGCCTCTATGTTTACCCATTCAGTGAGGGCATATGGAGAGTGGAAGGAAGGGAGAGGGAGGGGATGAGGGAGAGAAAGGGAGAAGGAGAGAGAGGGAGAGATGGGGAAAGGGGGGGTGAGACACAGAGAGGGAGAGGGAGACAGGGAGAGGTTAAGAGAAGGGGAGATGGAGAGAAAAGGGTTGTGGGAGAGAGATGGTCTAAAGGACTGGCCTATAACTTGCTTCTTACAGCATCACTCTTTTTTCCATATGTACTAGAGAAAGTAATGTTTATCATACAGGGTTAAAACTAACATATGCAAGGATCTATAGCAGACACTAAAGACTATTATCTAGAGAAAAGTGTGTAAAGGTAGTTGGAATAAATAAGTTCTGAAGAGTTTTAGGTATAGCATGTAATGTTTGTTTACACTTTAACATTATATTTACATGTTTAACAAGCTTACATTTAAAATTATATGTATTTTAACCAACATGTGTGTGTGTGTGTGTGTGTGTGTGTGTGTGTGTGTGTGTGTGTGTGTAAGAGAGAGAGAGAGACAGACAGAGAGCCAGAGAGACTTAAATGTGAGCAAGGAACTTTGCTGTCACAGGCTGACCTTGTTCAAAGCCTTATTCTTGCTGGCATTAGTTCCTGTGCAGCAAAAAAGACTGATCTTGACTATGTTCAATCAAATCACTGTAACTTGTGGACAACTACGTGCTCCAGCTGAGTCAAGTCAGCTGCTCTTTAATGGGAATCACTGAGTCATAGTTATGGACCCAGGAACAAAGTTGGTAATTTGTTGAGTAATCATGAAGTAACTCTAGGACATAAATTCTGTTTCCAAGGAAGACAGACTGTCCTTGGTCAGGTAAGACCTAGATATACAAGAAGTAAGGAACAATGTGGGATATTAATATCAGTAATCATAGTCCAGCCTCTTCAAGCTGCTCTATACTTAGCCATCTTGCATTGTGATGTTGTCTGTTCACAGAGAGCTTTAGCCTGCAGCAGTATTCTTTTAAATATAGATACTAAAATATAAATTTTAAAATATGTCATTTTCAGAGTATGTAAGCATCTCGAGTTATCTAAAAGGAATTTTCAGTTTGGATTTCTTCTATTACCAGTCAGCTTGGTTTTTCTCTAGAGCTTCTTCCACATGCAGAATAGGCTGTATATGAAAGATCTTTGACAGATAATTAGAAGGTGTTACATGTTTTATTTTTGTATTAATAGATTGAGAAAAAAGTTAAAATTATTCTACAGCAGGTTGTTATAGATAAAGTTTGTTGAAAAATAGTAGTAACAATTGGAAAAATAAGTTTGCTTAATTTTAAACACACACTAACATGAAAAATAGTTTTGACATTTTGCACATGATTGGAAGCAGTTTTTTAGTCCCTTTTGCTACTTGTGCACAAGTTTCTTAATATCTAATGCACTTCACTTGTATAATGGGGTGAGTCATGAAGTCTTTGGAATTTGAAGGCAAAATCAATAAGTTCTGCCCTAAGTAGCCCCAACATGGCAGTGGGCAGTCCTCAGTAAGTACCTGATCCAGTCTGTGTGTCTGTCACAAGTTGCTAAACAAGGAAGGTGTGTGCACAGGAGTTGTTACAGAAAAAGAAGCACATATCCTTGGGCCTGGAGAATTTCTATACTTTGCCCCTAAGTTTTGTCTTTACATTAGCCTAAGAATTCCCTCTGTGGTCGTGATTTACACAGAAAGTGCATGAAGCTACCACAGCAGCTTCTCAGTATCAGTGTGGAGGATTACTAAACTATTCCAGGGGGTGTTTATAGATGAGGAGGAAGAAGCAGCACGGCACAGCCAGAACTTTCTGGAAACGAAGGTCCACTTCCCAGAATTAGAAACATCAACTCAGTGAAGGATGGTGCTGAAATAGAGGATACTGTTGGTTAAGTGTTACAGAATATAAGATGGGGCTCATGAAAAGGTTCAATGGTTAAGGTGTTTGCCTCTCAAGCCAAGTTGACCTGATTGATCTGAGTTCAATCCTCAGAACCTACAGAAAGGGGAAGGTACATCTCCACAAAGTTGTCCTGTAACTTCTACATGCACTTCATGACACATGTGCCTCTGGACATATATCATATACACACATCATAATTTTACTCAGATAATAAAATAAGCATACATAGATTAGATTTTTGTTAGTGATATCTACATTTATTATTTTTCCAGCTAGCTTACATTTTCATCTTGTGTTTGGGAGACAGATGTCGTACTTAAGCATCTGATTCAGGCCATAGCTGATACTTGTGACTAACAGTGCTGTTACACTAATTCTGTACAGAAAATGTGTATTTTCTATGTATGTGCATGGCATTTTATCTAGGGTACTTATGAATATATCCAGAAGTAGAATCACTAGCTTATAGACTTATAGTTTATTTGAATTATCTTGTTTCTTTTTATGGTGATCATAGTAGCTTGCACTTCTATTTCAATACATGATGTTGTTTCCATCAAATGACTTGTGTAACCTTTCTAAACGTGTTCTGTCAATAATTGGAAAATGGCGCCTTGTCTTTACAAATTATGAAGGCATGATAGGGTCTGTATACAATTGCTCAGTTGTCTTGTGCGTGGAATAGCACACTTCTCATTCCTATGGAAATCACCACCATCACCACCATCATCATAGAATTGTCTGTTGCTTATCTTGTGCCAAGGCTTTCATTTTGCAATTATATGTATTAAGTAGTTAAGACTATCTTATTAGAGATTCTTACTGGCTCCACTTCACAGCTGGGATAAGTAAGACAAAGAGACTAAGTAGGTTGCCGAGTGTCATGTGATTAAGTAGCAGAAGAACAGGGCTGCCATCCATGGACTCTGATCACACAGCCCAGCTGTCTGCTCCCAGAGCCCAGCACATGCTCCGCAGAGTGTCTCTTGAGAAGTCTTCTTCTTTCCTACACACCGCGTGGTTTCAGATGACTGATCAATCTAGCCCTTTGCCTCTGGGATCATCTGGCTTCCCTCTGCATTGTGTAAGGATTCACAGACCAAGCATCATGGTAGTATGCTTAAACTTTGCAGTCCATTAGGGTCCGGAGTGCTGTTGCCGAAGATCCTGATCTGTGATTCTTTTATTGCTGGTGAATATGGGGCTAAATCGTATAAGGACTGAGTAAATAATACTAATAATGATAATAATAACAACTATTTATTATTATTATTATCATTATTATCATTATCAAGCTCCCTCGAAGAGGGGTTATGTCACCCAAACTTAACTATAATTTGCTACTTGTATTACTCCAGAAATCATTTCTAACTCAGTTAGCAATAAACAGTCTTAGGAGACATTTCCCATCTTTCCGTTTTAAATTTTTCTTAAGAACTAAAGCGTAGAGGGTAAAAAAAAAAAAAAAAAAAAAAAAAAAAAAAAAAAAAAAAAAAAAAAAAAAAAAAAAAAAAAAAAAAAAAGAACTGAAGAGTTCTACTTACCTTACCTTCTAAAACACGTACATACATTAGTTAAACTTCTTTATTTTACCAATTTACTACAAAAAGTACTTCTTCAAGAAATGGCAAAGAGGAGCTGAGTACCCTCTCCTGCCCTCTGCATGGGCACAGGTATGCACAGCTGTACATACATACATGTTCATTCCCACTGACACATACACATGTGCACATACACAAACATACAAACACACACGCAAATACAATAAATATTTTTAAACAGAAAAGGATGTTGGTTTCTTTGATTTTATAGACTTCCTAGAGAGAAAATGTTGAACAATATTTTAGCTTTTTTATTCAACAAGATTATTGTCCAATTCCCTCCAACTAAACATATCAACTTCCTAGGATTATATATTTCCAGTTAAAAGGAAAGAAAATGTCGTGACTAAAGAGAAGCTGTTCGTGGTGTACATCTCATCTGTCCAGCCACGTCCCCACAGTAGCCCTCTCTGCCACTCCTTCCATGTGACAGCAGTCCACTGTTCCCAGATGTCAGTGTTGCTGACACACTGGACCATGCTGTCTTCTTGTCGTCAGTGTCCACATCATTGTCTTCCATGAGGCCTGAGATAGATGCAGGGCCTTCTCAACACTCTGAGGCTCTTCCTCACTGAAGCCACCTCACGCTTGCATCCTCCCCTTTCCCACAGTGGTCCTGTAAATTCACATGCGCTTTCTTTTGTAACCTTTGCAGCGCTTGAGATCAAACCCAGATCTGTGCACACATCGAACAGTCACCTTACTGGTCAGATCCTCAGACTCCATCCTTCAACCTTAGCTGTGGCAGTTATTCCCTGAGCTCTGTATTTTTGCTGTGGATAAAGAGAGACTAGAGATAAAGTGATAAGGCCCCAAGGTAGCAGCATATGAAGTCATCTTAGAGAGCAGAGAGGAGGTAATATGCTTGCTGGAGTGGGAGGTAAAAAGCAGCTCGGGGGGGGGGGTCTGTGGGAGGGGGAGTGATAGAAGGATCATTTCATGTAGAATATTTTCACCAACTGTCCTTCATACCCTGACTATTAATGATCAGGTCTGCTCTGGCAAGATAGATTCCTACAGAGGCAAGCTTCTGATTAACGTGTGCAAAAATGTTCTTTCTCTGGATTTGGCTGCTAAACCTAGGAGCTGCCATCTGTTCAGTGGTAACTGAATCTCCTGATCATTTAATGCCTGTATTTACAATCCTGAAAAATGGCACTTCTTCACTGGCTTGCACTTTAACCTAGAATGTGAGTCCTATATTAATACCAACAAAACACATAATTTGGAGACTATTTAAATTAATCATTTATGGCTAGAATTCCATTATGATTAGACATGTATTTGTTAGTGTGCAATTTGGAGCCTTTAAGAACCTTCACTATAAATATAGTGCCATCATCTACAGAAGACTTGTCAAACTAAGACTGTGTCCACTGAACAGTAGCTCCCTATCCACTTCCCAGCAGGGCAAACTTTGTTCTGTTGCCTGTCTCTGAATATGTTTCCTCTGGACCTCTTGTGAGTGCAGCCATAGGCATTTGGCCTTGTTTAACCTGGCCAACTTCACATTACATAGTATATTCAGACTTTGTGTGTGTTGAAACTTATTTTCAGCATTCTTTTTTCAAGGCAGAATAAAATTGCAGCTAAGCTATGTATCGTTTTGCTGATTCGTTTTTAAATATAAAATGTTTTTATCATTGCGTATGTGCATGAGTGCAGGTGCGTGTGGAGGGTAGAGAACAGCATCTGGAAGCTGGTCTTGGAGGCAAGGCCACTCCAGTCTCTGCTGCTCTGTGTACACTAGGCTAGCTGCCTCTGAGCTTCTGGGCAGGCTTTCTGTCCTATCCCTGCCTCTGTTAATGGGAGTGCTGGGATTACAGATGGGAGACAACACATTGGGCTTTTGTGGGCTCTAGTAATCAAACTTAGGGATCAGGAATGTACAGATAGCACTTTGATGTATCAAGCCACCATGACTGCCCATGTCCATTCATTTCTAATAGACTTAAGGGTCCCAGATACCTCTTAGCTGCTGTGGATAAGGCTTTTCTTATGTAGATGTTCAAAATATCTCTTCATGTTCCCGATTCTTTTGTTTATGTTCCCATATGGTAGTTGTATTTTTAATTTTCATTGTGCCTGTAACCTGTCACATTCCCACCAGCAATACACTGAACTTCAGCTTCTCTCTGTTCTCATAGACACTAGTCATTTTCTGTTTTCATTAATAATTTCAGTCCTAATGGGTGTAAGGTACTGATTGTGTCTCTGTAGATGTTAATCATTGTTTCATGTTTTTATAAAATATGTAGCTCAAGCCCTTGCTTAATTTTTAATCCATTTAGTTGGAGGTTTTGTAAATGGATTATAGAAAGTTCATTCTTACATTCTGGATGTTAATTCCTTATTGGATGTGTGATTCCCAAATGCCATTTTCCATCTGTGAGTTGTCTTTCCCCCATCCCTCATTTTAATGAAGTCCAGTTTGCATGCACACACACACACACACACACACACACACACACACACACACACACACACACAGAATCTATTTTCTATATCCTTATTGTCTCTACTAGCTAGTTTTAGGTCACCTTGACATAAGCTAGAGTCATTAGAGAAGCAAGAGCCTCAATTGTGAAGATGTTTCTATAAGATCCAGCTATAAAATTTATTTAGTGATCAGTGGGAATGGGCTCAGTGCATTGTGGGTGGTGATATCCTTAGGCTGGTTGTAATCAGCCTGAGTAAGCCAGGAGGAGCAAGCCAGTAAGCAGCACCCCTCCATGGCCTCTGCATTGGCTCCTGCCCTTAAGTTCCTGCTCTGTTTGAGTTCCTGCCCTGATTTCCTTCAATGGTGAACATTGACGTAGAAGTGTAAGCTTCACCAAGTTGCTTTTGGTCATGGTGTTTGATCACAGCAACCCTATGTGAGAACAGCATCATCTAAAGGAAATTCTAAAATCCAGGGAGCTTGCCTTTATGTTTTTCTCAGGGAGTTTACAATTTTATTGTTACAGGGTGGAACTTTGGAGAGAACCAAGCAAGTCATTGGGCATCAGCATTGTTGGTGGTCGCGGGATGGGGAGCCGGTTGCGAAATGGCGAGGTGATGAGGGGCATTTTCATCAAACATGTTCTTGAAGACAGTCCAGCTGGCAAAAATGGAACTCTCAATCCGGGAGACAGAATAATGGAGGTAAGCTCCAGTGAGCTTCCTGTTCAAACTGGTGCCCTTTCCCACTTTACCAAGGGAGTTGCAGTCCGTAGGTTCACTCTTTACCACAGTGATAGAGTTAAGTGTTTGCCATTCGAGTATTTTCTCATTCTCATCTGGGGTTTTTATATGCATGTGGTGACAAGATTATGTGTTTAAGGTTAAAACTTGTATTTGGAGATACAGACAACCAATTTTAAAAGTACTGGTCCTAAGAAATATTAATTTTAAAAAAGGAAATTTTCTTAGGGAAAAATTAAAATATTTAATACCATATGAACATAGGGAAAAACCATACAAATCATAGCTAGGTTTTCCAGTAAAATATTATATTTTATATATTATTATAGTCCTTGCAATATTAATAAATGTCTTGAGTGAGGGTTTTTCTAAGTGAGTCTTTTCTCCAAAAATTTTCAATTTTGGGAATTTAATTATTTTTTAAATGAGTGTTTCACAAAAGCTAAGAGCCTTCTCAGTTCTTTCCCCTCACCACAGAATGCTCTGTGTATGTACATGCAGTGCATATACTTTACTACATGTAAGAGAGAAGCATACAGTGAAATCAGATATCATCCCTAATTAAAATTTAATACTTTATTCAGAGTCCTCAGGTGCTGTAGAGCCACACATGCCTTTACTGAAATGTGCCACAAGAGCAGCTGGTAAGTTTCTGGTGCTGGGCTAGTGTCCACGGTAGACAAGACACTGTACCTGGCCACAAGGAAGCAGATCAGAGAGGTAACCAAAGCACCAGTGAACACTAAGTCATCTAATCAGATTAGGCACAGTTAGACTTAAAATGTTGAGAAGAGGGAGTCTGACCTCATGTTCCTAACTTAGAATAAAAGGAAAAGAGTGACTGTTAAGACATATGTGAATGTAATGGGCATTTTGTTTACCTTAAACAAGTGCTTGTCTCATTTTCTCAGTTCATAGAATTTACAGTAAAATGCCTTCCTGGTTCAGAAGGCTCTTTAGGGCATGTCAGTCACTCTAGAATGAGTCTGTTGGCTTGCTCGTTAGCTGAGTGCCTGGGTACTCACCACATGTGCATGCAAGGCCCTGGTTTTAATGCCATAGAAATGTAAAGTGAAAAGAAAATGTCTTATGACGGATTTGCTCATTCATTCATTTATCCATTCATTCTTTGGGCCTGAGAAATGAGAGACTGATATTTGAGAGGAAACAGGAACCTATGCCTTCCTTTTTTCCCTTGTGACCATCTATGAGAACAAATGACAGGACCCCTGACCTACTCTCATTAAATTAAATATTAGTCCCCTGAATGGAATTCTTTCTCGTAAGTAGAGCTGCATCTAAAGGCTTCAATTTAAGTTGTGAGCAGTATGTTTATATTTTATAGTTTTAACTATGAAATATCTTTTGCCTAAAGAGGAAAATATGAATTATTTGCAGTTATCTTTAAATATGATTGGCCATTGTTTGCTCCTAAATGGCTTTTTAAAACAATTAAAATATTAAAGTTAGTAGATAATAAACTATATTAACTAAAATTTCCCTTTCAAATTGATAAGAAAGGCTATTTCAGTGTATGTTCTAAAATTTCTGCATGTGGGTTCTTCTGTACATTATGTGGAGGACTTCTCCAAGTAATAGGAAACCTGGCCCTTGTCGTACTGGGCATGCTATCACAGGCCTGGGCTCCTGTGCTTAATTTAGCCTTGAGAAGCAATGTTCATTTGACATATAGTAAGCATGACTATTGACTTGTTAGAAACATTAAAGACCATTTTAGTATGAATTAAAAAATAAAGCTGGGCATGGTGGCACACGCCTTTAATCCACCACATGAGAGGCAGAGGCATGCAGATTTCTGAGTTCAAGCCCAGCCTGGTCTACAGAGAGAGTTCCAGGACAGCCAGGGCTACACAGAGAAACCCTGTCTCGAAAAACAAAAACAAAAACAAAAACAAACAAAAACAAAAACAAAAAAAGAAAGAAAGAAAGAAAGAAAGAAAGAAAGAAAGAAAGAAAGAAAGAGAGAGAGAAGAAAAATATTGTTATATCAGCAAAGTATCAATCTGAGAGAGGCTTCTAACTAAATGTATATAATTCTGTTCCAGGACTTAATGATTGGTTTTCTTCCACAGAATTGTGTCCACTCTGAGCAGTACTTAGTAATTGCAAATGGAAACATCTGCAATTATCTAGAAGGTGTATCAGTGGCCCTTTCTCTAAGTTTTCTCCTGGACATCTAGTGCATAAGCTTAGCTGATCATCACCCACAAAATATTAAAAATGACTTTCATTTTTCAAGCTATTTATATAAGAAACTAACAAACAAGCACAATTTCTTGGCTTCCAACTTCTGCCACATTTACTGCAGACTCTTGTGCAAAACTAACCTTACAGTCTTCTTGACTTTTCTGAATTTCTATATTTTGTTTATTCTTTAAGTTTCTCTAAGAGAAGAAACCCACGAAGACTCACCCCCCACACACACACAGGTAACCACTTGATGAAAAATTAGCAGTACAGCACTGACTTTGATGAAGGGGTCCAGAAATGCAGCTCCCTAAATTATTTCCTTAATGATGACGATCCGAAAACTGATTCATAAACATAAAAGAGCAGCTAGTGCAGTGCTGAAGGGAATGCAGAAGCAGAGCCCTCATCCGAACTGGTTAGGACTCCAGTTGAATCCTTGTCCAAACAGGGTACCTCAAGTCCACTGGAGGGACGGGACCTGTGCAGCTTAGCTCCTTGTGTTTTTGACATTGAAACAAATCTCCCAGGTTCTAAAGGAGCCTCAGAACTGATCCAGATGGCTCTTTTGTTCTCTAGCTTCTTGAAATGTTAAGCTGAGGCCTTCCATTGCAGGTGGATGGGATGGACCTCAGAGATGCAAGCCATGAACAAGCTGTGGAAGCCATTCGGAAAGCAGGCAACCCTGTAGTGTTTATGGTACAGAGCATTGTAAACAGACCAAGGGTAAGCAAACACAGGGCAGGGTAGGCATACTGACAACAGCTTGCAGCTTGGAGTCTAATGTAGCAAGGGACCAAGTTGTCCGCAAGTTCACCTATCAATTTCTAGAGTCGCAGAAGGTCTTTATAAAAGGTTTCCTTTGCAGTATTGAGACATTGAGCTGCCCTGCAAGTCTATTCTATGGTACATATGAAGACTTTAAAATACATGGAAATATAACTAATTGGTCACCATATCAAGCTGATACCTTGCTAGTATTCGCTCTGGTTAAAAAATATACAAATTCCTGAAAGGAATGTAATGCGATGTGTGTGTAGATTAAACATCTTTAGTTGAGTCTCTTGGAACCCATAAAGACTTCATTTTTTTTTCTAAATCTAGTCTTTATATGGAGTCTCTTATCTATACTCTCACATTATCAGATCTTATCATCTTTGTATATTCCACTGGATACAAAATCCTAATAGAATACATTCTGCTTTATATACAAATGACTGTATAGTTATTTCTCAGCTACAGTCACTATGCAGGTCATCACAGATCCTTGGGAACAGAAACCTACTATCTCATTCAGCCCTCAGCCATCATTGTTAAAGGATTTTACAAATATTTTAGGGTCCATCCATGGTGGTGTATTCCTGCAATCACAGATGTCCAGAGGCAAGGCAAGAGGATTACAAATGTGATGCTGTGGATACCACAAGACCCTAATGAAAATAAATTCTAGGAATACATAAGCACATCAGGGGCTTTTATCTAGAAAGGATAAAAACTGCAGCTTAGTATATTTGATATGCCCTAGTGATGCTGAAAGTGAACATTGTGCTGCTAGTTTAGTGTTGGATTTGATACCTTCTTTATGCCTCGCTGGAACATATCTTCATATGGAGTAGTTATTAAAAATTTGTTCCATATACTAAGAAAGTTATTCAGAGACATCCACAAGCCCTCAGAGTTGGGTTTTCTTAATACTAACTCCCTGAGATTACTCCAATTCCTGAAGCTCTGGAAGTAGCTGCTTCTGGGTGGAAAAGCTTGTGCACACATTTCCTGGACCTCTGCATGCTGGCAGGTCTAAGGTTGGTTGGCTTTGAAAGAAAAGTGTTCGTATGTATTTAAGGTGTTAGTGTTGCAGTGGTGGAAGGAAGGAGGCAGGACCTTGTGCAGTTAGTGTGCTGGCCGAGATGAGCCTTCTGGGCTCCCAAATACAGCACCCAGGTTGATGTTACTGTCTGTCTCGTTGTTGTTAAGACAGGTGTGGCTCTGGTTTGGGGTTCACAGTGTGGAACAAATGTACTGGTTCTTAATATAAGCAGTTCTCCTCACATCTGCAGTTTTTAACCATTCAGTTGTTTATTCTTAGGTAATAATTATCCATTCAGATAGAAAATCTGCCAAATGATAGGGCTGCCTCATGCTGCATTCTTTGCAAATGCTATTCAGTTTGTTTAAATAACTACAAATCTTCTTACATTTGTTAACATTTGTTGTGTTAAACATAGACACAGCATGGTAATATTGTAAATGGCTGTTTAAGTTGAGTTACAGCTATTTTTGTGTGAGAGAGTTTATTCCCTTTTTTGTTTTATTTTAATTTCTAACTCATATCATTTAGGATAATATTTTAAACTGCTGAATAGGGATTCTTAATATTACTTTGAACACTTAAACTACAAACATTTCTTTCGATGCCAATCACATTTTCTAATGAGCTAGAAAGATATTGTCTCATACACCTGGAAAATATTCCTATTTTTTTTATTTGAGGCATAATGACACCTAATTTTATAGCAATTATTCTAGGATAAATCTTGCTTAGAAATGACATGTTTAGTCAAGTTAGACACATTTTGCTTTGGAAAACTAGAATTAATTTTGCATTTTAAATGAGATATTCTTTGTTAGTGGTGGTTTTCTTCCAAATGGAAGTAATCAGTCCTCTGGTTATCTAAAATAAAAAACACCACAAATTTACTTACCGTGGCGTCTTTGTGGTCAGAGGATAAAGCTTCTGGAAAGTCTTACCCAGTTGAGAAACTGGTCGGTCCTTCTGCGCTTTGACTATTAAGGGATAAAAACTCTATAGCATGTCCCTGATAATTTAAAGTGAATTAAAGCTCTGCACACACTGACTGCTGGGTAGCCCCCTTCATAGGGCCAGAGATAGTTTGGTATCCTCTCTGTGTTACTCTAAGGAAAATTCATTTTTTTTTTAAGCACACTATCAGGTGTCTAACTATTTCCCTATTGGTAGAAGTGCCCTACCATTCCGTATGCATTGCTTCTCTGACAGCACCAAATTGAAATCTTGCAAGGTCTGAGGAAAAGTAAAAATTAGAAGTCTCTGGGAATTCCATGCCATGATCATAGTTCTGATTTTGTTGTTCTGCATAGTTACAAAGGACAGGCCCTGGATCTGCCATCCAGGATGACCAGAAATAGTCTGCCCACCACTGGGCCTCCCATGTCGTCCACTGCCCAGTCATTTTTCCCATCTTACTCTGTGGTCCTGTTTCTTGGCACTTGTAAGGCCCTCTTGAGTGAAGCAAGAGTTGACATTTTAAACTATAAAGCAGAGAGGAATTTGAGAGGAACAGAAATGTCACTTTACCCATCCCTTTTCCTGCCTTGCCTCTCAGGGAAAACATTGCAGGAAGCACGGATTGAAAGGGTAATGTGGCATAGGCAGCAGTGCGGGAGCCTGTGGACAGAGTCCCCAACATGCTCCCATGCAGGGTGGCGTCATGTGACCACTCCCCCCACTCCATGCCTGGCAAGGGGGCTTTGTCAGGGAGAAGTAACACAAACATTTAATTGGAGCCAATATGAATTTTAAATGTCTGCAATTTTCTTTAAAAGATCCAGTCAATAGCAGGAAAGGATAGAGATAGCAGGGTGTGAAAGGAAGACTTTATTGTGCTAAGGAAATTGCTTTTTTTCTTTTTAAATATGAACATGCTAAATTCTATTTGGCTGACTTCCTGCCTTTAATATGTATATTCAGCTTTAACAGCCCTGGCTAAGGACTTACTACACTCAAGTCACAAAATCTAGGCGCAACACTAAACACAGGCTTCAAATATTATCCAAAGCTGTAAATCCTTCAGTAGTGTAGTAGATGTCAGATTTTCTTTTCTTTTATTAAGATATAAATCTCTGTCAGATCTTCACAAGAAGTGGTGAAGAGAAGAGCACACCATATCATGATTCTTTTCTCCCCCAACTGTTAAAGTTTAAAACTGTGATTTAGAAGTAAATCAGTATCTACTGGCTGGTCAGAGTGCAATATCCTTAATGGTGAACAATATAAAGAAATGAAGGTTTCAGTGAGCTGGCAGGTAAGTGCTTACTGTGCATTCTAAACAAGTACTGAAAAGTAATGTCCCTCACTTCTAAAAGTTAATGAAAAAAAAAAAAAAAAAAAAAAAACAACTGTTTCCATCTGAAACAGGTGCACTGGTACTCTGGAATCAGAAGCCAGTTTGTAAGCAGAGCAGAGATCATGCCTTTCACTCCATGATAGTAAAACCTTCCGGGGAAATGAAAAAAATTCCAGTCAGGTTGACAGTCTGTTTTACTTCCTGGAGTGGTTAGACTTAGAGTAGGCTCGGGTCATTAGAAACAAACCATTACTCTCTGTTTAAGAGGAGCCTGCGAGCTAGCTGCTCAGTCCAGCTTCATTGTCTCAGGCAGCTCCGACCCATGAAGTACTTGGTTCTTGAGGTTGGGTTGTTTTACATTTCTTGTGCCTTCAGCGCATCTTCTGTTTCCTTTTAGAAATCCCCTTTGCCTTCCTTGCCGCACAGCCTTTACCCTAAGTACAGCTTCAGCAGCACTAACCCATTTGCAGACTCTCTCCAGCTCACCACTGACAAGGTTGGATAATGTCTGTTGTCTTGTAGTTGCCTTTGCAGAATGTCTTGTTGTTTCAACCGTGCCTTTGTCCCAGTTCACTTTTTACCACACTTAGTCAGAAAAACAAAGAAAACAACACATTGTGTATTCAGAGTGGACATGAACTTTGTCCTGCCAGAGAATATTTATATTTTTACTTGTAGTTAAAAGATTCCAGTGTTTCTCCTGCATTTTTGTTTGATTTTTTTTCATGTTTAAATTTTAGTTGCTATTTGTATAAACTACTTTTCTATACAATTTCCATAAACCTTGTATTGTCTTTATTAAAGCATCTTTAGATTTGTGCACTCTGCAAATCACTCTGCAAATAATTGTGGTTGTGTATATATGTGTGTGTGTACATGACAAAACCTTCTGAATATTCATAGAGTAAGTCTATATAAATGCCAGATCATGAAGTGTGACTGTTTCTATGCTTGTCATTTTTTTCTAGTATGTTCTCATATTCAAATGAAATTATAAAACCAAATTTGAAACAAAAATTTATAAAAATTCTTTTCTATCAAAATTTGGTAGTAGAAAGGGAAAAAGCTGTCAGAATTTAATTTTGGAGACAACTTTCTGAATATTCGTTGGATTTTCATGTTACTATGTCATGGATAAGAGCAGAGGCCATACCTGGAGGGATGTTGTCTGTGACCATGAGAGTTACACAGCATTCAAATAAAGTCATGTACTATTTCCCAACTGACCCTTTTGCTCCCACACCATTTAAGGTTTGCCTCCATGCAAGGGTTTTAAAGTAGGTGTGGGTTTTGTGTGTATGTGTGTGACATGCATGTTCATTTATTTGCTGTGAGCACATGGGCTCAGGTGACTTCATTTGACCTTTGTAAAATACATATTTTATGAACAGATTTCAAGAAGTGTCAATAACAAGCTAGTTACATGGTCTTGATCCTGGCAGCTAGAAGACGAAACTGCCCCTCCAGGAGGGAGGCAGCCACTGCTTCCCTGATTAGTCAGCTGGCTTGGGGACAGTTTTGGTATAGAGTTGTGCCTTCAGTCCTGACAAGATTTTAAGATGGTCAGATTTTTTTCTTCATTATTAAGTTAAATAATAATAACAGCAGTAAAGAACAAGGTTGAAAGAGCTACAAAAGGCACATGCATAGATTTGAATAAATTTATGTTAGGCAAATAATACTTTTTGATCATACAGAGAAATAAATTTTCTTTTTAACCAGAAAGCTTCTTAAGTACATGTCTTGTATTTTTTTAGAGTGATGTCTGAATTTTGGTTAGATCAAGTGAAGTTTCTGGTGTTCTTGCACATTTTTATTTGTACATTATTTGAGAGACTTTTATAGCATGCTATTCTGGAAGACAACAGGGATTTCCTTGGCACTTGTAACTTGTATTTGTTTGGACACTGATGTGTAAACTGAACATTGTTAGTACAGAAAATTCTATGCCTCAGATCAGTTGCCCTGAATTTGTCAGCCAGCCCTGTGCCTTGCTCATAAACTTTGTGCATTTTGAATTAGCAAAAAAGATTATATCTAGTGCATGAAGCTCTAGTGTTATGTTTCATGGTATTCCTACTACCAGCTAACCATTTGTAAGTGTTTAAAGATGTCGTCTGTTAGAACAGGTTATTGTTAGAAAATAATAAACATACTCATAAATTTCAATCGGCTATGTAAGTTTATTTTTTATAAAAGTGACATAAATGATAGAAAAATATATAGATTGAAAAACCCAGAGACTGCCTGATACTAGGCACAGTGTTTGATTTGATTATCCCTGATCCTGAGACATAGGTACTGTATTGCTGTGGATACTGGAGAAGATAGCAAGTTTAATAAAAACTGCATTGTGGTAAGAACTCTAGAAACTTACCAGCAAGGTGGCTTAGCAGCTCAAGGTGCTTGCCATCAAGGCCGATAGCCTGAGTTCAGTCCCTAGAAACTGCCTGGTGTAGGAACCAGCTCTAGCAAGCTGCTGTCTGTGCTCCACACTCACTCTGAGGCATCCGCACGCCCAAGTCACCCATGGTACCATGCTACATAAATAAATGTGAACTAAAGAGAAACAAGACTAGCACATGATTTTCAATATTTCTCCTTCAGTGGCCCAATTTTGTTCCTCTGAACAATAAATGAAGGAACCTGGGGAACTATTTACAGGGTTTCAAATTCCAACCTGCTGCCCAGTAATAACCCAAATAAGAACTTGATTATATCGAATTAATCTTTTACAATAGTACCAGTGATCCCAAGTGACAAAAGGCATGTTGCCCCTGCCTTTGTTGAAAGGACCTCTCGTGAGCCACTGAAGCAATAAAAAGTTGGAGGTGGTTTTAAACCATCACCTGACAGAACCGTGTCTGTTCTCTCTGTTGTGAGAGCAGCCTGCATGTGTAGTGCTATTTCTGTAGATTTGTTCAGAGTTGTTCAGAGAGAGGATTCAAGTAGCAACGAAGAAGTGTTCATGTGGGGCTGGAGCTGTGACTCCACAGACAGCCTACCATGTGCAGGATCCCGGGTGCAGTCCCAGGTCCACAGAAAAGGGGGAGTGTCCATGTATACTCTTGCTTCCAAGTTTTGTTGTTATTAATATTATATTCATTTAATTTGTGCGTGTGGGTATATGGACATGCACATGTATGCTCTGAGATCATAAGTCAGGTTGTGGAAATCAGTTCTTCCCTGTGACTCTGCGAGCCTCGGTATTGAACTCGGGCCCCTAGGTTTTGCTTGCTGAGGGGCCCTTACCTACTTATCCATATCAGTGGCCCTCACTAACAACTCTTAAGGGCTAGTTCTTTATTAATTTGCTTCCCATTTTTGTTTTCCTTGACAGACTTGAATGACCTATAAGATCTGCACAAATCCTTACATTTTTTTTCTCCAGTAAGGAAATTTGAATATTTTTTTTCTTTTGGGTCATTTAAGCTTTCAAATTAAGTTGTTAATTTGTTTAGATTAGCAAATAACAATTTAATGAATTATGTTGATTCCTATATCCTGTCTAACACTTCTTACATGCACATGCAAGCTTTCTATTATTTGGAGAACATTTTAGAGCTGGCCTTTGGTTTTGGAATTATATTCTTATTTGTTTTCCTTAAAGTGTTCATGATATTGCACATGCCCACTGGATTCTTTTTGTCCCCACAGGCACCCAGCCAGTCAGAATCTGAGACAGAGAAGCCTGTATTGTGCAATGTTCCTTCTTCCTCTCCTTCAGTGTTCTCAGACATGGGTAGTGACTGTGCACAGCCATCTGCAACCGCAGTCTCAGAAGATGAGGACAAAGAAGATGAATTTGGTTACAGCTGGAGTAAGTTGTCTCGGTGTGATGCCCTTAATTATAAGAAGTGTTGAAATAGCTCTGGGTTTGTTCTGTATGACTCGACTCTAGTTATATATGCTGCAGTTGTAGGTGGGAGGATGACTGTTTATTTTCCTTGAATACAATGTGCATTCCTGAGGTATGACATCACCTTCCTCCTTTACTTTAAATGCACGTTTCTCATAAAGCCCTCTTGCTTCTCATATGAAAATTATAGCAGTCAAGACATCATCTCGGAACCCAACACAGGATCAGCTCTCTTGAACAACTCTGGCCTTTAGAGGCTTTAGACGCCTCTCTGTAGTATCTGATGATTATTGGTATTATGCCCTGAAGTTCTGGTATTTTTGGTACTAGAACATGATTATAATTATTAAGATCAACTCTTGGGCATTTGGCAAGTTGTCTCAAGTTTTAAATACAGTTCTCTCAGGTTTCTAATGTTGTATTAGGTAATGTCTGAGGAATGCTGACACAGTCCTTCGTGCTTTAAATTGAGCCAAAAGTCATGAATGTTTTAGATTTATGTGTTTGATTTTATGTGGATGAATGTTTTGCCTAAATGTGCGTGTGTTCTCCATATGTGTGCCTGGAGCCCTGAGTAATACTAGGAAGGCCTCAGATCCTCTGGAACTAGAGTTATAGGTGGTTGTGAATCACTCTGTGGGTGCTGGGAACTGAACATGTGTTGTTTGCAAGAATGAAGAATACTATTAAATACTTATTAACACTGAGCCATTTCTCCAGCACTCAAAAGGTTTTATTTTAATAACCTAATTGTTCACTTTAAGAAGTTTACACTGCACATACTTTAGAAAGCATAGAACATTAAAGTTAACCTGCTTGATTCCAAAAGGAGTCCAGAGATGTTTATTTAAATGATATAGGAAAGAGTGAAAGTAAGTGCAGGTCATTAGCCCTATAGTAGTTTTCTACGAGATAATTTGTCAGATGTGATCACCAAATAAAAATTATCCAAATGTTATAGGTGGTTGTTCGTTTTTTAAATCAGATTACCACAAAACAAAGTGGTTTTAAAAAATAAGAACTCATGTGGGATGATTGACTTGCTCATCAGGGCTCAACTTCTAAGATGGCTCATTGATATAGGCTTTTGGTTTGAGCACCTATGCGTGGCCTTATCTCTCAGATTAAAGCAAGTAGACAAACTGTTGATCAGGAGATCCTGTAGTCAGGGCATACTGCTTAAGGCTGGGAGGGGTATATTAACTTGTTCTGGCCTAATGGCTCTGTACACCAGGCAAGACTCTCTTCCCTCTGGGTAGCTGCCCATCATGATGTGATGCATACTGTCTCTGTTGAAGAAGCTTCCACTGGCCAGTGAAGTAAAGAATTCTGAGTATTTTAGCTCCATTCTCTTCTCCAAGTGGTCAGTTGATTTTTCCAGTTTAATCATAGTCTTGGGAGATTTTAATTTTAAGTCACTTCTCTTGGACCCAGTGCTGCCAAGATAGTCTCACATTATACTGTGTTTACCATCAATACAACAAAACCCCTAGGTGTTTGGTTTTTCTGTGAAAACAGTCCTGATGTCGAGGCAGCCAGTCTAACTTTTAGCTGCCAAAGAAATTATTATATCCCCTAAGATAAATCTAAATAATCTTGTATATTAAAACGTTTGTCTGTGAATTAACTATAAATGCATTTGTTGTTCTGTGTAGAAAATATCCAAGAGCGTTATGGAAGTCTGACAGGCCAGCTCCATATGATTGAGCTGGAGAAAGGTCATAGCGGTTTGGGTCTAAGTCTTGCTGGGAACAAAGACCGAACCAGAATGAGTGTGTTTATAGTGGGGATTGATCCCACTGGAGCAGCAGGGAGAGATGGCCGACTACAGATTGCCGACGAGCTTTTAGAGGTAGGTGGTAGTAGTCAATCTTGATTATGCTATTGCTACATCAGATAGTGAAACCTCCATTTCTAGAAAGTCACCCAGACTATGAATCGTGACTAAGAAAAGCATCTGTTGCCTAATAAAACGGATGCAGTGCAGCAAATTTGGCCCTACATCAAATCTCTACAGCATAGTTGTTGTTCCCATTAACTCACATTAAAGACCGTGACTCTGTGGCTCCAGTAACAGTTTTTGTCCCAAGATAGAAATAAAAACCACACTCCAAAAGCATTTTTGTGTGTGCTTTATTTCTTTTAGGAATGTTTTAAATGTCAGTTGACCAAGCATTCCCCAGTAATTATGCTGACCTGCTGGACATTGTGGAGGTTGAATTCCTAATGAAATAAGTATTGGGGGTGAGGCGAGGCCAAGTCTAACGCAAACAGTATCTCAGCCTGCCACACAAAGTAGATCTACTGACCACACTTTAGAGTGGTTAGACTCTGTTTGCCTTTCCTTGACTCCTGAGGCAGAATCAGCTTAACTTCAAACTGCCTTTGAGCTCTTCCATGTGTTGCAATACCTCTGCTGTCTAGACTGGCTCTGGTCACAGTGGCTTGGTGACTGGACACCTGGGCTCACAGTTTCATTTCTATAGAGTGCTGCTCTGCTCACAGAGAGTCTGCTGTTGAGCTCTTAGCCTGACAGGAATGCTTTTTGGTACCCAGGACAGGCTTCTTAAGACCTTATCTGGGTGTTTTGGTTTTTTGAGACAGGGATTCTCTGTATAGCCCTGGCTGTCCTGGAACTCACTTTGTAGACTAGGCTGGCCTCAAACTCAGAAATCCGCCTGCCTCTGCCTCCCAAGTGCTGGTATTAAAGGCGTGCGCCACCACGCCCGGCTTCTATCTGGGTGTTCTTTGCAAGCCACAGAACCTTTATCTGTCAGGAAGTTGACTGTCTTCTCTCTTTATTGGGTCCAAATGGTGTTTCTACACACTGTCCAGTGATATCAGAATTCATGCATATCGGTTAATGTTAGCTTTAAGCATAAGATCTTCTGTATTCATATCCAAGTATTGGGTTGTGTTCTGGAGAGGAAAACTGTATATAGTATAATAAAGAAAGCAATTCACTTTTTATTACCTAGACAAGAAGACAAAACTAAGGAAATGAAGAATTTTAGGTTCAACTAATGATACTTATTCCTTATAGATCAATGGCCAAATATTGTATGGCAGAAGTCATCAGAATGCTTCATCAATTATTAAATGTGCTCCATCTAAAGTAAAAATAATTTTTATCAGGTGAGCATTTTCTCTGTTTGGTTTACAAAATACTTGGTAAACATTTTACCTCAATTATTTTCAATGCAAAAGAAGACATTTGATATATGTCCATTCTGGGATCTATGACTTTGGGGTTAGAGAATTTGTTTCTAATAATCTTTATGACTCTTCAAGTAAGAGGATGGGAATAATATCACAATATGACAGATGAATGCATTTTTTTTTAGAAATGCAGATGCAGTGAACCAGATGGCTGTGTGTCCTGGAAATGCAACAGACTCTCTGTCTTCCACCTCAGAAAGTCCTCAGAATAAGGAGGTAGCTGTAAAATTTCATTTCTCTGGAAAGATTTGATTAATATATCTTGTTAAGTTATTAAATATAGAGGGATTCAAAGATAAGCTATAATCTTGACATTCAAATTATTACCACCAGACAGCACTTATGTGAATGAGCGTACCTCTTTTGCAAAGACCACGTGAAGAGCCTGTATGCCATACAGAGTGGTCTGTTCTGCTCTGGAAAGAGACTATGGAGATGTTACATGCGAAAAATATGGTAGAATCTCAGGGGACAAAAGCACTGTGGCCAGGATGTGTGGGCAAGGAGGAGCGCAGATCCCAGTAGCACCTGAACTTGAAACTACAAACAGTATTAAGGAACGGGACTGGGAAAGGAGTGCAGAGCAGCAAGAAAGAGTCAGTGAGAATGGAGACAGGCTAGGCTTGGGAGTCACTGTGAAGGCCAACCCTGGTAGTTTCCATCATGATGGGAATTCTGGTTTAACTCTGTGGATGTTCCTGTATGCTCACTGCTGGCAGAGAAATGAGGCAGAGAAGCAAGAAGGAAACTCAGCGTGACTTAGCTAGCTGGACTGGTTCAAACTTCTGAAGCCTGATGCCAGCTAGTTTATTTTAGACATATTTAAGTACAGTACACGTTTGGAAAAAAGTTTTCTGGTAACAGTTACCTCAATCCCATACGCACAATTAAGCTTAAAGCATAACTATATCAGAACCCTTTTGCAAAATATGTCTGACCTCTACCATTAACATGGTATACAGGCTAAGGATCTAAGATCTGGTGTGGTCTCTAAGATAGTTTATAGGCCACCAGGCTATAAAGTACCTGTGACATCTACCCTAAGGATGGGTTCTATTGACAAGCAGTGCTCAAGATAGAACTTAGGGTAAACATAATAGCCTGGGGATTAAGGTATGACCCGGCACTACAGATAATACAAATTACCAGGCAGTTAACAACATCTACTCCCATTTTTCCAAACGTAAAACAGCCACACACTTCCCTTCCATTGAATAAACAAGCCTATGTGATTGTTTCCTGGTTTCTTTAATACTTCTCTGTGAACAGGAGGACTTAGTGCCATCTACATAAATGAATTGTAATTATGTTTTCAAAATCTTACTCTCAGTCATTTCAGGGCAGAGAAATTAAGTTCAAGGAAGTACAGAAACAGTTTAGGGGGAGAAGATAAGAAGAACCCATACATAGCTCAAGGGAAGAAGGAAATGTCACATCAGTGGTTTTAGACCCAATCCAGGAATATTCATGCTGACACGAATGTGACTTATTGAGGAAAAGAGTTGGAAAGTATTTATTCAACAGGCATTTCTAGAATAATTTGATAATTTGGGTAAGGAATAGTGATTAAAATATAAGGAAGTACAAGGCTCTCTTCCACATGCCTTTCTTCGCTATCTACCTACAAAGGAAGAGCTGGTGTTTTCAGAACCATTGCACTGGCTGCTGTAGGCTGCCTTTGGGGAACTGGAGTATAGCAAGCCTGAGAGCTGCTTGTGCTTGTACTGGGGCTGCAGCTTTTCCTGATTCGATCACCAATCAAGCTGCAGGTTAGGAAGCCTACTAAAGTATATATTCAGACAGGTGGTGTGGAGTTTAGAGGTACTTCCCATAGAGTATATTGCATTTGTTGGCTCTGGGGGTTGAAAAATTTCCTTACAAAGAACATTAGCAGAGAAGAGAGCAAAGGGCTGCCCATGCGGTGTGAGTGTTAAGGAGGAAGGTAAAAATGAAAAAAAAATCAGAAGACAAGAACCAGTAGACCCTTGAACAGCAGTGAGGGGAGCAAGGTGGAAAAGTGGATCCTACAGCCTGAGATGCTGCAGAGAAGGCCCAGTAAGTAGTGAGAGAGGCTGTTGGATCTGCAGCCACATGATGGTGGGAAGGCCCCTGACCATGAAGAGGGAAAGACAACAGTTCAAGGATAACAAAGAGTTAAGATTTGGTGGTAGATGATTTTGTTTGAACTTAGAAATCTTTGGATGTGTGTCTAAGAACAATAAAAGAAGATAGCAGACAGAAGAGCTTAAAATTAAAGGAGCCATGGAGTTATCAGTGCCAGAAGATGAGGGCAGAATTCATTCTTCCTTCAGTGAATGTTTGAGCAGAGGGCTTATTTACATACAAGACAGATAAAGAAATCCTAACCTGTTTCAAGCTCTTTCCTCATGGGGTATAAGTTTGGGTAAGTTGTAGATGGCAAACTTGTATTTTCATATTGCACCAACTTTGCCTGTTAAATGCTATGATTTAATAACTTTTATGGAAAGCATTCAATAGTTTCTGAATACCTATCCTAACTTGGGAGGGAAGAATGCTGCATAGGGCCTCTTCAGTCAGCGCAGGCTCCTGCTGCAGTTCATTATGGAGGAAATCCAGGCAAACATCCAACCACCTGAGCGTGTGTCAATCCAAACACAACTGCTGTCCAGTCACACCTCCCAAGGATTTTCATATAAAACACACTTAACTATGATACGATATTAAAATGCAAGTAATATATGACATGAAATCATTCTGATTAAGTGGCTCTTATATTTGAAACAAAACTTGCTAGCAGTCACCTTTTGGATGTTTTTCTTTGTCAGGTGGAACCATGTAGTAACACGTCTGCTTTAGCTGTGGATCTCGGCTCACTTACAGATGTGTACCAGCTGGAGCTTCCTAAGGTACATCTGCTTTGATTGGGCGTTAAATGATTAAGTACTCTCCCACACTGGAACTGTTCACTGGCTCCCTGGAACAGAGTCTCCAGAGAGTGGCATCTGCACCATCTGGGGTCTCCTTAGAAACGCGGGTGCTGGGACCCATCCTGAGCTTCCTGTGAGTGAAGGGCTCTAGGCATGGTCCTGGAAATCTGTTTTAATAAGCCACTTTGATTGTACTGTACAGTAACGCCTGAGGACTCCTGGGCTAGTCATCACTTTACTGTGATCCGGCTTTTCCTAATTTTAGTGTTATTCAAAGGAAATGTGTCATCTCTCTTTGATTCATTTGCTGAGATGCTGGTCAGTAGATTCTAAAATGAACAAGTAAAAGATTACTGCTGTTTATAAAACTGAAGTAACTAGAAGTTCAGATGTTAGGCTCCTGCTCAGTGAGGCCTGACTTTCAGGTTCGAATACTGCTGACTGAAATGGTTTGCTGAAAAGGAAGGTTTTCACCTTCTACAGCTCATACTGAGAAGCAAGCGGGCATGGGGGCAGGGTGTCTGAACAAATCAGGGAAGAGCTCAGGCACAGGCAGTGAAGGAAGTGGGGGAAGGCAAAAGGCTGTTTGCAGGAAAGGCTGCTAATGTCCGTGGTTAGAGTGGCCCATTTCCTCCAGCCATGAGCCACCGAGGCCTGGTCCTCTGAGCCTGAGTCATTCTGCCTGGGCGGAGCCTGAGCTTCATCACAAAGGTGTTTTAGTGCATTAATTTCTCAATAATAAAGTCTTAGTCAATAATAAAGATTAAATGAATTATATAATATCGTAATTCCTAGAACATAGCCAGACTATTGGAAAAATACCATGACTGTATTTTCTTTCTTTCTTTCTTTCTTTCTTTCTTTCTTTCTTTCTTTCTTTCTTTCTTTCTTTCTTTCTTTCTTTCTTTCTTTCTTTCTTTCTTTCTTTCTAACAAAACAGACCTGTACACAGATGGGCTGCCTCAGCCTTTTTAATATATTTTATTACATTTTTGAGAATGTCATCTGTGTATACCAGTGTATCAAAACACTTCTCCCCAACTTCTCTGAGGGCTTCTGGCCACCCTCCAGGCACTCCCAACTTCCTGTTCTGGCCTCCCTCTCCCAGTTTGTGCTGTACATATACTCCTGGGTGTGGGTCAGTGCAATAGATCATAGTTGACCTATCAGGGACAACATTCTTAAGCCATCAGACTTGAGGAGCCGCTGCCAGCACCACCCATGCAGGAATGCTTGGCTTAATACAGGCAGCCATGGCTGCTATGAGATCTTATCATGGGTAGGAAAAAAAGGTTATACTATAAACTGTTTTGCTTTAGACAGAGTGAACAGAAGTCATTAAAAGCTTTTCCTTCCTGCCCAAACTGTCCATATATTTTAATTAGAATTCCTCCTGTTGCCATGTCAGTGATTATGTCCTCTGCTTCTGTCCAAATTTCAGTCCTTAGTTTGTTTTAAATTTGTAAATGTCAAAGCCACTGCTTAATAATGCCATTAATTATCTACCTATACCTTAATTATAGTCAGCTAGGAAGCACTTAAATGTATGCTGAAATTTTGGTATGAATTATTTTTTTCAGTTTATATTTATTTTTTCAGTTTATATTTACCTGGAGAAAAGTTGAAAATATGGTAAATGTCCCTCATGCCCTTTTATAGCAATTCAGATAGATTTACTCATGCTTAGTGTATGCTGGAATACACAAGTGCCAGAGAATGCTAGAACATGAGCATGATAATAGAGAGGCAGAAAGCACTGTTGCAGCTGAGAGCACAGTCGGAAGGACAGGCAGACCGCCTGGAGCAGAGCCCTGGACTTACCCTTCCTAGCCATGATGGTTACCTAGGGCAGATAACTGCCTCAGCTCATGGCGTTTGTATTCATTCTCCTGACAAAAGGAACTTAGGGGAAAATGGGTTGATTTTGGCTCACAATTCAAGGGTACATTCTGTCATCACAGGTGAATCATGGCAGCAAGAGTTTGAGGAAATAGATGGCCACATTGCATCTGTAGTTAGGAAGCAGAGAGAAATGGCTGTTGGTGCTCAGTTTTGTTTCTCCTTTTCATTCATCCTAGAACACCTGTGGAATGGTGCCACCTACTTAAGGTGGTTATTCCCACCTCTATTAACCATACACACACACACACACACACACACACACACACACACACACACATATATATATATATATATATCCTAACAGGTATGCATAGTGGCTAGCCTCATCTAAGTAATGTCTAAAAGGAATGTCTTGAGGCTTGTCTCTAAGGTGATTCTAGAGCCAGTTAAATTTACAATCGATATTAATATTAAGAGTATGGGATGTCTACTGTGATGAATCTGACCAAATTGTTTTGTTGTTGTTGTTGTTTTGTTTTGTTTTGTTTTTGGGAGGATTGTAGCTTTGTGGAGATTTGGATTTGAAAATCTGGTATATCCTTGGGAAAGTATGTTCTCAGGGCCATCAGCAGATGTGTGATGTGGCCAGTGGTGGCCAAGGATACATTTGCAGCTGTGAGACAAACTTGGTAGTATGTGATACTCACCCATATGTCACTCTTTTTTTCATGGCCTAAAGTCTACAGGATTAAAATAGTCATGAGTAGCATCCAAGGCTTGGCATTGAGAGAGGCCAGGATGGCCATTGGTGAAGGTGCAGCCTTAGCTTCAGTGGAGATCCTCAAGATTGAAGAGGATATGGAGAAAAGCTGAGGCTTGGCACCGTAGGCTCTAATGGTCATTGGTGAAAGTGTGTCCTCAGTTGTAGTGGAGTTCTCAGCATTAAAGGGGCCATGGAGAGAAGCTCAGGCTAGCCACCGTGAAGCAGAGGCAGAGTCCCTAAGGAGACAACAGAGTAGGCTCTTCTGACATTGATGCCTCAGTTTTGGTGGACATTCCTGGATTGAAGGGTTTATGGAGAGGAGCTGAAGCTTGCCACCAGGCAAGGCCAGTACTGAACATACAGTCTTAGCTGCAGTGGAAATGCCAGGATATGGGAATTACCAGGACTATGGGATAACTACAAAGAGTAGGAGGTGTGGAATGGAGTGGAGCGGGCTGAGCAGAGGAGATGAGCTGCATGTGAGATGGACAACAAAGCTAGCTAGAGAGGTCCAGAAGGTTCTGATTGAGTCCAAGATGTTGGCCTCTGACTTGTTTACAATGTTGGGTTTTGGTTTCACTTTGATTTAACTGTTACTGTGACTTGCGTCTTCCCTCTTGGAATAACAAAGTATGAACATTGTTTTTTACTTTACTGGAGCCCCAGTTCAGAGACTTTAAATATTTAAAGAGACCTTGGACGCTCCTTTTAACTTTGTAGTCTCTGTGTGTTTCACATGATGTACCCCACATGACACACTTCAGCTTCCATGGCACTATGTTTTCTATGCTTGTCTTGTTTACTTTGTTTTGCATGGGTTTTTTTATTTTCTTTTGAGGAGGGGCGTTGCAAGGGAGATGAGTGAGACCTTGGACTTTCTACGTTTTAAAGGTTGTAGGGTTTAATATTGTGAAATTGCAAGAGATCTTGGAAATAAAAGAAGAAATGTGTGATTTAATAGTGGTGTGTTTGTGTGTCAAGTTAACAAGTGGTCAATTGTGCTGGTGGTATTTGTCAATTTGACATAAATTAGAATCACCTATGAAGAGAGAACTTCAGGTGAAGGACTTCCTCCATCAGACTAGCCTATGGTCATATCTTTGGTGCATTTTCTTGTTTAACAGTTGATGTGGGAGACCCCAGACCTGCAGCCCACTGTAGACAATTCCATTCTGAACAGGTAGTCCTTACTTGATAAGGAAGGAGGCTGAGCAAGCAGTGAGTGAAAAGCAAGCCATTACGGATTGTTTCTCTATGGTTCCTGCTTTAGGCCCTGGTCCTTACCTTGAGCTCCAGCCCTGCTTTCCCTTGAACATGGACTGTTCCCTGGAATCATAAGATAAAATAAACCCTTTCCTCCTCAAGTTGCTTTTGGTTGATATTTTATCTCAGCAACAGAAAAACTAACTATAATACTCTCCAAAATAAGGATTTAAAATAGTGCTAACTTGGTAGTTATAGTGATATAAACATACAAACGTAGTGTATCTAGTACCCAGTATACACACACACACACACACACACACACACACACACACACACACACACAGAGGGTACATGCTAATTATTGGGTATTAACATAGTTTTTAGAAAAGAATAAAATATCTCCTTGCTGACTGACACTAGTGTTTGCTCTTAGGGACACCTTGTTGACTTACTCCATACATGGTTGCTTTACCTTTATCCAAGGTTCTGAGCAATGGATAAAAGTAATGCAAACATGGGAATAGCTCAACAAGGAACTTCTCAAAAAGTTTTATTGTCAAACAGGTAAGTCAGTGTTTCATTGCTTGACATTTCGTAGTGAAGTAGACAGAAGCCTGCTTTGTCCACAAGATGCCATTTGACATTCTGAGAGATCTCAGATGAATTGCTAAGCATATTAACTTCTGCCTTCTGAACCTGAGGCTGCCCAAGTCAGTTACTGTTGAGGTAGAAGAGACCTAGAGCCAGATTCCTTCATCCTAAGTCTGAAGGTTTTGTCTTTCCTTTGACCCTTCTGCTGATTTATTCAGAGATGTTTATTATTTAAACTTCCCTTTCTGATGTTGTTATCTGTTGAAAATCCGTGACTTTGGAGAATTTCAATGCATTGTCCACAGAAACTTCAATTTACATGGCAGTTTTATGGTAAAGTAAAACATCAGGGATGTGAAATGCATTCTTTTTCTCAACTGTCTAAGGGGATAAAGAGAATATTTAAGAATCTTTTAAAATAAGCTAGACAAAGAGGAAAAATGATCATTATTTTCAGGATTTTAACTATGAACACAATGTTACTAAGTTCTTTGAGTTCACATTCTTTATAAGGGAGAAAGCCACATAAATAGTAGAGAGACTATTCTGAGGGTTAAGTAAAATCACATATGTAAAGCCCTTGTCAGCATGCAATTTCCTATAATTGTTTTCATAACATTTTTAAACTCGTGAGGCTCTGAATGGCCTGCAGAACTTTTCCTTTCCTTGGAAGTTTCCTTTGTGGAGATCTTTATGAAAAAAATGATAAGTGGTGCATCATCCCGCCAAGCCTGCGCATGCCTCACTCTCTGAAGATGGCCTGGGACCTAATACAGGGAAGCAAAGACAAACAACCAAAAATAAAAACCAAACAAGCGGAAAAGCCAAGAGCCTTCCAACACTGATGGCTCATCCCAAGTCCTTTCTCCTTTCATTCTCCAGAATTTTCCAAATTTTACTTGAAAAACGATTTAAAAGTAATAGAACGTTTGCTTGTTATGGCATCTGCTGTGTGGTAACTATGAAATGTTGCCATCACTGCTCCACTCTTCCTTGCTGGTCTCTTCCTACCTGAGGCCACGTCACTGAGGTGTTCCTGTTTGTTCCACTTTTCCCTCCCCTGTCATAGCTTGAGGTGGAAGTGGGTGTCTAACAACAGGCCATTTCTAGTTCTGTTAAATTGACTGTCCAATTACTTTTTTTTTCTATTTTAAAAAGAGGAATACAAATATAAAATAAACTTGTTATGCATCTAATCTACGACCTCAGTGGCCTTCTGTGATGCTAATTCAATGAATCAAAAAACTTTGATCTGAAATTTATTTTTAGTACATTTTACCCTAGAAAAGTAAGTATACTTTACAGCAAGTAACAGGTTTTACAATTGTCAGAAGTTGATATCATATTCATGTGATTTTTACATAGAAGAAATTTCAAGCAAACTTACAAGATTATTTTCTGAATTTCAGAAAGGCTTTCACTTTCTGATAGTAACCATAGCTTATTCACTGTGTCTGCCTTGTAATTCTCATTGATAGCTCTGGCTGCTCATCTTTATGATCCTGCAGCATGAACTGTTCCTGCTATGGCTTCTGTGACCCTTGGGCTAATGTCATGCTGGCTCTTCCTGGCTACAGTAAATCACTCAAGTTTCCTGACTTGTCTTCCTTTGCTTGTCTAGGATCAAGGAGGTTTAGGCATTGCTATCTGTGAGGAAGACACAGTCAATGGAGTCATGATCAAGAGCCTAACTGAGCACGGGGGAGCAGCCAAGGTGAGGCTCCTAACTTTCTCACTGTTGAGAAGTGCTGGAAGAGGGGTGGTGGGAATGACTCTGAAACAGTTACTCAACTCTTGCACATTTCACCATAGGATGGAAGGCTCAAGCCTGGAGATTACATCTTGGCTGTAGATGACGAAGTTGTTGCTGGGTGTCCTGTTGAAAAGGTATATTCTGCAATAAAGGCAGTGGCACTGCTGGCCTATCCTTTGGTCTGGTTCAAGTAGGGGCATGGGAATTAAGACTGGGAAGATTTGCAGGATAGATTCTTGTTTTAAACAGGGTTTATTTCCCTCAGGTCACTCAAATTTTGTTTTCTATTTTCTAATCAAAGTGATGTTATGATTTTACCTGATAAATTATTCAGTCTTCACTGTTACTTCTGATAAATGTTACTTCTGGTTTCTTTTGAGAAACCTGGAACCACTGAAAAGTAGTTCAATTCTTGTTGAGTATATGGGCATATTTTCTCATGAACGTTTTACCCTTAGTAGCTCTTATGCATGTTGATATTAAATAAATTTGAATGTGCAGCCATTACATGTCTGACATCTTTTAGTGCTGAACAGCTTCTTGAATCTATAGTCTCAATGATGTTATTATATATAAGTGCCAGTGGAAAAGCTTTATTTTCCTTGCGATATTCTCCCCACACCCCCTACTAAGGACAATCCACCTCTACATTGATCAGCAAGAAACTTAAAGCTGTTTTACAATCTTTCCATTATAAAGACTGTATAGCTTGAACCCTTTACCTGTAAATCTAGCTTTACTTTGAGTTTGCCTTGACTTTACTGTTGCTGAGTTTACCGCTCTGCGTTTGACATGTGCTTTTCAGTGTGCTCCTATCTGCTGAGAAAGCCTTGTGGAAGCTGCAACAGATCCCTTACTGTTTCATCAAGGGTTGTAGGGATTCAGGAAAATGGGCAAGAGTGATGAGAAATGTAACAAGTTGAAAGCCACTCCCACATTTTACTAACAAAGAAGAATCTTGACAAAGGTAGTGTAGAAGAATAGAAACTGACCATAGCTGTAATCTAATTGGACAGTTAAAGGACTAGAGGAAGCATTTCTTTCTTAGCCTCTCTAGGAACCACAGGGAAATCATTTGTCTCTTTTCTTCTTGAGGACAGATGAGTTAGAGCCCAGAAACATTGGGTTTGTGGAGTTAGCTTAGCCAATAAATTACCTAGGAATCTCAATCAGTAGGGCTATAGTTGGAATTCAGTGGTAAAAAGTGCTTCTAGCTATCCAAAGGTCTGTTCTCAACACCCATGTTAGGCAGCTCACAACTGCCTGCAATTACAGTTTTGACACCCTTTTCTGGAGACCATAGGCAGAAACATATGTGTGGCACAGACACACAAACAAATAATAAATAAGTAAATAAATAAATCTAAACTCAAACGAAGAGCACGAGTTGGATAGTCAGATCCTGTGTTGATAAAAGGAGGAGTTGGAAAAGAAGAAATAAATAGCTGGCATGCTGGCTTTTATAATCCTGGGATGAGGAAGCAGAAACCAGAAATCCTTTGGGATTCATTGGACATCTAGCCCAGCCTGATCAGTGAGTGCCAGTAAGAGACCCTATGGCCTCCACATACCTACACATATGTACCTGTGCACAGACAAACATGCATACATATAACCATGTACACCTGCATACACAGAGAAATAGCAAAAGAGACTCTAGACATCCTGGTGACTTTTATTTGTGTGTGTTTACTCTTTTTTTTTTTTAATTTGTTTTCCTTCATATCAATATCTGACCAGTTCATCAGCCTTCTGAAGACGGCCAAGGCAACTGTAAAACTGACTGTTCGAGCTGAGAATCCAGGTTGTCCGGTTGTTCCTTCTTTGGCTACAACAGTCAGTGGAGAAAGAAAAGACAGCTCCCAGTCTCCTGCAGTCCCAGCTCCAGACCTGGAACCCATCCCAAGTAAGGGCTGCCCCTTAGAGTCCTATATATACATATGGCAACCCCAATACAGCATTTTCCTTCAGAGCAGGACTGAGCACAGATCATGGCTTGAACAGCATTAACTCAGAGTCTTTGGTTAAAAGAGGGCACAACAGAGTAAATTGTGGTCCTGCATGTATAAGTTACCCAACTATGATACCTTAGGAAGCCACTGTAGGCCCCTGCCTTAGCCTCTTCCTCTCCAAACCAAGGAAGTGGTCTTTGCTCTCAAGTTCATGTTAAGGGTACATGCAATTCCAGGCATCTAAGTACGGAATCAGCCGTGTCATTTTGTAACTCCTACTGTTGGAATGGGAAAGCAGCTCTCAGCTTCAGTTTGTGTTGGATTAAGTTGTGCACAATGATCTGTTTCACAGCTATGATCAGCACTGGCTGCTGTTCCACAAAGCTTAAACTGCTGGCTATGCTGTGTATATGATAGATCCAGGTTGGGAGCTCAGAGGATATGGAAAGCTCACATTAGGTGCAAGGGGCAAGACTTTCTTGTATCACTAAATGACAGTTTAATATACGATATAGTTATTACTTGACTTACTTGTTAGAAAAAGAATGCTCAAAGATAAAAATAAATAACTCCAAATTCTCTAAAGCATCAGAAATAATTTAAAGATTGCCTTTTCTATACGAGGTAGAAAAGCAAGTAGATAGTCTTTCTGAAATATTTCATTTGTTTGATAGTTTAAGGAAAAATGGACTGAAAGCATTCATAATATACTTATTCAAAAAGTCTTAAAGTATGTCTGTAATCCTGTGTTTAGAAGGGCTGAGACTCATTGAAGTAACCATTAAAACTTTAATGAAGACTTTCTCACTTAACGTTTGATCCTAAATAGCATTGTGCATAAAATACAAAATTCTCAATGAAAACTTAGCATAAATGAAAATATCATGCACCTGCTTTTACCATTTCTGGAGCAAGAGTATAGTCTGTTTCTGACTTCCTGGAAAGAGAACAGCTTGTCCACAGCACACACTGACAAGCGGTGCTCTGAAACCTACTTTGTCCTGGGTCAAAAAACACATGTCGTGTGTGTACTCAGAAGACAAGGTGTGGGATCGTTCTTTTTAGTTTTTCACACTATATTCATATCTCCCCAATTCAGAAAGGTATGCAGCAATATTTGATGTCAGAAGTATAAAAATATCAAATGAGACTCAAGGAGAAAGATTAGAAATGATAAAGTGAATATTTTTGCATGTATTTGATGCTCAGAATCAATTACACAAGAGGAGACTCTTGAGAAAACAAAGAAAAAGAAAATAAGAACTGTCAGACCATGGTGTAGGGCCATGACCAGAATTTATGATGGGCTTAATGCCTTTGAGTGTGCTGGGGGTCTGCAGGCCAGTCTGTCTTCAGTGTGATGAATGCCTCTTCCAGAGAGCATATTTGGTTTTGGTGAAGTATGGACTACTAAATTCAAACAAGAGGCCCAACCTAACTCTAGTTTGTTTCCCTTCATACTCTGCCCTTTTTAACTTAAGAAACTTAAAAAGTACAAAACAACATAAAAAATAAAGTACTTGTATTCCTAGCCCCTAGTCTAGTGATGATGACTTAGTCATACTACTTTGATTGTTTTAAATACAAAAGAGCTAAAATACTCAAGACAGGTTTGAAGGTATCTTCCCTCTGATGTCTTTCTCCATTCCCAAAGGCATCTTGTATGCTGAATTTGGCATAATTGTGTTCTAAACATTTTCATTTGTGGCTCACTGGTTCTGAACTCATTTCTAGGTACAAGCAGGTCCTCCACACCAGCAGTCTTTGCTTCTGACCCTGCCACCTGCCCCATCATCCCTGGCTGTGAGACAACAATTGAGATTTCCAAAGGCCAAACAGGCCTGGGGCTGAGTATTGTTGGGGGGTCAGACACACTGCTGGTAAGTATCTTACTCAGAGAATCCCCACCCCAGGAGCCCTCAGGTGCCTCAAGAGACCATGAGGAGGAGAGGAGATTTATGCTTCTTTTATTAAGTCTGAAGTGACAGCTCAGAAAAAAAAAATACATCATTGGTAACAAAAACTTAGGATTATGACTTAGACTAAGCCAAGACCGACTTAAATAGACTCTGTTATGCATAAGATATCAGAGTTTGTATCACTTCACTGGTGCTTGGCTTTAACTTCTTCTTTACTTATACCCAGGTTATCTCAGCCCCGTATTGATAAGACTATGAAATACTTGATATACACATTTTTTACATGTCAAAATACTTTAAAATTCTTTTTTGCTTATAGATAGGAAGGTTGCTATGTCTCTGTTATATTCATGTATGCTTTAGAAATCTTATGAGTTTTATGTTCAGATTTCTTTATCTCTAGAAAAAAGTATATGGTTCATTTAGCCTTTTAAAGAAATTGTATCTTTAGGTATTTTCTGATATTATGTGGTGTGTGGCTCACATACAGACCAGCAAGTATGTCCTTTTAGTTGTTTATCAAAGAACAGTGTCTTTTGTTCTTTCTTCCCAGCATTCCTAGGGAGAATGGATAACACTGCTGTATGTTATGTTTGGGTCCTAGGGTGCTATTATTATCCATGGATAACACTGCTGTGTGTTGTGTTTGGGCCCTATGGATAACACCACTGTGTGTTATGTTTGGGCCCTATGGATAGCACTGCTGTATGTTATGTTTGGCCCTTAGGGTGCTATTATTATCTATGGATAACACTGCTATATGCTATGTTTGGGCCCTATGGATAACACTGCTCTATGTTATGTTTGGGCCCTATGGATAACACTGCCTTACGTTATGTTTAGGCCCTAGGCTATTATTATCCATGGATAACACGGCTGTATGTATGTTATGTTTGATCCCTATGGATAACACTGCTCTATGTTATGTTTGGGCCCTGTGGATAACACTGCTCTATGTTATGTTTGGGCCCTAGGGTGCTATTATTATCCATGAAGTTTATGAAGAGGGAGCAGCATGTAAAGATGGAAGACTGTGGGCTGGAGACCAGATTTTAGAGGTACAAAGGCTGCTTTTTAACCTTGTGTGAGAAGCACAGGCCAGGGGTGGTGAGCTTTTCTTCCTTTGCCCTCTTCCTCCTTCCTCTCTCCTCCATCCCTTCACTCATATCACCTAGCTCCTCACCATGGCAACATGTTTCTGCATAGGTAAATGGGATTGACTTGCGAAAGGCTACACATGATGAAGCAATCAATGTCCTAAGGCAGACTCCTCAAAGAGTACGGCTGACACTCTACCGAGATGAGGCCCCATACAAAGAGGAGGATGTCTGTGATACCTTCACCATCGAGCTGCAGAAGAGGCCAGGCAAAGGCCTTGGGTTGAGTATTGTTGGCAAAAGGTGTGTTGGAGAGAACAAACTCAGGGTGCTTTTGAAACTGAATGTCACCTTAATTAAAGGTATCAATAGTTTATGTTCTGCCCTTGTAGACCACGTAAGTCCGTGTGTTACAGGGTTGTATAGTCTTCGGGAATAGGTCAGTTGGTATGAAGTAGCTGCTGTGTTATATCTTAAGGATCAGTTAGATAAGAAATAATTCTGGACCTAGGAAAATTCATCCTTAAAGGCTGAAGACATGGCTCAGTGTTTTAGAGCATTTGTTGCTCTTCAACAGGACCTGGGTTCATGTTCTAGCATTCTTACTGGGTGTCTTACAACTGTCTGTAACTATAACTCCAGGGGCTATACACCCTTTTCTCACACAAGCAGCATTCACATGCATGCAAAATAATAATACATATTTAAGAATTAAATATGTTTTTAAAATTTCATCTTCTGATGAATGAAACTCTAATTCTTATAGCAAATGCTTTTATTGAGAGTGACCAAGGCACATGGGGAGCTAAAGAGGTGAAGGGACCAACTGAGTTACCTGTTTAAGAAAGTAGAAGGCTGAGAGGGTTCAAGGAAAGATGTATCTAACCTAAGGCTTAAAGTGGTCAGTGATAGTTGTTCTGTTACAGACAAGCTAGGGTAGACAGCCTAGGGACAAGGGTTGTCCTATGTATGAATCATGTGCCACCAGCAGAAGACGGAAAGCATAAAGCAGGGCTTGCTGGCAGATGAGTGACTACCATATTATTGAAACACATATATAATATCTAAAAATTTTGATATGTAATTTATGTTGACTAATATTTATAGAAGTCATACTAGCCAGTAGTGAGTTCCATAAACAGTTTTTCCTTGTGTGTTATAAGACAATCAGGATCAGAATCTATCAAATAGTTAAGCAAATGAGTCAGAACTCAGCAGCAGGGTCTGTGTAGTGTGCAGTGAGTGGCCCTAAGCTACCATCTTTACTCCTCACAAGCCATAGACTCAAAGCAGCCTTGCACTGAGGCCTCATCTATGATTCATGATAGCCTGTTCCACAGCCACACTTACATTTTGGCATTAAAAGGACATACTTACCAGTTTATTTTTTACAGAAAAAAATTGAAGACAACTTTATTTTTAATGCACAGAGAAAGTGTGTGAGGCTTTTGAATCTCAGTGGAAATATGTCTGGGGAAATAAGCTGTTTTGGAATACAGCACTATAGTCTTATTCTCGCAAAATCACTTCAGTAAGGTTGCTGTGGCCTGTGGGGTCATCAGAGCACTATATAAACTTCTGGTAATAAGTCCTAATCATTTTCCTGGACAACATCCAAAGAGACCAACTAATCCTAACACTCTTTAAAAAGGAGGAAATCAGGCTGCAGATGGCTTAGTGGTTAAGAGCACTGACTGGTCTTCCAGAGGTCCTGAGTTCAAATCCCAGCAACCACATGGTGGCTCATAACCATCTATAATGAGATCTGATGCCCTCTTCTGGTGTGTCTGAAGACAGCTACAGTGAACTTCTATATAATAAATAAAAAGGAGAAAATCCATGGTTAGAAGGAGTCATTTTGTAATTACATGCAATGTTTGAAGTCCTCTTGTGCAATTCAGATTTTACTGTACAATACTATTTATACTTACCTTTATATCTTAATGAGAAATCCCAGGTGTTTGTTTGCAGTTTTGTGATACAATGAGAATAAGATTAATGTTTGTCTTGGAAAAAATCTATTGTATGTAAAAGATAACTTTGATGATCACATCATAGTAATGGTGGTTAAGTTGTAAGCAACAGTTTCAGTCTCTGGTATATATATCTCTCATTTATTTTCAATAATGTTAATGATAATCTTAGCATGATCAAATGACTACCGGACAGTGTCCATAGAAAACCTCAGTGTGGTGTGGGAAAGCCATACACTCAGGACCCAGCTACTGACACCTTGATGCTTTTTTTATTTTTTAACCATCTTCTAGGTGTGTGGCCCATAAAATAAGAATTGTGGTACTTACTTATGAAAAGCACATAACAGAAGAGGACTAGATATGCCCAGGAGAAATATTTTCTCTCTATAAAAAAACTTTAAAAATAAAATTCACTGTTACTTCTCATTCTGTTAAAGCTGCCCCAGTATTGCACAAAACTGTAAAACCTCTTAAAAATAGACACAATTTTCACTTAGAATAATTAACTTTTGATTAAATAAGCATTGCATTGCAGCTGAGAACCAGGCTTAATGCTAAAATCCACTGTTGCTTGCAGAAATGACACTGGGGTATTTGTATCAGACATTGTCAAGGGAGGCATTGCAGATGCTGACGGCAGACTGATGCAAGGGGACCAGATTTTGATGGTGAATGGAGAAGATGTCCGTAATGCCACCCAGGAGGCAGTGGCTGCCCTGCTAAAGGTAGAAACCAAGTAGCATAATTTTGTATAGTAATTATCTGTGTTAGTAGTCATCTCAGATAAAACGAAAGTGTGATACCGTCCATTTATGAACATTAAATTTATGACCATTTGTTATATTGTTATAAATTTGCTTGCTAACTTTGTTAGCAGAATTCACGACATGAGTACCTGAAATGACAATAAACCTTTAAAATACATATTCCGACCACAAAAGGCTTAACATGTGTTCTTTCAGGTTTCTTTATGGATTTATTCTTATAGCTTTGTAGTCTGTCATTTGAGACATTAGGAAGCCCCCCAGGCTCCCCACAGAATCACAGGAGGCAATGTTTTCTTTCTGACCTTTCCTTTTAAATCGCTTCATGACCCCTTTCTAGACACAGCAAAATTGGTATTTTGTCTTGTGACCCTAAGTGGCAGAATTTCCCTCTGCTTCACACAAGGGTGTATGTAGCCCAATTGCCATCTGACTCAACATCATTATTCTATTTTAAAGTTGGAGGAAAACTATCCTCCAGTGGATTATCCTCAGCACTGAAGGGAGCTTCATATAGACTCACCCAGCGTACCAACACTAGAAATTACTCTGACAGTTAAAGGCTACCACCTGGCATCACTTATAGTAGGTTTTTAATGTCCCTAATTCTGTGACACTTTAATACAGTCCCTCATGTTGGGGTGATCCACAACCATAAAATTATTTTTGTTGCTACTTAATAATTGTAATTTTCCTACTGTTATAAATCATGATGTAAATATCTGCTATGCAGAATAATTGATGCATGTGTCCCCTGTGAAAAGGGTGCTTGACCCCAAAGGGGTGGCAACCCCCATGTTGAGAACCAGACTTCTTTCTTTAGTACGTTTTATACCATATAAGTAGTTTCCTCAGAAGAAAGCTCACCATGAAGAACCATTTCCTTTGGGAAGGTGGAGTCATCCTCCTCTGGAAATAACCTGTGAACTACAGAATACTCATCCAAACACCACTTGTGGGAGGTAGAGTTTCCCTGTTAGCAAATGGTCCAACTTCTAGAGAAGACTGTGTTATCAGTAAGGTATTACTTATTGCATTGTCTGTTGTCTGATGCATTTTTTTTTAACCTGGAGTTTAATTCCATATGGACTTGAAAACGCCAGCATGGTTCATTTCCCACATCTGGGTTTGAGTCAACACGAGCCTGTATATGTCAGCTCTGCAGCTGGTAGGGCTTCTGGGCCTTGCTGACAGTAGGAACCTCTCAGATTGGACTCTCTCAGAGGCCTTTTATAGGGTGGAGCTTCACCTTAACTTCTGTGGTTTGGATAAGATCTGGCATAGCTATCATTAGTTATTAATGGGACACACATTAAGCCTGTTATCTATTAAAGTCATCAAAACAAAGTAACTACAATATTTTTGTAGAGGCATGGGATTGGTGTTTGAGACAGAGTCTTGCTATGTAGCCCAGGCTATCCTGAAACTCACTATGTAGCCTAAGCAGACCTGAAACACACAGTGACCAACCCGCCTAACCTCCTGAATGCTAAGAAGCCATGCCTAGCCCATAACCAGAATTCTTTAAGGAAGAGCAGCTTCCTTTTGGAGATAAATTAGGAACAATTGTTAGCAGTGTAAGACTGAGGGTTCTTACTGAAAGAGAGAAGCAAGCCTCATTGGGATAACATAAATGGTTTTAATGTCAGCCATTTAAAAAAAAATAAGTCAGGCAGTATATAATAATAGCCATAAACATGTATTTGTTGTGTGTTTGGCTAGGTCAAAATTGTTGCCGTCTTGTCTAAAGTTTTTTACTTTGAAAGAGATGGTCTTTAATATACAAATAATTTTGTACATAAATTGTATTGAAGAGGTTTTAAAATAATAAGAAAGCTGTCTCTAAAAGTGCAAGGTCTCCGACAGCTCCCTCCATTACCTCCATTATTAAACTACCCTGCGCTTCTTACCTAGAGTCGGCTCTTAAATGACTGCAAGGGAATTGCAATTGTAACGTTACAACTGTAGAAGTATTTATCTAAGCATTATGTAGTAGGTATGCTCAGCCACCATGCATCAAGGAAATGTAACTGAATTACTTTGAGTTTCTTTTCTGTTAAGAAAATGTAAGTTGTATGGGTAGTGGTTTTATAGCTTTTGTTTGCATTTTAAACCCAGGGTATGGCTGGCTGGCTTATTTGCTTTTTTTTTTTTTTTTTTTTTTTTTTTTTTTTTTTTTTTTTTTTTTTTTTTTTTTTTTTTTTTTTTTTTTTTTTTTTTTTTTTTTTTTTTTTTTTTTTTTGGTTTTTCGAGACAGGGTTTCTCTGTGTAGTCCTGGAACTCACTTTGTAGACCAGGCTGGCCTCGAACTCAGAAATCCACCTGCCTTTGCCTCCCAAGTGCTGGGATTAAAGGCCTGTGCCACCACCACCCTGCGCTCATTTGCTCTTAAATTATGGTATTTCTTGTGAAATTACTTAGTTCTCAATTTCTGTTTGTTTTGATAGGAATGATCTCCATGTAAATTGTGGGACACTGAAATGGGCACTTATGACTGCTATATTACTATTATCCTTATGAGTTTAAATATTTAAATATTTAAAAATTGTGATTGTCCTGTCTATGGAAATCACAAAAGGAATGAATATGACTTTAGTTTTAGGCTGCGTTTTTCTAAAGATGATTATAGAACTTTGTTTTAATATCTTCACAAACCATCTCCATCAGTGTTCCCTAGGCGCAGTAATCCTGGAGGTCGGAAGAATCAAAGCGGCCCCATTCCACTCAGAACGGAGGCCTTCTCAAAGCAGCCAGGTGAGTAGTTGTGGAGTTTGAAAAGAAAACCAGTCCACATGAGAGAGGGAGTTCAGAGATGTCCCCAGAGAGTCTGCCTAGAGTCACAGACATAGGTCCAGCCTTCTAGCAATGTGCAACCAAGTGTAGAGTTTGACAGGGAAGAGGAAGAGAAAGACACACGGCAGGTAGGACCACTGTGCCCTGAGGGTGCTAGACAATTTGGAGACACTTTGTTTCCAGCAATTTTCTTCCACAGTCTCAGAAGTTAGCCACCTAATCAGTGTAGGCTAATCCAGTCAAGGGGACATACTCTTAAGATACTGTCACACAAACATCATTAGTATTCAACTAGAAAATTCCAAGTAGGTGATTGCAAACCATCTCTGTATTGAAATACTGATGGGCTAAGGAGATAGTGTTGTGTTCAAAGTTGGCATAAGGGTTTACGTTTAATCCCCAGAACTCATGAGAAAGCCAATATTTATGGTGCTTTCAAACGCAGTTCTGGGTTAGTAGAGCAGCTTGCTGCTTGCTGACCTGCTAGCTTAACCCCATTGGCAAGTCCCAGGTCCCAGTGAGAAACCCTGGCTCAGAAAGCAAGGTGGGTGCATCCTGAGGAAGGTATCTAAGGTAGACCTATAGCCTCCACATTCATGCATGCTTATATGCACATGTAGGACTCAGACACACACACACACACAAATACAATGAATTCATGGTTCTTGGCAAGCATTTCTTCTTAGTATTATCTTCTGATACAGAAACTAATTTTCATGAGTCTGTTCATACTGACCATTTACTGACTTCCTTAATTACTGCTGTTGGGTTCTAGCTCACTGGCCCTTGTTATACAGTTTTAAGCCCTAGGTATTGTGTAGTAGTTTAAATTCAAAGAGCGTTAAGCCTTGAAAGAGATTATGAAAGACTACTAAAATTTTAACATAGGTTGAAATCAACTTCAACTATTCTCCAGTCTTCAAATTATCCTCAATTATTTATGTCATCAATCCTAAAGACAAACAAAAGAATCCAATAAGTATGCTTAAGTTGCCTGTAAAATTACCAGATGCCACTGATGTTTAACAATACTGTTTAACAGTGTTTCACTTTAGATGAGATAAACACATGGAACTGTGGAATACTTTGTACTTAGGGGAATTATAAATTCCCATGCTGCCTGTGTATTAACTGCCATATATTTTAGGTGAGTGAGAGCAGCCTGTCATCTTTCACTCTCCCACTTTCTGGAATAAATACATCAGAATCATTGGAAAGTAACTCGAAGAAGAATGCATGTAAGATTGGTTTTCTTTTCGTTTCGTTTCTTTTCTTTTACCACTGAGCCACTTTTCCCTCTTAGACCATCCCGTAGCCTAATGTAGATAGAAAACATGCACTAGCCAAAGTCCAGACCATATGGAGGCAGCTTCCACACTTACATTTGCCTTACAGGTTATAGATGCATCTGTAGTTTTTGTCTTACCAAGCAGATCATTTATATGATTTTGTTCCTTTTCTCTGTTGAATGTAACTCCAGTAAATCAGAAAATGCCACTAAGCAAAGTCTTCTTTTTTTCCATGAAGATTACAAAAAATTTGAGAAAATCAACACAATTCTCCTGTGTTTCAATTACATGCAATCATGGCATAAAGGATTTCTTGCTTTGTGCTTTGGTTGAGAGATTTTCAAATTGAAGAAACTTGCCATATGGCAGTCTCTATTTGTAATGTGACTAATATTCTAGAAATTTAGACACTTAGTGCATAGATTTTTTTAACTCATCCATAACTATTCCTTTGAGCTGTGTGAGCAACTTTCTATCTGAAGCATATTCTGTTAATTCAGTCGGAGTGGATTGTACAGTTATATAATCAGAGATGAACCCATAGGGAAGAACGGTATGGCATGCACATCTTTCTGCTTGAGGAAAAAGAGTTCTTTGTGAGCTGGATTTAATTATGTGCACTGCTGATAACCAAGTGTACCCTTTTGAAAAAGGATATCCATGCAGTGCCATCCAACTTCATGCATTGGCTAAAACGGGAATATGCATAAACATATTTTAACAACCACATCTTATCTGCTTTTGCCTTTACAGTAGCATCTGAAATTCAGGGACTAAGAACAGTCGAAATAAAAAAGGTAATTTGCTATCTTGCCAGGCATTTTTGATTGTATTTTGTTGAGTATTTTATAGTGCCCATCTGAAATATACATAAGTACATTGTAAGCAATGGAAATAATGCAGTTTAGTCATTGCCAAATTTCTTAGCATAATAAAATTACTTATAGTTCTATATATTTTAATGAGTAAACTATTTAAGTAATTTATTCATGATTTATATTTTATACTGTCAAAGGTAGTATTATTCTGTCCTTACACAGAATGATTCTCTGCATCTCACCTCTTGTACTGATGAATGGACATTAGGACATGCCACCTTATAGTCATGTGCAAGAGAGACCGCAAAGGCATGGTTTGCTGGGACTATGATATCGTCTTCTCAGCACTGCATGCCGTCAGTATGTGCTTCATGTGCACTACAGGCCTCTGTGAGACCCAGCCAGAGCTTTGTGGGGTCAGTGCATGTGTTCCAGGCCTTGCACTAGGAATTGTAATGTCCTGAGTGTAAATGTCCTGAGTTTAAATGTCCTGAGTGTGAATGTGGTTTCGAGTCTTCTGGTTGTCTCGGTTCCTGAGTTTGCTTGCCTTTTATCAATCTCAACATGATTTAGTATGTGTCAATTGCTTCAATTTCCAAACTGATGCTTTTCCCCCCTAAACTCCCTATGTCAAATGAAGTATTTTCCACCCTCAGACCTAGAGGATCCTAATTAGCAATAGAATATTGTGTGTCAATGAACAAACAAAAGGACGGTTTAGAATACTGCTTTGACCCAAGCATGTGTATTCCATGGCAGGGTCCTGCTGACTCGCTGGGACTCAGCATCGCTGGAGGAGTGGGCAGCCCGCTTGGAGATGTCCCTATATTTATTGCGATGATGCACCCAAATGGTGTTGCAGCTCAAACCCAAAAACTCAGAGTAAGTTTTCCTACTAACCGTAGTGGCTCTAGCAAACCTAGCAGGCATTTCCACCTCTCAGCCTAATCATCTACAGCCAGGAGGTTCTCAGGGTTTAAATCTGCCTTTAAACAGCAAGCCAAGTCATGGATGAGCTTGCTTTAAGTGAAAGATCAAGAATAGCAAAAGGGAATATAATGTGGTCAGATGCAAGATTGTAAGGACATTACACCTTTGGAACATATTACAGAGAAAACAAAGTGTGTTCAGAGCACAGTACAGAAGGAAACTTCTTTCATATGTATTATTGGTTTAAATGCTGACTTCACCATACCAAATTGGAACATGTTATTTACTTACTTTATTATAAATTTTAATGAAGTTTAATGAAAATATGACTTCATATACTGTAAAGCATATAGATTTGCTTCAAGGTTAAGAGATGGCCCAATGCTGAACCATACTGTCAGCCAAGCACACTTTACTACAGTAACTTGGCCTCTTGGAAGGAAAACCTTTTACACCCAAGCTGCAAACAAGATATCCAAAAGAACCATATCTTAAATAAATAGCTTCAAGTTTGGGGATGACTCAGCACTTTTAAATTTATGATAGAGACACTGAGAAACTGATCATACCCTAGTGCCATAGGTTCAGTTCACTTTCTATGAGACAGTAGCAAAGACTTAAACTGGGGCAACTACTTGGCTCTGTCGCAGTAAGCATGCTGTCTTCCAACCAAATTTGATTAACTGAAATGAACACTGTGCCAGCTTGGTTTGGCTGCCCTTAGTTTGCCAACCTCTGACTTATGGTCTCATCTAACATGGTGTTAGTGTCCAGAGAAAATCTGGCTTGCAAATGGCACTGATACTTTATGGTTTTAATAAGTAATATCTTTCCCAGGAGAAAGAAGGACTGGGGACCAGGGAAGAGTGAGTTTTTTCTCATCCCTCTCCCTTTCCCAGAACTATCAACTCCATCTCACCTCTCTCTCTTTTGAAGTTGCTTCTTAGATTTGAGTTAGTGATCTCCTACTATATTTCAGAAGCTGGTGGCAGCTTAGGTGCACTGTGAGTGGTCTAAGACCACGTTGGCCTGTCAGCCCCAGCCCTCCTCTGCATGCTGGCTACTTGTCTTGCAGGTTGGGGATAGGATTGTCACCATCTGTGGCACATCCACGGATGGGATGACTCACACACAGGCGGTTAACTTGATGAAAAATGCCTCAGGATCCATTGAAGTACAGGTAAGGCTTTATCCCAAGCACTGTTCACAAGGTAGGTGGCCTGAGGACACAGGAGCTCTGGTGCCAGATAAAATCAATTCACTCTTCTGCTATTGGTTTACTTAATATATTCCTTGAACGACGGTGATTAAATCGAGTGCTCCAGGAAAGCATTATGAAACACAACACATTCTGTATCATTTCATCCTGGTGCTTTCATTATTTCATATTTTATAGCTAACGGGAAAAATCCAGCCCCTCAGCAGCCAATGATTGTTAGAATCCTGTGTGCTCTGTGAGTAGCATGTCTTCTGAAATCTCTAAAAATAGTTGCAAATGAAGTCACAATTTGAAAACAAAGGAAATTGTAGAACTTAATTTAGGATATTTTTGCTATCTGCACATTTAAAAGGTACCTGGGCATTGTGAAGTGTCTTTGTTTTTAATTGTGTTTTAATCATTTCAGTGTTTAAGCAGTCAGTAAAAGCACTCATTTTCATCTAAGTTCATTTTTTGGAGCGATCTTTTGGGATCTCTCAGGCAAGGTGAATATACAGTTTCTCCTTTCACTGTGCCCACGCACAGGTGGTTGCTGGAGGAGATGTGAGTGTGGTCACGGGTCATCAACAAGAACTTGCCAATCCTTGTCTTGCTTTCACTGGGCTGACATCAAGCAGTATATTTCCGGATGATTTAGGGTGAGCAATATATTATCGGGGTATGTCATTTTTTCCCTTTCAAACCAAATTGTTGAGAAAATTGCAGTCTCTGTCCCATGTTCCTGGCACTCACCCAGAGATAAAATAAAGGGAGAGGGCGTATAAAGTAGAAAGCGCCAATGCTTCTAGTCAGCTCATCAGTTGGGTGGGTTACAGACCACTGCCTGATCATAGATGACTAGATTATAAATAGTTACCTAGTCAAGAATAAATAGATTATAGAGAGTTACCTAATCAGAGATGACTAGATTATAAACAGTTACCTAGTTAGAGACAGGTACATTAACGCCATGCCTGCTCAGAGATGAGTAGATTATAAATAGTTACCTAATGACATGAGTATACTACAGACAGCTCTTCACCCTACTGTACTTCCTGGGTTTTCAGTTTTGATATTTTTGAGAGAACATCTTGCTCTTCTTCATTGAACTGTGATTGAAAATACTGAATATATTAGAAAACACACTAAATATAAAAGTATTAGAAAAGATAAAAGGTAAAGGGAGGCACATTTAAATTTTCAAGTTATTCGATGCTGCCCTTATCTTGTTCACAGTTGACTTTCCTGTCTGAAGTTGAGACTATCGTTTATGATACTACATTGTGGTCCCTGAACTTTCATCCCCTCTCAATAAACTGGAAAAAGAAGGAGAGTTTCTGTGCCATGAAAGCATTCAATAAATAGCATCTTTCTTATCTATAACATACAGAATATACTGTCTGTAGTTTGAGTCGGGTAAAGCACAAAGCAAAGAGGTGTGTGTGTGTGTGTGTGTGTGTGTGTGTGTGTGTGTGTGTGTGTGTGAACTTTTTTATCCTTTCTTTTTCTGTAGACCTCCACAGTCTAAGACCATAACGCTAGACCGAGGACCAGATGGCTTAGGCTTCAGCATTGTAGGCGGCTATGGTAGCCCTCATGGAGACTTACCAATTTATGTTAAAACAGTGTTTGCAAAGGTAAGCTTGGAAGGTTTACCCATTCTGTGTCTTACTATACATTAATTAACACTGGTCAGCAGTTGGCTTATTCGTTTATGGCCTGAGGTGATGCCAAACGGTTAGCATTGATATTTTCTTTTGAAATCTCTGCAAGAACAGGTTATTAAATGTTTTGTCCTAATTGAGGTGTAGTTATGTTTAGAGAAAATTAGTTCAAATTGAAACTCCATGGAAACTCTCAGTGATATACATGAAATAATCAATGAAGCCTATCCTTTCCATTGAATAGAAAGTCACACATGATTGTCTTTTGAATATGGACTTTCATAATATATCTGCTGTCAAGAACTGGCATGTTTTCCTCTGTGTTCTTTTATAGTTGTGAAATCTAAAGTAGGTATAGAAAAATACACAAAATTAATCTCACATTATGACTGGGGTGTTTATACATTAATTTCATTGAAAAGAGAAAAAGAATTGAGGAGCAGTGAGCAGACCTGCTGTCTACAATAAAGCATTATTTGCAATCAAGGGATTCAGTTACTTTTGAAAAGACAGCTCTGTGTATAGTTGTAGTCATCTACTGAACTATCTTAAGAATGTTTAGAATAAGAAGAAAGAGACTGTAATTTTGATGAAGTCATTAAAATAATAGAAATGCATATAATGGTTGGTAATGTGCTATTAAGACCTATTTTCAAAGACTACGAAATTGAACAACATTTCCTGCAGAAGAAAACTCAGAATCTCACAATTTACAGTGTAAAAGAGCAGAATGAACATCAGGCCTGTAAAGACTTCACTTGGGCTCTTTAAATGCTCCTTTATGTTATGGAAGTTTCTATTATTTTAGAAAAACACTACTATTTTCAACCAATTTAAAGTGCTGTTCTGTGGCAAACTAGCTGTAGGCTTAATTTGTGAGGTGTTTTTTTTTTTTAAGTTATTGGTATATCCAAAAATACAGACAGCATTTGCCAATGAATAGAAGCACCATGCAATCCTTCTCCTCAGCCTAGGAACAATTTATTTAAGGCATGCTAGTTAGAACATATTTTAAGAATTTCATCATTATACACTCCTCATTAACTCTTCCATATTTTTAATCTTATATTTAATTGCATAATTATCGTCTATGTACATGCCTTAGATGGAGTTCTTTTTTAAATAGTGATGTCTATGTTTAATCATAATTATTTAGGGCCTATAGGAAGACTCTCTTTTTCCTTGCAGTAAAAATCGAGACAGTTTGAGCAGTCTTTCTTTGCAAAGCTTAGAAAGAATGACAGTTAGCAGTGCTGGGGGCTTGTGTCTTAGCTGTGTGCTGGGATGGAACTCGGAGCCTGATTGATGCTGGACAAGCACTCCATACTCGGCATCTCCCCAGACCAGCACTGGCTTTTAAATCCTCACTCTGCCTTCCCTGATCAGCCTTTATGTGGGCTTTCTGTCTCAGCAAACCTGTGGACTCTCAAGTCTCCATAGCTTTGTTTGATGAGGCTGCTTTTGTTCCTCCCTGATCCTTTGTCTTTCTGTAGGCCCTCTTTACTGCCTGGAAAAGCCTCCGTTTCTATGAAATTATTCCTGCTAGGCAAATGCCCAAATATTCTTTATTAATTTTAGTTGCCACCAATTGCTGTGCTAAACAGCCAAAAAAAAAAAAAAAAAAAAATTCCAGCTACTTTGTTGACTGCTAACTTCACTACCAGATTGGAATGTCAGCGTTAAACCATTTTGGAAGAAGGGCCTCTTTTGTGTATGTTCATCATGTCCGATGGTATGGGGCACTGGGAGCCATGTATGTGTACATGCAGAGCAACTTGTATTCTTGTTCCACTCTTTTTCATTGTGTGAGGCTGAGTTCTTTCACAAATAAACAACCTACTTTATAATTGCAGGGAGCAGCAGCAGAAGATGGGCGTCTAAAAAGGGGTGATCAGATCATTGCTGTTAATGGGCAAAGTCTAGAAGGAGTGACCCATGAAGAAGCTGTTGCCATCCTCAAGAGGACAAAGGGCACCGTCACCCTCATGGTTCTCTCTTGAAGTGACTGCCAGAGCTGAAGCAGCCCAGCCACTGGCTCCCCTCCTACTGTAACAGAGTGGACCTGTTTGTTCATATGCTGTGTTGATCTGAAAAAACTACGGGGGTGGGTGGGGGGGTGGGGGGGACAATAAACAGAGTGTTTGTTACTAACAACCAAACATCATTTTTCCTTTACTCTGCATTTCATGATGCTAAACTCAAAAAGAAGGGATATTTGCATAGATAAACCTCAGTTTTATCTCGACGAAATCTAACAATTTAAGGTCATGTGGACAAAATTATTATATGCTCATCTTGTTAGTATGGAAACAAAATGATACAAAGTTAGCCAATTAGGATAAAAGATGGAAATTTAGAAAAAAGAAGAGAGTCTTGAGTTTTATAGGACTTCTTCAATCCAGCAGTCCAAAAGAAGAAAAGAATGTGCTTGCAATATGCTAGAATAGTCTTCGGTTTTAAAATTGTGACATATTGGTTCTACTTACCTCTAATGCATATTTTTCTGCTAAAATTGTTTAGCAGTGTTTGTAAGCTTTAAAAAGAAATCGTGTTTAGTGCATATCTGGGTGTTTGTTTTCAGTTTTAACCTGCTGTGTTTTCATGTTGTTATAGGTAAAGTGCTGATGCTACCGTGTGTTGGCTAGAGTTCTAGGAAACATCCATGTAGCCATGGGAGACAAAGAAGGAGCCCAGAATATTCTAATGCTGATGTAGCAGACTGATACTACGTGGAAAACGCGTTACTGTACCATGCTATTGTTTTTCCATTTGTATTAATCTTAATGACATAGAAAAAGACAGTGTGTTAGTAATTATTTTGGTTGTATGCCATTAGTAAATTGACAGAAAAATTAAGGGGGTTAATCTAACTTCATCTCACTGCTGTATATTAACATCTTACAATACAATAGTTTAAGACTGAGGGAAACAGATGGGGCTGTTTACTGAGACAACTGGTGAGGAATTATGTGTTCAATCCCATTTTAGAGCGTGAAACTCCTACATTAGAATAGATAAAGTCACTTTAAATACTATCTATATTTGTAACAGAAGTCGTATACATATATTTTATTATAGCATTCTTGTGTAAATGCAGAATTAAAGTGAATAAATAAGTTTCTGTGGTGCACAACAAACAAGCAGATGCTGTCTTTGTTTTTTATATTGGGAAAAGTGTTATAATTCAAGACTTACTGTTCTAAATTATTGAGTCTCATCATAGATGCAATTAGAGCTTTGGACAACATTCTTGTTCAAACCTTGGTGGTTTTCCCTCCATAGCGTCTCAGAGATTCACAGGCTCCTTATGAGCTGAGGAAGATGCCATAGGAAGAGGGGTGTTCTGCTTCCTAATTGGCTTTTCAGGGATGCTACCAGTGCAGCAGTATTATTGTAAGGTCTGTAAAGAGCTGAAATGCATCAGATGGAAATGATCTTACTGAATAAGGCCTATCTGGATGTAGGGCAGAACAAGAAGGCTTTATCTGTAGATTCTGTCTTAAATTAGCTAAAGAGATTGCATTGTCTCATTGTCTCTTGCTGGTTTTGTTGTTGTTGTTGTTGTTGTTGTAAAATGATAGCTCATTTTATTGAAAAACCTTGAGTTCATTTTTAAAATATAGGAGAATATTTTTATATAGCCATCCTGTGAGTTTAGTTGTCCATGCAAAACTCAAAACAAATTAAACAACATGTAGGTTATTATTTTTTTCTTTTTTGAGACAGGGTTTCTCTGAATAACCCTGGCTGCCCTGGAACTCACTTTGTAGACCAGGCTGGCCTCAAACTCAGAAATCCTCCTGCCTCTGCCTCCCAAGTGCTGGGATTAAAGGCGTGTGCCACCACGCCCGGCTTATAACAAGTCTTCCTCCAGTCCTTGTCAGTTGAAGTAACAATATCCATCTCAGTATGCTGGTAGCCTGTTGGCTTTGGACATCTTTTAATGACCCTCTCTTATGAAGTTATACCTGAATCCTTCCATAGGATCCTGTGGATACTGAACTTAACTGCTTCTGCAAGATAGAAGGTAAAGAGATGTTAATAGGGAATACTACTATCAGTACTGAGGAACAGCCAAGCAATCAAACTGTTGTTCGAGACAGTATATCAAAGTAACATTCATACACACACACACACACACACACACACACACACACACACACACACACCAGGCAAGTGCATGTTTTCACTTAAATAGTGTTGTTCTATGAGTCCATATCCACCTGAATCTCAGAATGTAATTTAGAAATAGAGTCTTTGCCAGTGTGGTTAAGGCCTGGCTATATTAGGATGGGTCCTGTCCTCTGATTTCAACAATCCATCTACATGGAGAAGATGGCCATGTGAAGACAGGCAAAGACATCAGCCAAGGAATCTACAGAGGGAAGGATCCATTCACATGAAGCCCTTTATGGGGACACCTTGATTTCAAGTTCCTGAACTCCAGAAGTGATAGAACCTTACTTTCTTAAGCCACCAATTGACAGTACTTTATAAATTAATCCCTAGGTAATTAATAAAACATGAACTACCATGATGCTGCTATTAAGAAACATAAGGAAGAGGGTTAGGCGATAAAGTTTAAATAAAAAGGGAATGTAGATTCCATCCTGTTTATAGAGATGCAGCAATATTATATACTTCCTTTTTCTGTAAATATGTACTTTATGTGATGAAAGAAGAACATGATTTGCTTAGGCAAAGAGTTTAAAGTTAATGTTACAGCATTAGGGCTGTGTATGATATATGACAATGGATTGCCTATGAATTCAATGTTACTGTTCACTTAAAGTGGAGACCACCACTGATTTCTGATGCTGTTCCTCATTACTAGCCAGGGAATAATTATAGCAGTAATGATGTGTTAACTTCACACCAATCCATTTGTAGCATCGGGAGTAGGAAGGAGTATATAATCATGCTGTGAAATTCCTGTATCAGAAGACTGAATCATGGAGGAGAAGACACAAAAGAAGAGGTCTTTTTTGTTTTCACCTTAAGAATCCTGAGAAAGCAGATGTTGACAGACATGAAGAGAGGAAGAGAACTCTTCCCTTGTCTGAGGTAGATGGCATTAAGCCTGCTTAGATTTACTCAGGTAGTTTGTTGTCTGGATGCCAACGCCCCTCTTCAGATCTCAGAGTGAAGCGGAGAGTTGAAAGGTTGCCTGCAGAGAGACAGGAGGGGTGGGCTTTGTGCTCTTGGTGTGGGAAAGTCAGAACTCTCATCACATGCTTTCCGCAGCCCTGCTGTGTTGTTTCCAGTTCATGACAGATCTGGAATGCATTTGATTTGTGCAAAGATGTTCCTGGACTTTGTCTACTAGGAATTAATGTTAAACTTCGCCCTTTGAAAGAGAGCTGTTTATATGGCTAGATTGGCCTTTGTTGCTTCAAGAGATAAAAAACAAAGCTGTTGGTGCCAAGAAAATGTCTATATAAAAGAGTACAAAACCCAGGGAAAATAACAATTCTTAAAGTGATTTCTGTGTGCTTTACTTTGCAGCTTTTCTTACCACAAGATGCAAGTATTTATAATTGTCCATTTCATTGTAAACTAAAGAAGAATATTTGTGTAGGCATTTGACTGTAAGCCAAACACTAAAAATTAACAGTAGGACCTAAAAGAAATTCTAGCAGAAAGGTAAGTGTAATAATCACACAATCGTCCTGGAAGACTGCCTTAAGCAACTTTTTGGAGCAAGTTTCTCCTCCCTTTAGTACTGGGTATTATTTCTTAGGAGACTGTCTCTGTAATCCCACTGGAGAGCTGGTTCTTGCCATTGACCTGACATTCTCTCTCCATACTTTTCATAGAACTCCAAAGTTCTTTCCTCCCCTCCCCCAGTTTCTCTCTCATACTCCCTCACTCCTTCTTCCTCTCCCCTTCTCTCCCCTCTCCCCCTTTCTCTCATATTTGTGTGTGTGTGTAAAGTTTCTTGTATATGTGTGCCTCATTTCTCTGCTTTATCAATTATCTTCTGATACTGTAGCTTCTTGACCCATTCACTTATAAGACTTTCCTCTGAGTTTTCTAACTGTGTTTATTGCGTTTTTCAAGCCTGTCTTCATTTCAACTTCAGTGCTCTTCCATACTTCTTTCTTCACTGAAGTCAGTTTTCCAAGCCTGAATTGTCTTTGTCCCTTTTCATTCAAGAGTGTGTCTGTATAGACTTGGACATCACTACAGTAATTCCTACCCTCTAAGTTCATTCGGTAATTTGCCATGTGAATATTCTGATTCATTCTCTCGTTCCCCTTACCATGTATGTTCAGAGATACAATTGTCTTTGGGAAATATACAGTTTATTTTTCTTCTTAGAAATTGTGATTCTTGCCTGGCAATACTGTGCATTCACATGTCCTTCCTCTAGAATTCATACTTCCATTCAACAAAACTTGACTACAAATCAACTGACCTAATATTTTCAAAATCTCAGTGTTGTACATTACAATCTTTGTATTTCCTGTGCTTTCATATGCCTGTACTATTAGTTATTTATTTTCCTTTTATAAGGATTAGTCATTGTGCTGACTAGATTTATGTCAACTTGACACAATCTAGGAAGGAGAGAATCTCAGTTGAAAAAAAAAATGCCTCCATTAAGATCTAACCATGGGGCATTTTCTTAGTAGTTGATGGGAGAGGGCCCTGCCCACTGTGGGTGATGCTATCCCTGGGCTGGTGGTCTTGGTTTGATTAGAAAGCAGGCTGAGAAAGCCAGTAAGAAGCACCCCTCCTTGGCCTCTGCCTCAGGTCCTGCCTCCAGGTTCCTGCCCTGTCTGAATTCCTGTCCTGACTTCCTTCACTGATGGGGAAGTGTAAATAAACCCTTTCCTCCCCAAGTTGTTTTGATCATGGTGGTGTCCCAACACAGCAATAGTGACCTTAACTAAGATGTCCTTCAACATAAATTGTGGCAAAAGGAAATTTATCTCACTACTCTGTCTGAGAAGTCAGCATGACCCGCCATAAATACAAAACAGTACAAGTAGAAGCTATACTTGGGTGCTCTTGGCTAAAGTTGAGGCCTGCTTTTCCTTAGTAAGGGATACTGCCGTTGTTAGCATGACATCATCAACTTAGTGGAGACTTTTTCTGGACTTAAGAAACTGAAAGTATTTTCTTCTGTGATGCTATACTTGCTAGGACACCTAAAGGGCTAAGTTTGAAGAATTGTTCCAATACAAAGAAGACTGTATTGGTGGCACTTTTCTTTTTCAGTTGCGAAAGCACACCCAGCCGTTTCTTAGCCATTTCAAAGGTTGCTTAATATTGTTCATGCTATAAGACGTTTGCTAAAATAAATCAGGTCATTATATCTATTGATTTAGTTTTGGCAATCTGAATTTGAATTAAAGGACAAATGACATAAATTAATGAGGTAAAATTAATGCTGTGGTAATATTAAATAAAGCAAATGCCTTTTGCACCTGGAGGGCTCTGCAGATGGCGGGTGTTCCTAATTACACACCCTGCTGCTTTTAAGTGCACTGATTAAAAAAAAAAATCTCGCAGCTGAGTATATAATATGCACTTGTATGCTCCAGAGAAAGGTTGATGGAGGCCGCCAACACACAAATCTTATGTTTATGAAAAAAGTACAATTCTTTCAGTGAGATAAATATTTATATGATTTTTAAAACAAAACATTACAATTATTGTCTTTTCTGTGAATGTTGTGTCTGAAAATGATTTCCCTCAAGCCAGTAAGGAAGCCCTTAACTGCAAGAATAATCTTACTAAAAGGAATAATTTGCTAGTAGAATTCTAAATAAGTTAATTTTCTAGGTTTAAGTTAAACTGCTTGATTATTGCTAAGATGTTTATAAACCCAATTCTTTAACAAGTGACTTCTCTAGAACTTATGTTCCAATAATTACAATTTAGTGCCTAGGCAATGGTTTTATACAGAATTTGCAAAAAGGGTGAGCATTGAATCCACGTGTGTGTATCACACTTCCTCCTCCCCACACACATACAGCCAAGTACTTCTACTTTCAATTTCAGAATGATGGTTTAAGTCATTTTTATAAAAATACTTGGCATGCATACTTAGCTTTCTTATAATTAGATATATATTGGGTACTTATTTTTCTTATAACTAGGTAAATGTTAGTCACTTCTATCTTCAAAATAAAGGACAAGAAGAAGCTGAGGAGATGGCTCTGTCAATGAACTGCCTGTGACAAAAGCAAGAGGGCCTGAATTTCGAGCCTCAGCATGTGAGAAGTGTCAGGTATGTTTGGACACATATATAACACCAGCCCTGTGGCAGGGTAGTGGGGCAGAAACAGATCCTTAGCCAGGCAGCCTACCTAATCAGTGAGCTTTGAGTTCAGGATTCAGCTCTATTAAAAATAACATGCAAAAGGATAGAGGAAGGCCCTCAATTGTGCTCTTTGGTCTCCACACCTGCACACACACTGGCATGCACACTTATACACATCCACATGAACATATACATATACAAAATATGCCCTAAATAGAGGATAAGTGTTCTGGTTTGGATCTTAGATGTCTTTCAACAGCTATGTATGGAGTTCCTGGCACCAGTCTGTTCCCACTGTAGGAGATAAAACCTAGGCAGGGTTTGCCTAACAGAAGGAAGCTAAATCATTTGAGGAATGCCCTTGAAACGTGTACCGAGACCTGGTCCTTTCTCTCTTTGGGGTTTCCACCCTGTTACCTGGCCTCAGTACAGTTTCAGAAACAATGGGGCAAAGTAAGCACTGACTGAGACGTACAAGACCTCAAGCCAATGGAAAGATCCCTTTCTTGTGAGTGAGTCACATGTTTCTGTCACAGTAACAGCTAGCTCAAGTAAACTAGGATTCTATGGGATTTTCCACCAAAATAGAGAATGTGCTGTCGGTTGTTTGTAGAAAAGGACTGTGGGTGTTTTGTAAGAACAAGTGGTTTGCTTGGAGACTCAAGGGGTATTTAGTTCTAATCTTACTAAATTATACATATAAACAAAATCCATAATAGTTATTACCATTTGGATAACAGTTGCCCATCCTCCACATCTGTTTGCAGATATTTGTACTTTCTAGTCAATAGATACTTTTTTTTTTATCTGAAGTTTTTCCTGTCTGTCTGTTACACCATTATCAGCAAATGGTGTCATCAGTACCCGCCCCCCAACACTTGCCTTCTTGTGTTCACACTTATTGTGAAGCATAACTACTACATGCCTTATGCTAAGGGAACTAGAGGTTATTCAGAAGTGCAGAACGAAGAGGCAGCAGATCTTCGGCTCTTTGAGCCTTGGCTTGGCTCCTCACTTGAAAGCAGCAAGCTGGCTCCTCTGTGCCTGTCTAAGAAATGGGACTGCAGGCTCATTTCATCTCAACTGTTTTGTTTTTTATCAAATGACAGTAAATGTCTGCACATGTTCCTAGTAAATGTCCACGTGCATTAAGGGCTCTGCTATGTAGAGAGCCATGTAGGGGATGTCTGAGGCAGTGTGATAATGCTCGTATTCATTACAGCCCAGACTTCACAATAAACTTACAAAGCACTTGCCTAATTCTCATTCCATCTCTTCGTAATTATGGCTTAGAAGGGGAAGCTAAAATACAAAGAATCCCAGAGTGAGCAGCGCAGCCTCTTCCCTTGGCTGCATGAATGTGCCTTAGTATTATAAGAAAGAATTGCTTTCAATGGGAGTTTCTTAAACTCAGCAAGAGTTTTTATCAATAATTGAAGTGTCAGTGCTTACATAATAAGCTAGATACTTAGTGTTCAAACTAACCAGGAAATTGTGCGATGGGTGTCATTTATATTACATTTCCCCTGTCCTCTGTGTCAGATTAATTAGAAGAAATACATCCATTTCCATGCCTTCTTTTTAAGATACAGTCCTGCAGATGCAGGGAAACAGAGGAAATAAGATTGTTTGACTTAATAGTCTTCTTGAAGATACTGAGTGAGAGCTAGCTGACTGCCAAACGTTTGCTTTCTTCTACATTCGGTACTTTTTATACAGCGATGAGGTCTCTGGGGATTTTGGGTTTCTATTGTTTGGGTGGGTAGTTTATGCTGAAGACTGATAATAAAGTAGAGAAAGCCAAAGAGGACTTTAAAGCTACTTTTAATGATTAGTGCAGGTTAGTAAGAGTCACGCCCTCAGCTTTGCAAGGTGGAAGCTGACAAATAGTTCACAAGCCACTTTTCTAGCTCTGATACTAGATAGAGTAGTGTAAGGGTTTGGTCTGCTGTTGCTATGTATTCGAATGCTAAATGCTATAAAATCTTAGCAAATTCTTTAGCAACTGGAAACCTCAGTTGGTAAAGATGTGCCCCTAAGATGTGGTTGCCCCCATGAGGAAATCCTCACATACTCCAACTCTGTTGTAGGAATGTTAATCCCCAAGTTAATTGATCAATAAAAGGGTAAAGCCTGTGATTGAGCAATAGATAGAGGTAGGCAGGTGTTTAGTTACTAGGCTGGGGTCACAGGTAGAGAGAGCAGAGAAGAAAGGACAAGGAGAGAGGAGGAAGTGGCCATGAGAGGAGATGGTCCATGAGCCCATGGCCAGGAGAAACAGCAAGTAGCAAAGGACATATGGCTGGATGGAAGTTAGAATAGCTCCAAAATCTGCCCTACTTAGGCTTACTGCTTGTAAGTAAAGTACCTGCATTGTGTGTCTTTTACATGTGTTTGTTAGAATAAATAACTACTTTTTACAGAGTAGATTTGTAAATCAGTCTTGGGAGTCAAGCGTTTTGTGAATATTTTTCCAAGAAACCATGCATTTCAAATAGTGAAAGACAGTGAAAGACAAAAAAAAATGTTTTTGAAACATTAAAGATTTGCAGTCCTGAAGACATGCATGTGGCCAAATATGTGGAGCAGTCACCTGCAGGCAGGCATGTCCCTATGTAGATACATGCACTTGATATTGGAGCAGTCACCTGCAGGCAGGCGTGTCCCTGTGTATAGATACATGCACTTGCATATCAAAGTTGCAACAGTTTCTGCACTGTGAGACTCTTTGGCCTGTTTCCCTTTCTGGCCGTATTTTGGGGAGCTGTGATACACTTACTGTGATACACTTACTGTGATACACTTACTGTGATACACTTACTGTGATACACTTACTGTGATACACTTACTGTGATACACTTACTGTGATACACTTACTGTGACTTTGCTACCCAGGAGGCTTATTTATTTTCAACTTTCAAGTGAAAAAGTAGAAGGTAACTAGAAGTTCTGCAACATTCATCACAAGGACCTGAACTGGAAACCTCAGCGGCTAAAGAATTTGCTAAGATTGTAGAGCATGCTGATCTAATGGGAAAAGGAAGAACAGTGCCACAGTCAGGTTCACCTTCTCTAAATATACTTCCTTATGGGAATAATATATCTCCTGAGAGTTTAGAGTCCTAACTATGGAACAAATCTGAGTTTTTTTTAAAATACATTTTTTATGAGTTTGAATTATGTGTCGGTGAGTGTGTCTGCATGAGTACAGGAGCCTTAGGAACTCAGATTCTCTGGACCTGTAGTTACAGACGATTGTGAGCTGCTTGACATGGGTGCTGGAAACTGAACTCTGGTCCTCTGGAAGAGCAGAGGACCATTGAGCCATCTCATCAGACCCTAACAAATGTGAACTTTGAAAGCAACATAAGACTATATTATTGGGGCCATATCTGTGGTCCATGATAGCAATGTAGGTCATTGTCCATACATATGCAATATTTCTACCATGTGTTTATAACTAGTTTGATTTTAAAAATCATTACATTAACACACAAAGCATACTCTACAAAAATCATCTGTCGTTTTCCTGCTCCATATTCTAGAAATGAAATTTTCATACCTGTATAATAATTAATAAATAATATAGCACACAGTTATGCAAAAAATGAGATGAAATATAACTATATAACTTTTTTTTTTGTCTTTAAGCCAGAACTCTGGAAACTAAGGCTCTCTGGTGTCAGTGGGCTTGTGAGTCCTTTGAGATTCCAGCCAGGAAAGGAGCCACCCCCAAGACATGGCCTGTAACTTCCCCAGAAGAGCTCAATATCAGAGCACATCTGAGCATCATGGGAGCTAAGCATAATTTTGTAACAAATATGTATACAAAAAAAACATTGTCTGCATCGAATCTACAAATGGCTATAGATCAGAGAGATGGGCTGAGTGGATCAGAGAAAGTTTAGGCACAAGAGGATAATCTCTAAGGAAAGCTACTTGTTGCTTCCAGATGCATTGAGATGACATTAGCCTAGAGAGTTGATTAAGGAGAGTGATGTGGCCCAAGGCCTGCTCATCACCTACATGGGGTTGGATGCAGGTTTTTACCTGCGTCTAGGAATATTATAGTCTCATGCTTGATCAGCCCACAGGTTGGTGTCAGCTGATTGACTTGGGTCTTCCCACACTCCTCTATGACATCTGCTGGCCTTTGCGATTATATTTATTATCACAAAATATTTCATCATGAATTTGTAATTTGAAAAAAAAAGTCACAAGAGATCAATTGAAGAAAAAGCCCATATCTTCCTATAGTATGGCCTGCACATCATTATCAGTCCTCTATCTTAGCTATGAGTACTTTATAACATATTGTACTGTTTTTAATCTACATCTTCAGCTCAGTATCCTACATTAGACACAATATTAATACAAGAATTTTCCTTAGTGGAACTGCTGACAAGAGGTAAGAAGGGGATGAAGGGGAAGGAGGAGGAAGAAGAGGGAGAGGAGGAAGAGGAGGAGGAAGAAGGAGAGGAGGAGGAAGAAGAGGAGGAGACATTAGAGGAAGGTAAGGGCAACTGATTCAAATTTTCTCTTGGGATTTCTGACCCCAGCTATAATAGTTACCAGTGGACTTCCTCAGTCAAGGAGCGAACCCATTTTCTAATTATAATTTTGGATGAAAGGCAGAACTTATAAAATCTTGCATACAATTACTAACTTTATAAACACTTGCTGAACAACAAATGTCAATTAAAGGTTATAAATATATGATAGAATCATTTCAGGACACACTGGAAAATGGAAAAAAAAAAGGGAAAAAGAACCCAAGGATAATGCAAATTGGACCAATAATAGTTTTCATCTGCTGTCTCTTCTATTCCCTTGTAAAAACTTTTTAATTTATGAAAAAGAAAACTGAGAAAATGTTAGTGTGTCATGGATATCTTTCACACAGTGAAGAAACGGGGACCGTGCATTGTCTCCAGTATATGAGTTTCAGACAGCAACTGCTGTTTGTTTTTTGCAGAGACTCCAGAAACAAGCAAGGCCCAGCCAGCAGCTGGTTTCCATGTGAACGCATGGTGTCTAAGCAGATGCAGGCAGCAGGATTCTAGCCTTTCAGAATAGCAATTGTTCTGAATTAAATCTGCTTCCAAGATGGTTTTGATTATAAAACCAACAACTGTGTGATATGTACCTTACTTAAACTCATTTCTAAAGTAAGCGCAGCATCTAATGACTGCATATCTTTCTAGAAATTACCATCTGGGTACTATTTACTCCTTGATCTTTACTGTGGGCAATAGTAAGGATAAATACAATAGTACAATCCCTTGGTCCCATGATAGCTTATTTTTTTTTTCTCAGCTCTTGCTGAGTTTCCCATGGGACAGTTGAGTGTCAGACCATCAATGGTCATCAAAGCCACCTTGAGCTTTTGAGTCTCACACGCAGGAAGAATAAGGTAACACAGACATGGAATGAGCACAGCAGGGAGACTGATTAAGGAAAACAGAGAAAGATTCTCAGGAGTGGGAGGAGCTTCCGGGGAGGAAAGCAGGCAGGTTGCCCTGACCCACGGAGTTTTTAATGAATCTTATGGAAGAAGATTGCTGGAGACCAAGGCAGTCTCCATTGGGAGTGATTACTTGAATCTATCTCAGACCAAGCCAGTCAGGAGATCACATGCACATGCATGTTCTGATGACCCAAGTAGAGGTGCCCTGTGCAGTCAGGAGAGTGCCTCCAAGACTGGCTCATGGCCACCATGGCCCTCTGCCCTTTGGCTTAGAAATGTAAAGGCTTTGAGAAGATTATGGCAAGTGGTGTGAGAGAAGTGAAGCCCAAATTTAAGTAATCCAGATACCAGTTTTCAGATTAAACTATCAACCATACTGGCCTATGGCTAGGAACACTTCGGGGGGGGGGGGGGCTAGACTTGGCTGGAAGTATAATAAAACTAAAGTTTTAAACTAATACTGATCATACCTGGAAATGAGTTTTGTATCTGAGTTGATAGTCAGGTGTTCTGAGGGTCAATTTTTCTCCAGTATCCTGCATGAACATTTTAGACAATGTTTTCCAGAATCAGGTGGCAGACTAGAGACGATAAGATCAATGCTGATGTTTTATCCTCCCTCCACATTCTTCTTCACCAACCAAGACACCCTGGCATAGAGACAGGACATGCCCCTGTCCCCTGTCATTCATACCACATTGCAATAGGTTCCTTGTCACTCTGGCATGCCTTTGTTTATGTGCTTGTCTGTGTTCTTGCTCTGATCATAGGGAGAACATCTTCCACCAACACTTCTTCCTGAAAGTGGAGTAGTAGAGTTAGTTACGAGGACATGCAAGAACAGACCACTGACTGCAGCTGAGCTGACGATGGGAGGCATAAACTGAAGAACCATGTAGATACTTCTCAGAGCTGTCCCACTTGTCACCAGACTGTACTGTCTGTAACCCCTACTTAACGGATGACGAAACCAATGACTTCAGGCATCAAGTGATCGTACAACTGCAGCAGGCTCTCCCCACCTTAATTTTCCATTTGTAGGAAATTGCAACATTCCTGACTGCTTTCAAGTGAACAGGATGGGGACAACAGTTGGTTAGAATAAATCCCAGTCCTGAGAAGATACATGAAGTTACCTTTTCCCCAAAAAACTGTCTTAGGAAACTCAGGATGCACTCATTGCATAGTGCAGTCTTCATCTTTTGTTGCATGAGCCTTTTTCACCTAACAGGAACATTGTAATTTACTTAACTTTCTAAGGCTAGGCCCTATAATTCTGTAGACAAAGTTTTCTGCAGGCTAAACATCAGGGCACTTCTATATACTTTGTGTCCAGGAAGCTCAGAAGTACAGAATAAGGATGCCTCTTAGCTACATATGCTCTGTGTTTAAAAGGAAACATTTTCCATCAGATACATTTTTAAGGATTTTGGTGAAACCTCCATTTTCCTCAGAATGTCCAAAGCCACCAAGTGCAGTTCTGGAAGGAGTCACCACTGGTACACTCCTGCCTGCCATTATTTGACTTCTCACTTTGCTTTCTTTGGGGCTCTTTCTAACCCTGGCATCTGTAAACTCTTTATCTCCTGAAACTAAAGACTAAGGCTTTCCCCAAGTGCATCAGCAGTAGCCGACTCATAATTTTTATTCAAAGAAACAGACTGGCAAGGAAACATGTCGATCTCTTTATCAGATCATAGCTGCTAAGCCTTTAAGATCCTGCAGTCATTATGTCCTCAGGCTGCACTCAGAGCTTCACGTGAAAGTTTGCCCCCATTATGGGTCAGCCCACTGGAGTTTCCTCACATCCGGTGCTGACTGATGCTCTCCTCCACATCACATGGGAATGGCCACTTCGGCCTGCCAGGCATGTACTTACTCTTTGTCTTCAACACAGTACTTCAACGTACTCTCCTACTAGGGCCGCTTTTTACTATAGGCACTTTGTGTTGAGGAGATTCAGCATATAAGTGAATGAAAGTGAAAATCTGAACCAAAAAAATCTGATGAGGCAGGAGGATCATAAGCTCAAGGACATCTTGAGCTAAAAAATTAAATTCTGCCCCCAAACTGCTTGGAACAACCATGGGTAGGGAAGATGAGTAACAGAGCTGAGTGTGTGTAGTGTAGAACCTGCTGCACAGTATGTCTTCAAGTGAAAATAAGTGAATGTGTGCCTTTTACACTCTCTGTCTCTCTGTGTGTATCTCTGTCTCACTAACTGTCCGTGTCTCTCTGTCTCTGTCTGTTTCTCTGGATGTGTGTCTGTGTATCTATCTGTTTGTGTGTCTGTCTGTCTGTCTGTCTATCTCCAAATCAAAGGATTCCGTTTCCTTTCTAGCTATCAAGCAAAATTTCAATGTAGCCTCTGACCAAAAAACAAAACAAAACAAAACAAAAACAAAAACAAGTCAGGAAATTTGGGTTCCTCTTGAAGTGTGCTTTCACTCTGCCAAGGATTTCAGAACAGGAAAGTCAAGGAGAAAACAAGGGAATGTAAGGAGCAGAAGAAGAGGAAGGAAAGAAAGAAGGGATTCTGCACTGTAGATACTAGGACACAAAGCTTGTCCCAGATTGTCCATGGTGATAATTCCTCCTTGCTAGGCTCCTTTGCCATCGGTTGTTATGACTCCGCCTTTCTCTATCTCACTGCTAGTGTAGAACCTGCCATCTGGCAGAACCGTCTCAAAAACTCCACAGGTGACCAGTGTGCTTGCAGGTGAATGAATTGAATACGTTTAGTCACATGAGAAAAAAATTCTTAACTCCTGCCTTGGTAAGTGGCACACATCTGCTCATGTTCTTGGGAATTTGGAGGTGAGGACTAGTGGGGCCCAGCAGTTGTAGACCAGCCTGGGAAACAGATAAACATGGGCTTCAAACAAACCAGCAGCAGCAGCGACCACCAAGGACAAAGCCTACACAATGCCTGGGGGAGTGGGGGAGCATTTCCTTTCAGGTGAAAGGTTCTCTAGGCCTGGCAAAAGGACTGTGGGGTTTTCCCTTTCCTTGTGCAAATGGGGCTTGCTTCTAAAGGCCATAATGTTCATCTTTTGATTTGAGAGTAATCATGGATAGTAGGGTGTTCTGTTTTGGATTTGGTCTGACTATGACCTACAGGGGCAATGTTTTGGAAACTTGGTCCCTGTGTAGCAATGCATTGAGATGGTTGTGCCTTTAGTAGGTAAATCACAGAGGGAGGTAATAAGGCCTTATAAACTCTGCCTTCTAAAGGACTGATGAAGTTCTCTTGAGAGTCTGTTTAGTTCTCATGACAGGATTGTCATAAAGGGATATCCCTGATCTATTCTCTCTCTCTCTCTCTCTCTCTCTCTCTCTCTCTCTCTCTCTCTCTCGTGTGTGTGTGTGTGTGTGTGTGTGTGTGTGTGTGTGTGTGTGTGATCTAGATAAACTTTTCTCTAACATATTTGGCCTCTGGGATTTCATTATAGTAAAGGAAAATTGACTAATAAAGGGGCACAGTAGTTGAAGATAGAAATTAGAACTTAATCTGCCACCAGTATAGTTAATGGTAAGATTCTGAGCATAGACTGAGTTGAAAAGGAAATAACTTTTCTCGCTTGAGCTTGGGTGGAAATTTGCAGTATTAGTTCAAAGAAAGGGGTGCCCTGGGAAATCTAGCCAACAGCCTTTGTAGGTCTACCCAGTGTTCTTCCCATAAACCATGCTTCTCTCTGTCTTACCATCTTTTCTCATAACTCTCCACTTATCACAGCTAGGGCAGGAATTCCAAATGAAGACCTCAGTGTCATAGATAGCATGCTAAGTACATGTCTGGCTTCTCTGTTGCTAACTTGTCCTTTAGCACATGGACTCAAGGAAAGTGCATTCTCTCTCTCTCTCTCTCTCTCTCTCTCTCTCTCTCTCCCTCCCTCCCTCCCTCCCTCCCTCCCTCTCTTTCCCTCTCCCTCCCTCCCCCTCCCTCTCTTTCCCTCTCCCTCCCCTCTCCCTTCCCTTCTCTCTCTCCCTCTCCCTCCCCCTCTCTCTCCCTCTCTCTCTCTCCCACTCCCTTCCTCCCTCCTCTCTTATATACTCTAAGCTCTCCTCACCCAGATGCCCTTTATATACTTTAGTATGCCTTGTATTTATTGTCAGCATCTGCCATAATCTGGAAGGAGAGCAATGTTCAGTCTCATCTGCCTCTCTGCCCTCTCTTTATATGGGTTGGAAACATAGCTTGCGTTGACACCCTCTGCCTGTCCACTGACCCTAGCCGTAGAACACCGTCTTTCCGAGTGAAGACCCTTTGGTCTTACACTAAATCTCTCTGGGTCTTCTTGGTCTTGCCCGAAAAGTTTACTCAGAAAATGGATTAAGTTTTTTTTTATGGTTGACCGAAGAGCAAACACTGCTCTGTGTATACGGATGAAATCAAGCTTCCTAGAGAAGCTAGAATTGGGGTGAATTGGATGTGCTTGAGGGGGGCCACGTGCAGAGCAGGAGTGTGCAGGTCTAGCCGAAAGGCCTTGGGCATTCTGATGCTGCACTCTGAGGTGCAGAGCCTCCTTAGAATCCCGATTTCCTTCCTACTGTGTGGCATAGGTTTCCTCTGGTCTACAAGTGTCCCTGAGAGCATGTGTGGGGCCCATTTGTTCAGTCTTCCCACTTCCTGTTCCAGCTCGCCTCAGTCTGCTGACTGAGTGAGGAGCAAATGCTCTCTCTTCTCTCAGTGGCATTAGGGGCACCTGTTTCTTAGCTTTGAGGGTTTGTGTGTGTGTTTGTTTGTTTGTTTTACTACTTTTTCAAACCTGATTGCCATAGACTGCCTTTCTCTAAGATGACCTGGTCCTCACCAGGCTATTAGCCTCTCCTTCAGACCCGTTGCCTGCATTCCTTTACCTTTCACATGTCCTCGGCTTAATGAGATCTTATGCCCTGTAAAATACATGAATGCATAGTATAATGAACACACGTGCTGATATATTTTTACTTATTTAAAATAAAAAAAATCCTATATGGATTTCAAAAAATAAATGTTTAAACATTAGTTTAACACAGAGATGTGGGTTTTTGGGGGAAACATCAAAATATCAAACACGGTAATATATCATAATAACTCTTCATTGAATGGTGAATATAATTTTCCAAATATGTTTGATAAAAATATCTGAAGGGATTAAAGTTCATAGCACTATGTTTCGGGAAACCCAGCTCTGTGGTGCCAGACCTTCACGTGAGCAGCCTGAAGGAAAGTGTCAGTGCAGTGGACATTGAGGATGCATGGGGACTGGAGAGGAAAACGATGGATAGATGAGCAGTGCTGCAACAAGTAATCCAGGGGATGCTGGTGCAAGGAGTGATCCAGGGGATGCTGGTGCAAGGAGTGATCCAGGGGATGCTGGTGCAACGAGTGATCCAGGGGATGCTGAAAGCCAAAGCAAGGCTACAAATCAGTCCTTGGATGGTTGCATGTGTGTGTGTGTGTGTGTGTGTGTGTGTGTGTGTGTGTGTGTGTGTGTTTGTTCTTGTGGTTGTCTTATTCTGATTCTCTGCCATCTTTATTGTCAAATTTCACTAAATACTGTCCATGCACTATAACATGAATATGCTAATATTCCAAGCTAAATAATTGTCATGTCTGAACATTCTTCACTGTCAATAAGATTAAACAGTGGCACCTGACCTGCTATCCCAACACTAAGGAGGCTGAGTAAGGAGGATTATGTATTTGAGGTGAGCCTGGGCTGCAGGACAAAACACTATCAACAACAACAAACAACTACAAAACAGGAAATAATTTAGTTCCCTACTTTTATAAATGAGTTGTTTTTTTTATTGTCAACAATATTGGAAAAGGTACCATTGAAAACTATATTTTCTAGCAAGTGACTTTTAATTTAACTGAAGTGTTTGGAAGTAGGTTTCTCTAAAGGATTCAATAATTTAATATGACCTCACCATGTTCTATGTCAAGGGAATTAGCAGCCAAGCTTTAAGTGTGCACATTGGAAGCTGGGGTGATCAGGATGAATGAAGAGCAGCTGGGGCTGTCATTTGCACGTGCGTAGCTGCACTTTCCACAATCCAGACATTAGACCCACCCAGCTTCCAGCCATCAGTATATACATTTCCACCAGGATGCTACTAAGATTGCTCAACTTCTACTGTCTTCTCAGAGCAGGCGTCTGCAGGTGAGCACCGTTCCCAGCGATTGTGTGTATGACTCAAAGTTGCTCTAGTGGCTGTGCCCATAACAGTGTGAAGCAAGTTCCCATAGAATATTGCCACATGATAGTATTGAGACACTCGGAGGGAAAATAAAAGAGACTATGCCAAAGAAGCATTTTGTTTACTGTTGTGTTTAGTATTGTTATGCTAGCACACACTTGGTTCAATATCTGTGTAATAGTGATTGCAGTATCAGGTTTTTCACTGATTTAAGGTTTGGACAGCATACAAAGCTTGCATGCACTCTCGTCATTTAAAGCATGTGGCTCCAGAAAGCAATGCTCTGAGTGAATGGACAGCAAAAACATAAAAATGGGTGAACTTGAGACTAGTGGTGGCCACCATTAATGTGTTTATATATATGGGTGAGTTCATAATGTATGTTTCAAAGGAAACGTTAGAAACAGAAAAGTTAGAATTATCTACAGTAAATAAAAATGATAGACGAGAAACTCTTACACCCACATTAAAATATTTGGCTCACTGGGGACTGTCAGCCTCAGCCAGAGATAGTTTGGGCATATACAGTGCAACAGTGACCCCATTAGGCACAGTTTCTCTTCCTTTTCTACCTTTCCAGGTGGACAAAAGGAAGAGATGCAGGCAATTGTGTAAAATAGGGGTGTTTAGAATGTGCCTAGGAGGGAGGTGAGATCTGAGCATTATCGTCATAGTGCCAATGATATTTAGCAAGCTCTTACTCAATAATATAAATTGTTGAATTTAAATAAGCTAAATTCCTGAAGGACAAGCCATATCTCTACTGTCCCTGAGGATACCGGCATAAAGTTGTCTTTAATTAAATGTACTTGAAATTCTCTAAAGTAAACCCGGGAGAAAAACTAAAACAAATCCACTAAGGAAGTTGCACTTCTGAGGTCGAACCACTAGAGGGCAGGAGAGCCCTGCTACTTTTGTTATACAGTCCCAGAACACTGAGCCCCTAACCGCTTGCTTGCCCTTGCCTGGTCCCCACCCCCTGACTTGTTAAATGGTCTCTGCAGAAAAGGTCTCCATTCTTATTTCTAAAGTACCAGGCCTTTACAGTTCCCCAGAGACTTGTACAGTAGCAGAAAGCAAGTATGTACTTTACAGATTACATTGTTTCTTCTTTTGTGGAACTTTGCTTTATGCTCTGGAGAAAAAAGGATAGAGCCACAGGTTTATAAGGTTTGTTCTTGTTTGCTTGCTTTCTTTCTTTCTCTCTTTCTCTCTTTCTCTCTTTCTCTCTCTCTCTCCCTCCCTCCCTCCCTCCCTCCCTCTTTCTTTCTTTTTTAAGAAAAGACTACTCAATAAATTAGCTAATTCTTTAAAAATACCTTCTTTATGAAAATCTAATTTAAAATGGGACAATTTAAAGACAATTTAAAAATGTAGCTAATTGTCTTCCCAACAAAATATTGCATATAAGAAAGCTAAAAGAATATCCACACTAAATGTCAATGCTCAGAAGCCAGACTTTTTATTAATATTACTACTATTTCGCAGAATTTTTAAATTACTTTAAAATACATTTTATGGTTTTCTTTTACTGCCCTCTCAATAAAGCTTTCATTCTGATAGAATGAAAGATTTGGTTGATTATTTTTTTTCTGACTTAAGTTGAAGTCTCTTTGAGTGTGCTGCTTCAGTGTTTCAGCGGGGAGGATTTAACAAAGCCTTTTTCCCTCTCTGCTGTCCTTCAGCCTCCTCTTGGTAAGTTTCATCTCTGGAACAAACAGAAGTAAGCTTACCTGGCATCTTTGGCTTGGGACATTTAGAATTTCGTTTCTAAGGACATATGAACCTACTAATTGTTCTTGCTGTAGAAGAGTATGATTTGAAAAACATTTCTTTTTTCTTCTAGAGAACATGCACATAAAGCTATACTCTAGTCTCTAGGCCCTTAAGATCACCAAAATAGACTTCATTCTGTTTAATGGCAATTTGTATCCATTGAACATGGAAAATTCAGGCATGTTATCCCTGTATGATAAGAACCAAGAGTCACTAAATTAATAACTATCCAGTATTATTAACACTACTGGTAGCTTCCTAGTTTTTGTTAAAGTCTTCCCTCTTCACAGGAGTGCTTCCTGACCCTTTACATTAAGTGGGTTTTAAGCAGAAAATGCATTTTTACAAAATCCTTCTTTGTTTTCTCCCAATTTTTCTTTGGTAGCCCCATGATCTTGGTGCTCTGTCATTCAGTAAGGGATTAAAAGTGTGCTGGGGTGTAGATGTAGCCCTGGGCAACTTCCTGGAAGGCTTTGCTGAAGCCCTGTTTTAAGCTTAGGGCCCCTGGCTCAGCTTAGCTTTTTCCCTTAATGTATAAGTCAGCTATTACTCATGCTGGGGTTCCGTCTACACTGATCTTTAGGAAACTGCGAGAATACAGTAGTAACACAGAAAACAAACAAAGCAAAAGCAAAACAAACAAAAACAACCCCCTCCCCCTCCACTGTACCGAAAGGAAAGTCCTTGGAAGACCACCACCAGCCATGGGTTCCTACTGTCTTGGAATCTGCTTTGGTTAACAGTTTCGAGGTTTTAACCGCAAAGACGGTATCTTTATTTCCTTGGACCAAAAGAAAAAAAAAACAAAAAAAAACAAAAAAAAAAACTTCATGAGCCTTGGAACAGTCATTGTAAACCTGTATTTGCATAGTGACTTTTCTAAAAGGAACCCCGTCCCAACTTCTGTTCGGTCGGCTATCTACTCCCTGGCTCTCAAAGAATGGTGTGATTTCACATTACAACTTCACTGTAAAAGCCTTTCTACGGGGAGCAGCACTCTTCTGAAATAGCAGATTCTTCCCTTTGGATAAGATCTTAAGTAAAAGAGATCGTTTGACACTGTTAAGCTTGAAATGTAGTGACCTTGGTTAATCCATTATTAATCCAGTTCAGGTAACGTTCCAGCATGAGCTGTCAAGTTTCCCTCTATTGGACACAAGGACCACCCTGACCTGGAAAATAACAGTCAATTAAATCCTTTTTATGTGGATGTGGTGCTGTCTCTCTTTAGTCTTTATCTGGGCTGGAGAGAGCTCCAACATGTTAGTTTTTTGTTTTTTGTTTTTTTTTTTTCCAAAAAGCTCTGGTTTCTTAATTCAACCACCTCTTACTCAGCTCATATCACACACTGATCCCACATATACACTTTGAAGACGGATAACCAAAACACTAGGAATAACCACCCCACCCATCCATCTTGTTCTCCTTAAATTGCTGGTCAAGAGCCACACTATAAATAGGAACAGAGTGGCAAGGCCCTGTCTTTAGAAGTTGATAAAAACTTCTATTTGGGCTAAAACTATAGTTGAAATTTCAGGGCTGGTGGAGGGGGGAGCAGTAAACCTAAATGAATTTGAAGCAGAGGTCACATTGGTCATAATAATGACAGGGGCCCCTACTGGGGTCTTCAGCCTCTAGACTCTACCCTGATCTCAGTTTCAACAAGATAGCTGCTCTACAGAGCCTTTGCCCGAGAGGACAGCCACAGGATCCTGCTGGAGTGTCAGGCATACTAAAACTACTTTATGGAGCTGCAGAACAAGTTCGGGCAACCTAGATCTTTATCAGCTTTGCTTAAAGGGGCTGGTTACATTTTAATCTCGGTTATATAAATGTTTGTTTTGAAGAGCAAGCTGGCACATCTCAAGCCCCTTCCTTTGATTTCCAGTAAATAACCTCTCCCTTCCCCTCTCTCCTCTTCCCCTCCCTCCCTTCCTCATCAAAGACAAGGAGTATAGAAAATTAAATAAATATATCAAATGATGCAAATTATTGAATATAATATTCTTGATGCTCATGATCAGATGTGCTGTTTAGATGTTTTGTGATGTTAGCCAATTACGGTTTAGACTGGATTTTTTGCAAGTATGTGCACTGTGTGTGTGTGTGTAGATCAGAAGCTGCAGATTGGCAACAGTGCCTTTCTCCATTCTTCCCCACTTGATTAACTGAGGCCAATCTCTCACTGAACCCAGCTAGCTCACTATGAAGATCACCTGTCTCTGTTCTCTGAGTACTGGCATTGCAGGTAGCCCCTGAGCCTGCCTAGGTTTTTTGTGGGTTCCAAACTTCGGTCTTCATGCTAGCACTCACAGTGCTTTATCTGTGGAATCACAGCCCCAGCTATAGTCTAAAATCCTAACCATCAGCTTGAATAAGCTCCATTTATATTCAGTTAGATATACCCCATGTCCCCATTTGACTATGTCCATTTTTAGTCATGAAGGCGCCTTGTCACCTGGAAGCTATGTTGTTTTCGATCACTATAGATTAATTTTTCCTTATTAGAAATTCTTAGTAATTAAATCACAAAACTATGTTTTTCTATATTGGTTTCTTTTGTTCATCATGTTTGGGAGGTTGTCTACATTGTGTCTTTAAGCTGCCCTTAAGTAGCATTCCTTTGAGAAAATATTCAGTCTATTCATTTGTTTAATTACAGTGTATCTTTGTTCCAACTTGCCAGTTACCATGAATACACCTGTGAAGAGTGTAGCAACATACTTCTCTTTAGAAGATTGTGGTTAAGATTTCTATATGGAAATGGAAGTATATCCTTGACACTGTAAGACATTTTGCTCTTTCAGTAGTACCTGCACACTCTTAAATTCTGACTATTGAAGTCGGAGGGCTTCAGTGTCCTATCAGCTTTGGTGAGGTCTGACTTCTGAGTTCAGTTATCCTAATGGATACATAGTGGCTTCTGCCACATCTAATAATGAGCACTGGTTGGGCCTTCCTTCCCCGGTCTGTGACTATCTGTATAGCAACCTTGGTTAAGCTCTCTGTGTATCTTATGCCCTTGAAAAAAAAATGTCGTTGTGATTGTTGTGGATATGGCAGGGCAGGGTGGGAGAGGGAAAGAGGGAGATAGAGGGAGAGAGTGAGAGAGGGGTAGCACAGACCCAGCAATATGCTGCCTTACCTGCCTTGTACCTGGTAGGTTGCCAGTGATGATGCCAGCCTAGGTTCCTGGGAAGAGCCTAGCAGGATAGTCTGTTAACCAATATGCCTCTCTTTCTGTTTAATTAGAAATGAGTAAAGAGGAAGAGGTAATGGTGGGGCAAGAGTGAGGGAGGCTACTTCCTGCTGACTTTGGGGTAAAGTTCTGTCTTCGAGAAACCTAAGAAAATTGGGGTGCTGATCAAGTCCTGGGAGAGCTGGCCCCTTCATTGCTCTCCAGTACCTGTGGGACCAGTAGAGGGGTCGGTGAGGCTAGACTGGAGCACCCATGGGTAGCTTCTCTGGAGCTGTCCTGGATGAAGATTTTGAGTAAACACCTGGACTTGGCAGAATTCTGAAACAAACATACATTAGAGGCAGAAAAGAAAGTTAAGTAGTTTAGGGAGAAAACCATTTCCTTAGGTGTACATTTGAAACCTTTAGGTGCATGGCCTTGGTAGTTAAGGGAGGGGAGTCACAAAACCCAGGAATGAGGAAAGAATCCTCATTAGGTAACAGATGGGAACCTTAGGCTACTGATTGACAGGGGTACTTATCAGGATGACATCCTTTGACCCATGGGAGGTGGATCATAGTGGGTTTCCTGAAGCTTACAAGAATCTTTTAAGTTTACAAAAAAAATAAATAAATTTTAAACCTGTTAAACTGTAGTCTGTATTGAACTCTGTATTTTAGAAATAGGTAGTAGATACCATATTTGTGTCATAATGGAGATATGGTAAATAATTTTTGCTAGAAGTGTGGGCAGTCACTAAAGTGAGCTCAGGGAAGACAAAATCCTTTCATAGAGCAGAAGGGGCAAGAGGAGTTTCTTCTCTCCATCTGGAAGACTGGATGTATATAGATTTAGCATAATGAGAAACACCTTTAAGTCTGTATTTAAAATACTGCCAAAGGAAACTTGAAATCTTGAATATGTGACTATGATAGTGAACTGTATAAATTTAGCATAATGAGGAACACCTTTAAGTCCACAGTTAAAAGACAACCAAAGGGAACTTAAATCTTGAACTTATGACTATGATAGTTGATCATATAGTGGTGTTTTTTTTTGTTTGTTTGTTTTGTTTTGTTTTTTTTTTTACCAGATATAGGCTAATGATTTATCAGAACTCCATTGATTAAATGTTAGAACTCTGACCTTTTGAAGTCTTAATAAAACACTCTCCAGGAGCAACACGTGCTCTACCACACTAATCTCTCTCTCCAGCCCATGTTGGTGTTTTCTTGAAACAAGGTCTTATTGTATATCCCAGGCTAGCAGGGAAGTCCTGAGCCTTCCGCCTCAGCCTTCTGCCTCAGACAGTGACAGGCCTGCATCACAGTTGTCTGCTCCGTCATCAGTCTCTCTTACAGAATGGAGGTGGCCTTTGGAAGACTGCTGATTCCTTTGCTCTCTTATGGATCATTAACTTGAAGTACATCGAAACAAATTTTTGCCTACGTCTAAGTTACAATATTTTCTTGTAAAATGTTAACGGTTTTATTTGCAGCCCTGAGATTCGTGTTGAACAGCTTCTGTGCATGCTGTGAGGTATATATTCAAGTGTTTAGTGCTTATGTGTTCTTTGCAGCAGTCGGTCAGTCTGTCACACGCGTGTCTTACTAAGAATGCTGTGCTTTCTCTACGGCTCTGGTTTTTATCTTAGTGGACACTCATTTATCCACATAGCTGCCAAATTACTTCTTTCCTTTTGTTTCATTTTTCCATCTTTATACACTAATACATGACCTCAGTTATTTGCCTGATGCACTTTAGAATGTGCAGCACACGTCTAGGCTTGTTCTAGTCTACCGTGGTTTGACTACTTTCATTCCTGTTCTGTTTCACTTCAGTTGTGGACTTTTTTTTTTTTCTTTAATTCTACCAAATAGTCCTTTAAATATTTTGAATAGAATTGTGTTGAATGTGTCAGTAAGTTTGGAGCAAAGAGACACGCTAACAAGATGAGCCTTTCAGTATCATGAAGCTCTGCTAGGCACTTACTGGTTTTATTTCTTTAGCAACTTCAGTTATGTCAAGAAAGCCATTGTTCTGTCTTTGTCTCCAAGGGCTTTACAGACTTTTCCCTCTATCATTTTCTGAGTTCCAGGTTTTACTCTAAGGTCTTTCATCTCTTTGGAGTTGATTTTGTGCAGGTTGAGAGATAGGGACCTAGTTTGACTCTTCTATGTGTTGACATCCAGTTTTCTCAGCACCTCTGATAAAACAAACAAAAGACCCTATTTTTTTCTCCAATATATATTTTTGCATCTTTATAAAAAATAGGATGGATGCTGTGTGAGTCTATGTCTATGTATACTATTCTATTTCATAGATCCAAACATATATCTAGTTTTATGTTAGTATCATGCTGTCTTTATTTCTGTGGCTCTGTATTATAAGTTGAAATCAGGAATAGAGAAACTTCTGGCATTGCTCTCTTTGCTCAGCTGTGCTTCCATATCCATCTTAATATTTTCAAGACCCATTTTCATGAAGAGTGGTAGCACTGGGATGCTGAGTGAGGTCATGCTGACTCTATGGTACTTTGGTACCATAGCCAATCTCATATTAATTTTTGTGATCCATCAGCATGGGGAGTCCTTCTGTCATCTAGTATCTTCCTCAATTTTTATCTTTGGGGTTTTAAGTTTTCAGTAGGTTTCTTCTAATGCTTTTATTTTGTTTTGCTTTGGGCAACTGTGGATGGGAGGTTTTCCAGAATTTCTTTCTTGATCTTTGTATATAGGAAGGCTATGACCTTTTCTGTGTTAACTTTGTGTACGTACAGTTTGCTATGACCTTTTCTGTGTTGATTTTGTGTACTTACAGTTTGCAGAATTATTAGTCCCCAGAGTTTTCTGTTGGAGTCTTTATGAGTCATATAGAGAGAATCATATTATCTGCACATAAAAATAAATTAGTCTTCCTTTACTTTTTATTCTATTGTTTTCAGTGTTGATTGTTCTAGCTAAGACTTTGAACAATGTATTGAGTATGAGTAAACAACTAGAAAAAGTTGATGTCTTGTTCTTGATTTTAATTTAAATGATTTCAGGATTTCCCCTCTTTAGTGTAATGTTGATTGTAGATTTGTTGTATATAGCCTTCATTATGTTGAAATATGCTCCTTCTAGTCCACATCTGTTCCTGGCTTTTATAATGAAGAAATGTTGGATTTCATTTAAAAAAAAAAGAACCTATTATGATAACCATGTGATTTTCGTCCTTAACCCATTTTATGTCTTTGGCTTGAAGCTCATCTACGTCTATCTTTATGTTGCATAAATTTTATCCTTAATGGTGTCCTATAAAACTTATATATGTGCACTATTCATATTTTCTTTGTTAATGTCTCAGAATTTTAATTCGCCTATCTTGTCTTCCATCCAGGATATGCTGTCTTCTGCTTATCTATTCTACTAATAAGGGATTATACTCAATTATTTTTGACATACTGAGTATTTTGCTTCTATAATTTTTGTTTTTGTTTTCCCGGTATTTCTATATCTTTAATGATTCCTGATTAGTATCCTATAATTACTTTGTATTTCATTCAATTATTTATTCCTACATTCTTTGATTTCTTTGAACATGTTTATAATCATTTTGAAATTAGTTTTTATGATGTCATACAATTCATTCTTGTGAAGCACCATCATTGTAGAACAGTGTTGGACATGTGTTCTGCTGCTTTGGGTTTTCATGGTTTTTTATAAACTTATTGGAAACTTCTTTTTTTCATGTTGTCTTATATAGTCAGCTATGTTTTCTCAGCTGGTGTACTGTCAGTGTTCAAGAGGGAATAAGTGGGCCTTGGTCCACAGGTTCAGAGTGCCCAGTATGACCCAGAGTAGAATTTTCACTGCAGAAACAACCAGGGTTGCTGGATAGGCCCACGGTGCAAATGCTGTAGTGGCCAGTTAAAAGCAAGCAGTGATCCACTTAGTTCCAATAACGAGCAGTTAATGGATGCACCAAGGTGAGGAGAATGCGCTTGGCATAGGTTACTGGGATTAACAGTAGAAGGGGCTTAGGTAAAGATAGAGGAATTTTTATATTTATATGTATTTCACATATTTATATATATATATATATATATATATATATATATATATATATAGAGAGAGAGAGAGAGAGAGAGAGAGAGAGAGAGAGTAACATCACAGCAATGTACTTTTATTCAGCTCAGGTATAATTTCTCCTTAGCTCCAGGTATTATTTTACATCAAAATATCCTGTGATTGACCATGATCAATCTTTCTGGTGTTTACTTCTAATCTAATTCCACTTTAGAAGATTACATCCTTCAGGCAACTTGTAAAGATTTTTAGAGCTTTGGAAACTTGTTTCAAGTTCCATTTGGGGTTAATGTGTGAGTGCCACAGAAAAGAATAAGCATTTTGCTCTTGTGTCCATGATCTAAGAATGCCAATTAGATCAATTAGGCTGGTATATCCTGTGTTATTACTATAATGTCTATTTACATAGTGATCACTTTTAAGAGAAAGTGTTATACTTTCTTACTGTAACTGAATTTGCATTATTTTTTCTGTATTCAATTATCTTTTTATGTTTTGAAGCAATATTTTCAGCACATAAGTAAGAATTCTATCTTCTTTTATCAACTATTCCTTTTACTAAATTCATTTTTTTTTTTTAGTTTTTTATTCTTTTATTTATGGAGATTCCAGTCATTGCCCCTCTTCTGGGTCCCTCCTCCCACATTTCCTCATATTATTCCTCCTCCCCCTTACCTCTGAGAGGGTGCTCCACCCCAACAAACCTCCCCTTTCCCTGGTACCTCAAGTCTCTCAGAGGACTGCCATCCAGGCTCCTGTCTGTAAGCACATCACAGCATCAGAAATAGTGTCAGGCTTTGGTCCCCACCCATGAGATAGATCTCAAATTGGGCTGGTCACTGGACAGCCTTTCCTTCAGTTTTTTTCTTCATTTTATCCCTGCAGTTCTTTTATACAAGAACAGTTCTGTATCAGAAATTTTGACTGTGGGTTAGTAAACTTGTCCCTCTGCTTGAGCCCCTATCTATCTACTAGTAATGAACTCTTTTGAGTTCCCTCTCCCTAATGATGGGCATTTTGACAAAGGTCATCCCCACTGAGTCCTAAGATTCTCTCACTTTGCAGGTCTCTGATACTTCCTAGAGGTTTTCTCCACCTCTCACCCTGCCCCCTACCCAGGCTTCATATTTCCATTAATTCTCCTGGCTCATTGGGCTTCTCTCCTGTCCTCCCTCTTATACTTGATCCTGTTCCCCTCTTCTTTTCCACCTCTCTCTCCCACCGAAATCCCTCCCTCTCTGTGCCTCCTGTGATTATTTTTGTCTCCCTTCTAAGTGGGACTGAAGCATCCTCACGTGGGCCTTTCTGCTTGTTTCACTTCTTACCGTCTGTGTGTTGTATCCTAGGTATTCTGGATTTTTGGATAATAATCACTAATCAATTAGAACATACCATGCATGTCCTTCTGGGTTTGGGTTACATCACTAAGGATGATATTTTCTAGTTTTATTGATTTGCCTGCAAAATTCATGATATCCTTGTTTTTAATAGCTGAATAATATTTCACTATGTTAATGAATCACATTTTCTGTATCTATTCTTCTGTTGAGTGTTGTTTGATGCTTCTGGCTATTACAAATATGACTGCTATGAACATGGTGGAACACATGCTCTTGTTGTATGTTGAGCATCTTTTGAAAATATGCCCAGTAGTGGTATAGCTGAGACTTCAAGTAGAACTATTTCCACCTTTCTGAGGAACTGCCAGATTGATTTTTCAGAGTGGTTATACCAGTTTGCAATCCCCAAAGCAATGGAGTAGTGTTCCTTTTTCTCTACATACTCACTGTCACGTGAGTTTTTGATCTTAGCCATTCTGATTGTGGTGCAGGGTCATTTAAATTTACATTTTTCTGATGACTAAGGACTTGGACTTTTCTTTCAGTGCTTCTTAGCCATTCTAGATTCTTCTGTTATGAATTCTCTGTTTAGCTCTGTACTCCATTTTTAAAAATTGGGTTATTTGGGTTTTTGGAGTTCTTTATGTAGTTTGGATATTATCCTATATAACTACCTCTTTCGGTTATTTATAGTGGTTCTCATTATTCCATTGTCTTAGGGTTTCTATTGCTATGAAGAGACGCCATGACCACAGCAATTGTTATAAAGGAAAACATTTAATTGGGGCTAGAGTAGAATTTCAGAGATTCAGACCATTATCATCATGGTGGGAAGCATGGCAGTGTGAAGGCAGACATGGCGCTGGAGGAGCTGAAAGTTCTTCTTGATCTGAAGACAGCAAGAAGAGATTATGTGTCACAGTAGGTGTAGCTTGAGCATAGGAGACTTCAAAGCCTACACTCACAGTGTCACACTTCCTCCAACAAGGCCACATTTATTCCAAGGTCACAACTTCTAATAACACCACTCCCTGTGGACCAAGCATTCAAATACATGAGTCTCTGGAGGCAAAACCTATTCAAATGACCACACTGATCATACATGTTTTCAAACTATAACACTCTATTTTTATTTTGATAATACAGTAGTATGCTTCCACTCTCCCACCCTAATGTTTGTGTTAACACAAGCTTGTGTTTTTGTTGATGCTACAATCTGTACAGAACATTGTTAGCATTTTACTAAGCAGCCAGTTATGAATTAAATAATTAGAAGTAAATCTCGAATACTTAATCATGTGTATCAGTCGTTTTCCTTGTTGTTCTAACAAAGTTAAAGAAGGGATGTTTATTGGAGCTCATTGTTGATGGTTCAGTCCATTATAGCCTGGAAGTGTAATGTCAGGGCCGTGAGCAGGAGGCAGGAGCCTGATGACTGGTCATTGTCAGGAAGCAGAGAGCGATAAGGCCAGCGCTCAGCCTCATTTTTCCATTCTACTTAGCTTGCCAGTTGGTGCAAGTCTTCCCATTTCACTCAACCTAATCTTGATGATATCTCACATACTTGCCCCGTGGCTCGTCGCCACTTTAGTGATCCAAGATCCTGTCAGATTGACAGTCAGTATTAATCCTTATACCACTGTATTTTTCCTTAAGGCAAACCTCATGTGACCCCTTGGCGGCTCTCACAAGAGGGCTGCGGTAAGCAATGAACCTAGCCTCACCTAGCTTTCTCTGAATTCCTATTTGAGATGTGTTTTGTCCTTGTTAAGTACAGAATTCATTCTGTGGTACTCCATGACTTTATGACAATCAGTCAATGCTATCATGGAAGGCCAAACTAATGGGTCACAGAGTCTTGAATTATAGACCTCTAAAACCTCATTTATATATAGACTTAAGTATTTTATTTTTACCCATCATTTCAAAATGACTTATTGTCTGATGTTATAGACTGAATTGTACCTGCCTAATACTCATATATTGAAGGCCTAATTCCTGTGATATAAATGCAGCTATGTTTGGCAAGGAAATTAAGGTAAAATAAAGCTGTGTCTATGGACTGCAGTCCAATGTAACTGGTCCTTACATGATGATACAGAAGAGGACACAGAAAACCCTGTAAAGGTTCTTGAAGACACTTTTCTTGGTGAGTTCTGTTAGTTCAGGTCATATGATATAGATTAAAGGTCTTTTGATGGCTTATCATTTTAATGATGCTGTTTTATTATTTGTGGTGTTATAGTTGGAATTGAGTATACGAGACTGAAACTTGAGGGTGTGCAAATGTATCTGAGGGTGTTCCATGATGCAATAAACGTCATGATGGAACTACGGCAGTGCAGCAGACTGTGCTGCTCGGTGTGGCTGAACACAAGCCACTGTGCTGAAGACCTTGTTAAGTACAAAATGTGAAAGGAAAGGAAGACTCTTTTCCTTGCCTTCTTCTTGAATTGCCACATCTCATCTTATCTTCTTATGCCTTTGGGTCTGGATTCGTGTTACCAGATCACCTTATTTCTAGGCCATTGACCTACAACTGAATCACAACATCCTGGGACTGCAGGAAGTGAAGAGCAAATTTCAACCTCCCATGGGAAGCTCTAAATTCATAGGAGCCTATTCCTCGTGGCAGATGAAGAGTAAACATATCAACATATACATGTATAGACATATATGCTGCAGTAATTTCTTACTGCAATAAACCCATATAAAAACCACACAACCCAGTTATTATATTTATAGGCTATATGACTGGATTGGGCAGATCTATCTCTGTACTAATCTCTCTTCCCCAGCTATGAGACCCCTTGCTACTTGTGGCTTCTCCAGGCCATGTGATTCTCCTCCATCTTCCTCCCATCTCCTCTTCTCCATCTCCCAGACCTCCAAATTCACCTTTCCCTTCCACTGCCCAGTCATTGGCTCTAGCTTTTATTTGACCAGTCAGAATGGGGAGAAGGCCCAGTATGTGATCTAGTTCTCATCAGGGGCAGCCCCTCTTGAGAAAGCAGAATTAACATCAAAATACAAACAGCACCAGGACAACCAACAACACATACCCAATATAGATACATGCATACATATACATACATATAGATGCATAATGTTTCATGCAGTGTGCTTTCATGTTAGATAGAAATAATTTATATTATGTTATATTATGCATATCTAATATATCCAATTTGTTTGGTTCCTCTGAAAACCCTAAGTAATAAAATTTTCATGCTACAAATAAGAAAAAAAAATTTTTTTCAGGAAAATCAAAACCTCAGAAGTATTTCTAACCTGCAGAACTATGAAGAAATGCACTTCTGTCCTGGTGGACATGCACTCTGTAGAGCGGACAACAGTTGCAGAGCAGGTAACGACATACAGATTGTACAGCTTGCAGTGCCTGACAAATTGGGTGTTATTCTCACTTTTAGTGTGTACAGTGCTGTGTGTCCTTGTGTTCCCTTCTGGCATTTAGGCTTTCTGACTATTTTGCTGCAAGGAGCTTACCTTAATGTTTTCATCAGATTTATACTGTGTAGTTTAATCCATCTGTAACCTGTTTTTTTTTTCCACTTATGTACTTGGTTCTCCAAAATAACAACTCTAAAATTTCTTATATATGAATAAATGCTTAGACTGATAGCTTTGGCTCTCTTCACGACAAGCTCATATCTCAATAATCCTGTTATTCTATTCTAAGTTCTGCCACATGGCTGGTTACTTGGTCCTCAGTTTTAGGAGACTGTCTTCCTCCAAAGTTTGGGGATGAATCCTTTTTCACTGGATATTTCCAGAAACCCTCTCTCTTTTCCACTTCCCTATTTCTTGCCTAAGCAGCATTTTTTTTTTTTTTTGGCAAGTGATGCTTTCATATAGTACATAGAATGCTTTCTACTATACTATTTGTTTGTTTTTTCAGATTCCATCGTGTTTGAAGGAAAAAGGTCATTATGAGCGAAGTATTCATAACATCTCTTTTGAGGGGAGGACTCCAGTTACTAGCATATTAAGTCCCTTGATATTAAGCCATAGAGAGCTAAGTCTATGTTCTGGTTTTTGCTTGTTCATTCTTTCAATTTTCTGAATGTCCATTATTTCATCGTGAATTCTAGTGTCTTTTCTATGACAAGGCATGCTGCTCACACATACCTGGCTGGGCTGCATTTTCTCTTCAGAAAGGAGCGATGTTCCTCCTGACACTCTGCCTGCTTCTGTGTGTAAGCCACTGAGAGGAGCTTACTCAGACAGAAGCTGTTTCCTAAACCCTGCCCTAACATGCGTTTCATACCGCCACAGGCATGCACTGGGTAGCAGCCTTTGTTCTCTTAATCCACTTCTAAATCGTTTATTTGAAGTTTTTCTGTCTACCAGCATCAGAAGTACTCTAGGGCAGTGTTAAGTACTGAAGGCGTGTCTCTATGTGAGCTGAACACTTGAAAAAGGGATGTTTTATGAACAAAGATATGTAATCTTGCCTCCCGGGCATATTGATTGGCAGGGAGTGTCACCCCAATGTTATTTGATATTTGGAATTTATTTATCTTTTGTAATTAGCAGAGAATGATTTATATGTTTTAACAAATAATGTCAACCTGAATATTACAAAGAAATTTAAAACTGGAAATATTGTTATTGAGTATAATATAAAATTTCTTATAAGTAAAATGATGCTTCTTTACCAATTTTAAGTTCTTTAATGGTCCCACTCTCTTCATCTCATGGTAGCTTATATCTCCTGTGAAATAGTTATCTTTAAATTATGATAGTTACTTTATCAGAGAAGCTTTTTTCCCCAACAATGGAGACTATTACAGAGATACACAAGGAGGCAAATATAGAACTAGTGACAGTAGAGTGCATGCCCCTACTGCACCCGTGAGCTGCCAAGAGTATGGCTGTCTGAGCAAAATCAGCATAACAACAAGACTCACGGACACTCCGACATGGACAGGGTTCTTCCCACATGGTCCCATGCCTAGATGAAGAGCTACAGTGAATCTGTGAAAATCAGTGTTTTCCTGGGGCAGCCTGGTGTACACCCACGTGATCACGCCTGGACTCAGTGGGTTATATATACAGGTTGCACATATCTCTGTAAGAAGTGACACATTTTTAAACTGAAGTGGCAACATCATTCTTACATTACCACAAGCAATAAAATCTAGTTCCTGTTTCTCTACATCTTATGTTGTCAGCAGTTTTGACTTTTTCCATTCTAATATTTATGTAGTGTTAATTCACAATTATTTAAAATTTTTATTTCTCTAATGACATGAGATATGAAAAGAATTTGGATATGTTTACTTGCCAACATATTGCAAATACTTCATTTCTGTCCTTTTTACTCCTCTATACTTTTGTTTCTTTTCTGACATTTTAGAAAATTGCTAGATATATTAATATATCATTTTGAAAATATTTCCATGATATATAATACTGCTAATGTATATATCTTCTTTATTGAGATTTCTGTTCAAATTTTTTCTCATGTTAGTAGTTTTTATTACTCTTGATCAGTTTTATCATTCTTTTCTTTTTCTGTTATTTCTGGGTCATATGTAGGCCTATGACATATTTATTAGATGAATTTTGTTTGTTTTTGGAAGGAAGATGCCAAAGAGTTAGACATTTTTGGGAAAGGCAAGACCGTTGGATCCATATGTAAGTCCACCTCTGACTCTGGGAATGTACAGTATGTGCATACCAAGTGTGTCCTTTTGTGATTGGGTTACCTCACTCAGGATAATATTTTCTAGTTCTATCTATTTGCCTAAGAATTTTATAAATTCAATGTTTTTAATAGCTGAGTAGTACTTCATTGTGTAAATGTACCATATTTTCTGTATCCATTCCTCTCTTGAGGGACATCTGAGTTCTTTCCAGCTTCTGGCTATTACAAATAAGGCTGCTATGAACATAGAAGAACATGTGTCCTTATTACAAGTTGGAGCATCTTCTGGGTATATGCTCAGGAGTGGTATTGCTGGGTCCTCAGCTATGTCCAATTTTCTGAGGAATCGCCAAACTGATTTCCAGAGTGGTTGTACCAGCTTGCACTCCCACCAGCAATGGAGGAGTGTTTGTCTTTCTCCACATCCACATTATTTGCTGTCATCTGAGTTTTTTATCTTAACCATTGTGCCTGGTGTGAGGTGGAGTCTCAGGATTGTTTTGATTTGTATTTCCCTGATGACTAAGGATGTTGAACATTTCTTTAGGTGCTTCTCAGCCGTTCGGTATTCCTCAGGTAAGAATTCTTTGTTTTGCTCTGTACCCAACTTTTAATAGAGTTTTTTGGTTCTCTGAAGTCTAACTTCTTGAGTTCTTTGTATATATTGGATATTAGCCCTCTATCAGATGTAGGATTGGTAAAGATCTTTTCCCAATCTGTTGGTTGCTGTTTTGTCATATTGACAGTGTCCTTTGCCTTACAGAAGCTTTGTAATTTTATGAGGTTCCATCTGTCAATTCTTGATCTTATTGATAAGTGGATATTTGCCCAGAAGCTCAGAATACCCAAGATTCAATTCACAGACCACATGAAGCTCAAGAAGAAGGAAGACCAAAGTGTGGATACTCCTGTCCTTCTTAGAAGGGGGATCAAAATACCCATGAGAGAGGATACAGAGACTAGGTGTAGAGTCTAGACTGAGGGGGGGCATTTAGAGACTGCCTTACCTGGGATCCATCCCATGTACAGTTACCAAACCCAGACACTGTTGCAAATGCAAACAAGTGCTTGCTGACAGGAGCCTGATGTGGCTGTCTCCTGAGGGGCTCTGCCAGTGCAAGTGCAGAGATGGATGCTCATGGTCAGCCAGTGGACTGAGCGCAGGGTTCCCGATGGAGGAGCTAGAGGAAGGACCCAAGGAGCTGAGAGGGTTTGCAGCCCCAAAGGAGGAACAGCAATATGGACCAACCAGTACCCCCAGGGCTCCCAGGGAATAAACTGCCCACCAAAGAGTATATATACATGGAGGGAACCATGGCTCCAGATGCATACGTAGCAGAGGATGGCTGTGTTGGTCATCAATGAGAGGAGAGGCCTTTGGTCCTATGAAGGCTTGCTGCCTAAGTGTAGTAGAATGCCAGGACAGGGAAGCAGGAGTGGGTGTGTTGGTGAGCAGGTGGAGGAGGAATGTGATAGGGTGTTTTGGAGGGGAAATGAGGAAAGGGGATAACATCTGAAATGTAAATAAAAAATATAATAATAATAATAATAATAATAATAATAATAATAATGAAATGTATAGTGTGGCCTTAAGTAGAATGCTCACTCTTTGAAAACCAGTTTCACTCCTGGTAAAATGTACAAAATGACACTTACTTCATAGTGTGTTGTAAGTTTTCACCAAGATGATGCTTAAAGGAAAACTGGGAGCTTAACTGGTTTCCCCCCAGAAAAGATAGTTGGTTTTACAGTGCCAAGGTGTCAGTTCTCAAAACATGCATACAATTAACGTTATATGGACAGTGTGAGTTATATTTAGTGACATCTATGTATATACAAATACATATATGCATGGAAAAGCAACTGATAAAGAAGAAGAAAATAAAGAAGAGGAAGAGGAGGAGGAAGAAGAAGACATGCATTTAAAGGAGAGAAGAAAGGGGTATGTGGGAGGGTTTGGAGGGAGAAAAAGGCAGGCAGAAATGTTATAATTAAATTACAGTCTCAGAAAAACATATTTTGGGTCCTCAGTTTCTTCACCTGTGAAATAAGTCGTTGCCAGATAGGCGTGAGTGTTTTCTCACAGTTCTTTCATCTACAGTTTGATTCATTCTTTTTATCCCAGTACTGCCCACAGACAGGAAATCCCAAAAGACAATGAAATTCATTGAACACAAGTTCCCAGTGGGTAAGGGAAATGGGCCAGACTTTCCTGCAAATGTGTGGCATTCAGTCTTAGGCAAGAAAGGCTCCTTTATTTTATAAATCTTAAATGTAGTAAGACTAAGCTGGGAGAGTAAGCTTAAAATGTGCCCCATCCCCAGTCCAGTATTGCTTAAGTCTGATTAATCATTATTGCAGCTATGGGCAGAAAAAACAGGTATAGAAGGCAGACTGTGAGAAAATACGAGAAAGTGCAGGGCAGAATCAAGTTTGAACTTCCTCCTCTTTCTTTTAAAGGGTTGAGCAGCTGCCAGAAGACCTTAGAGGGCAGGCTGGGGCACTGGCCTGTGGAGGGACCACACTGCTCACTGCAGTCGCCCATGGTAACCTACATAGTGAGAACACACAGGTAATTCAGAGCTAAGCCATCACATGGTCTCCCACATTCTCACCAGGTTTTTCTGAAGCATAAATAAGTTTATGTTAGCTGGAATGAATGTCTGAATTTAGACCTCAAAAATATTCCTTTCCCCCACCTCAATCTGTATAATTACTGTTTTTTTTTCCTCCAAAAGTCTTTCAAAATACTATAATTAACAGATTGGCAGATAACCCATATAACCGCAGTTAAGGCAAATATAGTATGCAGCTGTCTTTGCATTAAGTGATTAAATCAAATAGCACAGTTTTGAAGTACATTTATAAAGCATAAATTTACCTCCTGGCAAAACTGTCTCAAGGAACACACCCTGCACCATCTGTTCTCTCCGTCTTAATCCCATATTTCCCAGGATGCTAGCTAGGGCGAGCAAAGCGACCAGCTGTGCACGCCCAGGAGCTGCTGGGGGTTCCTTGGAGTATGGGACAACTCCTGGAATCTCTTACAGATGCGCAGAGTAAATCCTGTACCTCATGCTTGAACACACTGCAGGCATTTGTGACGCATGGCACACACGAATTCAGCCCAAGAAGGTCTACCATTTTGATACTTTGAGAAGATAGATACTTTCCATGAAGGGGATGGTTTTAAATGCAATTTTTAAGGACTTACTCTCTAGTTAAATTCTTGGGTGTAATCAATCCATTGCCTCTATGACGCACTAGGTACTAAGTATTATGGGTAATAAATAGTGGTAGTCCTTGCCCTCTAAGAACTTACAGTTTAGCCCAGGAGTCTTTTATTAATATACAACTTTGATTAAGATTAATGATTTTGATAAATCATGCAAGCTCACATAGGAATAGCCTCATTTATGGTTTATAAAAGTACGGATTATCTCTAATTATAAATATAATGAAAAGGATATGATCATACACTGTAACCAGAGCCAGCCCCACTCAGTATTAATTCAGTGGACGAAATGGAAACATTTCATCATCCTGTGAAAAAACCTGACTATGAGTATAGAAAGAAATGCTAAACTCGATGATATAGACTGTTTTGAGGGGTCTCAGGGATATCAAACATTAACTGAGAATAGGAGGAGTGTGAAGTTAGGGACTATAGCAATGGCTACCAACCCTGGCTGCTTATTACAGTCTGTTGGGGAACCGTTTAAGAACATTCCTGCTCAGACACAAGCCCATATCACTTAATCAGAGACTCCAAGAACAAAGGCTTTCAGAATCAATCTCTCTCTCTCTCTCTCTCTGTTCTTGGAGGTCATTTTAACAATCCCTGCACAGTAAAAAGTGACCTATAAGCTAGACAATATATTAGCACTGGACACAGGGATTGTAATTAAGTCAAATTTGAATTCAAGTGCCCAATTTTAAGCATTTAATAGTCTCATGTGGGTAGTGAAAAGGTCTTTCTGTCTTTCTGTTGGCTAGTTCTAAGCATTTTCAAACAGTGGCCCCTGGGTTGCATGTTCCCCAGGATAGATATGAATGCAGCTCAACACAGAACCATAAACTTTCTTAAAACATCAAGAGGGGTTAGAAAGATGGTCCAGTTGGTAATGTCTGCCATGTGTGAGGACCCGAGATTGATCCTGAACACCTATATAAGAAAGCCGACTATGGCATGGGCCTATACTTCTGGAACTGCAGAGGTAGAGACAGAAGGATCCTTGGGGTTTCCTAGCCAGACAATCTACCTGAATTAACAATCTTCAGAGCCAGTGAACAACTCTATATCAACATATAATGTGGAGCATGATTGAGTGACAGATGACCTGCTGACAACCTCTGGCCTCTGTGTCATATGCCTCCCCCACCATGATATTTGTACAAATGTACAAACAAGTGAAATTTGTTTGGTTACTTGTTTATGAAACATGGACCTTTGAGATCACAATATCATGTCAGTGTCACATGTAATAAAGGGATGAAGAAGAGAAAGTATACAATAATGCAAGTCATGAAGGAATCAGCAAAGATTGGAGAACTGTGGGCAAAGGACTGGATACTCACGGTGGTGGAACAGTAAGAAATGAGGGCTACAGAGGCAGCCATCCCAGTGAAATGAGGACTGTGCACGGGCAGAAGCAGCCAGCCCAGTGAAATGAGGACTGTGCACGGGCAGAAGCAGCCAGCACAGTGAAATGAGGACTGTGCACGGGGCAGAAGCAGCCAGCCCAGTGAGATTCCTCACTCAGGCAGAGACACTTAGATCTGAAGCAATTAGAAAGAGCAGGTTTTGGAAGATAGGACACAGAACATAGCATCTTTGTTACAGGACAATAGCCTGTCACCAGTCAGGATAACAAAAGAAAGTGGTTGGAGTCTGTGACTCTGGAAAATGGCCTCTTCTGTATTGGCAATGCTGAGAAAGGTTAAATGAAGGCCTGGTTTAGTCGGCTAGGGCATAGGTAAACATCAAAAATGAAGAAGGTAAGCCAGGCTGTCTGTATTTATTTTAGTGTGTGTGTGTGTGTGTGTGTGTGTGTGTGTGTGTGTGTGTGCACGTGCGCGCACACGCATGAGTGTATGTAAGTACTCTAAATGAATACAGGAGCCCTTGGAGGTCAGAAGAGGGTATTAGATACCCTAGAACTGGATGTAAGCTGCCTCATTGTTGCTGGGAATCAAACCCAGGTCTTCTGCGAAAGCAGAAAATGCTCTTAACCACTGAGACATCCTTCTTTGTGTTTAGGGGTGTAAGTCATCACTGCTGTGAGTTGTACCTATCCAGACTGTACTGTGGTAAGGCAATTTATGAAAATATTTCTTATATCAAAAGACTAAAACTTTTGCTGAACCTCACGGCCAAGTTCACAATAGGCCTTGAGGTTGCTTAAGACTCGCCTGGTATCCTGCTGTGTACTTACTCTGTTTGTTTCACATGCCTTAAAGATGCATTTACTTGTTTTGGCTTCCCCATGTATTCCTCTGTGCCCTGACTCAGAATAGCATGTGTGGATGTATGAGTGTTATGGAAGTCATATACCATATAATTAGAAATGTCAGAAGCCATCTTATATAACAAATATCCCTACAAATGTTGGAAGGAACATATACATTCATACATACATACATACATACATACATACATACATACATACATACTGGCTTGACAACAGTGTGTTTGCAATGCTGTTTGTTATCTGAATCAGTTGGGTCATCTGGAGTTAATAACTTTCCCTTTAAAACTTTGTTAAGGATCTCTGTGAAGAATCCTTTATTCCTTCCACATGCAATGCTTTCTATCTTTGTTATTCAAGAAATACAGAGCAGTGCCCTTTCATACAGATACGATACACACAGTCCACCCACTACAGAAAAGCCAGCAACACAGACTAGGGACCGATGGAAAATTCAGGGAGAATTCAAGCTTAAGCTGACTCCTGGTTAAAGTAATCTAAAGACAAATGCTGCACTGGCTTTCATTACAGTGACAGCGAGGCACTTTGGTGCCTCCAAGGCAGTCTTTGAAGCACTTAGCTGATGCACTGAACGTGACATCTGGCTCAGTAGTGTCACTTCCTGTGTGTGGATGAGGGTACAAGCATGCCAAATGACTTTCCCAAGGCCTCACAGCTAGAATTTGAGGCAGGAGTGGGAGTGTACTCCAGGTTGTCCAATCTCCACCCTGGAGACTTCACATTGCCTTCTAGATTTTCCGATGTGGCAAAGAGCAAAGCTGTACACAGGGAGCTTCTTCTTGGTGGTTTTTAAAATAAAAATACTTAAAGCAGGAAAGAAAGCAGTAATATCGCATTTAATCAGCTGGGAGAGGGAACAGAATCAGACTTTTCAGGATTCTTAGCTTCTTTTCATTTATCTGAAATGTCAGCATCCCCTCTCCCTTTTTCTGTTATCATGGGATATTTTTGTTTAGAGGTATAAATTATTTGACATTTTGGAGAATTTATAATTTTACAAGTCCTAGTCATCCTAAAAATGTATTGAGACTCTGATGCTTTATTATTAAATGTAGAGATTCTGGTTGCTCCCATTGTACCTGTTGTACCTCAAAATAGATTTTTTTTTTAACTGAAGCTGAGTATATGTACTAGCTAGCCTGAGCTGCAGAAGGCAGGCTGAAGAGGAGGTATTTCAAGTTTTGTTTTGCTTCAATATTTATTAATGCATAAGTAGCTACATTTAATATGCCCATAATTTACCAGTAGACCTTATCTAAAGGCAGAACTGGAGTCCGTAATTACTGTGATGCAAGGATCCTCCAGGCAGTCCTTAAATCTGACTTTTGTTTACTGTCATTCGGGTGGAACATTTAGCAATGTGATTCATAAAGAGGCAGTTCACAGGAAACTATGATCTGGCCTAACTCGACAGTTCCCGCTTTAATAGTCAGTGGGAGTCAGCTTTAAATTACTCAGCTTATAATTTATATCCGGAACAGACAATTTAATCGTTTTCGGATGTGTTGAAGCACAGCTCACAGTTTAACGGCCTGCGCCTTTTATTTTCTTGCCCCTCCCTGACAAGAAGGCTCTGTGCTTTCACAGAGAAAGCAGCCTTCCTCCCCAGTCAGTCCTCCTTCAGCTAGATTGTGGATGGAAACACATCTTGAAGAAGGGGGAGGCGAAAAGCAGCGCAAAGCTCCAAGGAGGAAAAACCTGGGAGGTTTTGAGGTTATATAAAAATTAACTGAGAAAATGGAACAATTATTTTGACAGCAGGTGGGAGCTCAAAGCTGTTAATTAAGAGGGCAACCACCAAGAACATGAAGACTCAAGTTTCAAGAGGTTTACTAATTCTTTTCCAGTGTTTTGTGAAGATTTGATTATATGGTACTATTTTAAAATATCATTTTATGGTTTTAAGAAATGACAGAGGAAGTGGCTTAACAAAATGATCATCCTGGAGGGACAAGGATAACAGCTAGCATTTGGCAGCTCTTCATTGTATATAACTCAAAAGTGTTATTTACCCTGTGGATAACAAGACAACTAATTATAAGAAGTAGTGATCAAATTAAACATGTGTGCTGCTCTCAAATAAATCAGGCAACTTACGATGAACTGAATGGACAGATGAATGAATAAATGGGTAGATGAAAGAATAGATTAATTGATGGATGGGCATAGACTAGCTATCCTCATATGAAAGTAGCAGCTAAGATTAGCATGACAATGTTCATGTTAAATCGACAAAAGTAAGATGGGCCAGAGTAACAACAAAAATTAATAGGAGGGTTATAGTCTCTATAGGAGGGTTATAGTCTCTATAGGAGGGCTATACTCTCTATAGGAGGGTTATACTCTCTATAGGATGGCTATACTCTTTATAGGAGGGTTATACTCTCTTTAGGAGGGTTATACTCTATAGGAGGGTTATACTCTCTATAGGAGAGCTATACTCTCTATAGGAAGGCTATACTCTCTATAGGAGGGCTATACTCTCTATAGGAGGGCCATACTCTCTATAGGAGGGTTATACTCTCTATAGGAGCGTTATACTCTCTATAGGAGGGCTATACTCTCTATAGGAGGGTTATACTCTCTATAGGAGGGCTATACTCTCTATAAGAACAGAAATAGCTAAAGGGTAGACAGATCTTTCTGATGGGAGCTTTGTTATAAAATGAGCCACTACATAATTCCTCTTATATAGTTCAAATAATATTAAATAAATGGAAGTAAGGAGAAAGGAAGAAAGGAGGGAAAGAAGGAAGGAAAAAAGGAAGGAAGGAAAAAAGGAAGGAAGGAAGGAAGGAAGGAAGGAAGGAAGGAAGGAAGGAAGGAAGGAAGGAAGGGTGATATATTTGGAAAAACAAGAATGGTATTTATCCAGTACAATCTAAAGAATCTTCATGTAATAGAACAAACATATTAAACATGTTAATAAGAACCACTTTAGACACAGAGGTGGGGCCCACATGCCCAACTTGATCCCTGAGGGAATATAGAAGGTGTGACCAGATTTGAGGTGACACATCAGAAGTGTTGCCCAGGACAGCGCTGGTTATCGAGTCATTCAAATGAAGTCTTAGAGGGGTGAATAGGACTGCCCATCACTGAGGGCTTTCTAGTAGCAGGGTAATCTGAGAGGGCAAAAGACACAAAGAATCAGATGAATCAGGTTTCAATCCCTTCGTCTCCACTCTGTTCCCTTTATGTCTGTCTTGTCTTTAATACCCTGTATCATTTTAGAATCCATTGCAGCTTGCTGTATTTTAGGGATGATGATGATGATGATGATGATGATGGTGATGGTGATGATGATGATGATGATGATGATGATGATGATGATGATATTGTCCTTTGTCTTTTTCTCTTCTAAACAAAGTACTCTGGCCAGGCATACTTCAGCCTCCCAAAAGCTGAGAGTGCTCTATGTTACAAGGAAGCACATACCTAACTCTCTTTTCAGCCAACCATTCAACAAAACTCTCCCATCCCCTTCAACTTGTGTGTGTGTGTGTGGGGGGGGGGGTCCTGCGGTTGTCCATTCTATTACATTTCCCTCCTCTATTTTCAATTACCCCAGTATGAATCAAATCACCAGTCAGGCTGTACTTCTTCTTTTTCCATTCATACCCACAACTGGTAAATGAGTACACACAGTGCCATCAGTGTCCATTGCCTCCTCCTAAATGATTAGCACATAATGAGTGACTGTTTTATGATTGACATTTACCCATGAATACTGACTAGCAGATCGTAGTCAACTCTTAGGGGAAGACTGGATAATTACAGAAACACACACACACACACACACACACACACACACACACATATCATGCATTGTGATTTTTAAAATCATTTTTTCATTATGTATTTTTTTTTACACTCCAGGACTGTTCTATAGCCCATACCTCCTCCCCACCTCCCTGTCTCCACAAGGATGCCCCCACCCCACCAGACCTATAAACTCCCTGGGGCCTCCAGTCTCTTGAGGTTTAGGTGCATCATCTCTGAATGTACACAGACCCGGCAGTCCTCTGCTGTATATGTGTTGGGAGCCTCATATCAGCTCATGTATGCTGCGTGGTTGGTGGTCTGGTGTTTGAAAGATCTTGGAGTTCCAGAATAATATATTGTGAAAAGGTTGGCTTCATTATAAAGATGAAAGGATGTTTCAATTTATGCAAATATACTAATGTACTGTATTACATAAATGGAATCAAGGACAAAAATTTACATGATCATCTCAATAAGTGCAGAACATATTTCACACAATCTAACGTATCTTCATATAATAACACCAAAGAGACTTTTGAGCTGATGGAAAGTATTTTAATAAGGGCTATTTAATGACACAGCCAGAATAAATGTCATGCTAACTGGAGAGAAACTCAAAAGCATTTCCTTTAGATTAGAAACAATACAAGGATTTTTTCTCTATATTCCCATTCAGTATAGTGCTTGAAGTCTTAGCTAAAGCAAGAAGACATGAGAAAGGCCTAAAGCAATACAACTAAAAAAGAAAGAAGTCAAACTGTTTACAGATAATATAATTCTGTATATACACAAGAGACCCTAAGAACCCCACCAGAAAACTTAGCTAAACACACTTCAACAAAGTGACAGCATGCATAATTAATGCACAAAACAATAGCCTTTCTATATATTAGTGATAAACATGCCAACAGAGAAATTGGGGGAACAATCCCATTCACAAGAGCCATAAATCCTACCCCTCGCAAAAACAAAGACAAAAAAACCCAAAGCAAACAACAACAACAGCAATTAAAAACCCCAAACAAAACTAACCCAGCCATGAAATAAAGCTAACCAAGGAAGTTAAAGACCTCTACAATGAACACTTTAGAATGCTGCATAAGAAAATTAAGGAAAGTACTAGAAGGATGACTGTCTATGATCATGGACTCAAATAAATAATAGTATGAAAATGGCCATCCTACCCAACGCATTCTCAAGATTCAGTGCACTCTGCATCTAAATCACAATGCCATTCTGAAATAGATAAAAACAAAAATCACAGTCTAGACATGGAAATACAACAGATGTGGATAGCTAATGCAATCCTGAGCGAAGGAACAATATAGGAGGTACGACCATACCTGGCTTTAGCTTAAACCACAGGGTTGCATCAACAAAACCAGCACAGTACTATAACATACAGACATACAGGTCAATGGATGGGAACACAGGACCTACGAATATACCCACATAATTACTGCCACACGATTTTTAACATAAGAAGCCAAAACACACATTGAAGGAAAAAATGGCCTAATTACTGAACATACAAGAGTGGAACTATGTTTTTATATTTAAATCTCTATTAAAAAATGTGCTCCAAATGTATCAAAGATCTCAAAGTAGGGCCAGAAACCCTCAAACTCTAGAGGAAAAAGTCCAGAGAATACTTCAGGACACGGACATACATAAGGACTTGCTGCATAGAACTCCAGTTGCCCAGTAAATAAAGCAAACAATTAGCAAATGGGCCCTTATGAAATTAGAAGTCTTTCCGCACCTCAAAGAAACAATTGAAGAGACACGTACAGAATCGGATGAAATCTTTGCTAGCTAAGCATCTGACAGAAGGTTAGTACCCACAACGTACAAAAACAAATAAAAACACTCTGGAAACCAAGGAAACAAATGATCAACCAGAACCCAGAACGTGAATTAAAAAACGAAAGCAGAAAGTTCTCAGAAGAAACCCGGGTGGCTGATAAAAGCTTAAAAAAAGTATTCAATATCCTTAACCATCAGGATAAACAAAACCAAGTCACGATTCCTCACCCCACTTAGAATGGCTGTCATCAAGAAGACAAAAGACTGCTAAAGCTGCCAAATAGGAGGGAAAAAATGATTCTTCATTTAGTGTTGGTGGTAAGTAAATGCAGCCACTTTGGGAAGCAGTTTGGACACTTCTCAAAAATATACCAAAGTGGAAAAACATATGACCCAGCTACGCCACTCCTTTATGAATCGTCATTCTGTGTGAAAGCACATAAGTATATGCACACTTATGTTCTGTTCTGCCCCATTCACAGAGGAAAAGACATGGGATCATCCTGGATATCCACAAGCTATATGCTCAATGAAAATATACGTATTTGGTGTAAAGAAAAATGATCCTGAGATGTAAAGGAACATGGAACAGGATTAGAAAATATTATAGTAAATGAAGCAACTCGGGCTCAGAAAGACAAACACCATGGGTTCTTTCTCCTATCCGGACCCTAGCTTCTAAACTTTGAAGTACGTGCGTGTGTGGAGGAGTTAAATAGAAAGGTGCACATGGAGCAGGTTGTGGAAAGATTCTTTAAGGAAAAGCAGGATGATAGAAAATATTCAACTTGTAAAAGGAAGGAGAAACACTGAGGGTGGAAAGGTTAGAGTGGACAAGAGGGTCAAAGAGATGAGAGAGAAGGGTCCTGGAAGGAGACTCAACCCAACCCCAATGCATGTTTTGAGCCAACCTTCCGCAGGTCTCAGCCTTTACTCTATTAAGTACCAGGTTAAATTGTGTCCTCTTAATTCATTCCCAGATGCTGATACATCTTTTCCTATGTTCCCTTCTGGAAGTCCCTTATTTTAAGGAAATAAAAGTAATAAATGATTTTCTATTGGGGGTCAGGGGAGAGGAAGGCAGGAGACAGAGCTTTCCTGGTATTTTCCAGTTATGTTGCTGTTCTGAAAGGGGTTCTGGTTTCTTGGAGATGATTTAGTCCCAAGGAAGCTGTAGCTTTTCTTACCTTTTACTCTTTTGTGGGGTCTTCATGGGTTCTTCTGTAAACAATACCTTCTCTGGCTCAGCTTAGCGTCTCCTAGCTCAGCTGTCTCTTCTTTTCACCCTGCTCAGTCTCTTCCCTAGCCCACTCAATCTTCTTCCTTCCTGCGTCAACTGTCTCTCTAACTCTCCTCTCTGACTCTACATCTCTGCCACTTAGAGACCCTCTTCTCATCCTCCTCCAATTCCTACTCAATCTCTCTCAGCCTCTGCTGGCTTTTTATATCCTCTCCCATTCCCAGAAGTCCAAGAGGCAACCGACAATAATGGTCATAGGGTCAAGCAGTTCGAAGAGCTAAGCCTTCCCAAAGAGTCAGTTGATGAGCCATTAGGATTTCTTTAAATGGTCAGACGCAGAGAAACAGTCATACTACATTTCCAGTTACATTTTTATTTGGAAACACTTTCTTGTTTCTTGGATATAATTTCGCCCCCAGGAAACCCTAAGATGTGAAGTCTCCCTATGTTCTCTTACTCTTAAAAGAAACATCTGGAAAACTTGTATTTTCAGCCAAAAAATAAGATTGCTTCAAAATGAAGCTTTTATGAAGCACCTCTGTGATTGAGATGTGTTTACAGATGCTGTACGGAGGGTCCAAATCTTTGCATCATTTCCTTTTTAACTAAGGAAGGTCACTTGAATTATAGCACAGGGGTCAATGGCAGAAGCTTGTTTTATTGACAATGAGAAAGATGCTTCCACACTGGGTTACACTGGGGATTTCTATTATCTCAGTCAATACAAAAATATATGTCCTGTGTGTGCATGCATTTGTGAAGTTACATATGTGCCCAGGTGTGAATGTAGCAGTCAGAGGACAATGTCTGGTGTTGATCCTTGCCGTCCATCTTGTTTGAGATAGGACCTCTGCTATTTTCCTAGTGCTCTACACCAAGCTCTCTGGCCTGCAAGCTTATGGGAGTTACCCTAGTTCTGTCTCTTTTATCCCTATCAGAATGCTGAGGTGTGGGCTCTATGGCTCTGAACTCAGGTTCCTGTGTTTGTGGAGTGATTGCTCTTTCCCACTGAGCTGTCTCCTCAGCCTTCCATCTTAATCATGGCTACCACTTATCACATCACTAAACACTTTCCATATGAAGAACTGGACTACATAAGTGATAAAATGTTGTATTCCATGGCAGGCAGTTCATATGTAGAAAAACAAAAGCTGGGCTTGCAAGGTAAATAGGATGCCATTTTAATGCGTGGCATCCATTTTGATTTCACATGTGTCCTTTCAAAGCTTTTTCTAGTAATCCTGAAAAGCTTCCTCAATATGGTTAGAAGTATAAAGGGTATATGAAAACCTCAGTTTTTGTCCAAGATAAAGTCTAATAAGGCTGTTTGAAAACTGGAATATCTCACTTTGGAGGCCTGGGTATGAAGAAGGTAGCTGTGACCACTGAAGTTTCTTCATGCCAACGTTCACTAAGATCAGCAGGGTCTGGTTATTTGTGTAGAACCATTTACTAGGAAATGATTTGAAACCCAAAAATTGCTAGAATTGATTTTTTTTTAAAGAATGAACAGGTGCTGGAGAGATGACTCACCAGATAAGAGCACTTGATGCTTTTTTAGAGAACTGGAGTTCATTCCCCATCACCCCTGTCTGGCAGTTCACAATCACTTACAACTCCAGCTCCAGGGGACCTCTGCTGGCCTCTGTGGTTACCGCTTCTCCTAACACACACACATACATGTACCCACACAGACAGACACATAATACACATGGAATTATAAAGTAAAAGATTTTAAACAACAAATCAAAATAACCTAATATTTTTAAACTCAGATTTATTTTGTCTAACTGGTTCCAATTTGATGTGTACGCAAACACTAATCTGCTTTGAACTTCTGAAACTCGATTACATGCTATCTTGAGGTTTCTATCGCTGTACTGAAACACCATTACCAGAAGCAACTTGGGGAAGAAAGTATTTATTTCATCATATAACCCATGGTTCTCAGCATGTGGGTTGCCACACCTTTGAGGGTAAATGACCCTTTAACAGAGGTCGCATAAGATGATCAGAAACATATATACTTACATTATAATTCATAATAATAGCAAAATCAGTTATGAGGTTACAACAAAATAACTTTGTGGTTGGGAGTCACCACACACGAGGAATCGTATTAAAGGGTCACAGCATTAGGAAGGTTGAAAACCAGTGCTATAGATTTGTACAGTCTCTCTTCCAGAGAAGTCAGGGCAGGAACTCAAGGCAGGAGGACCCTGGAAGCCGAGCTGATACAGACGCTTTGGAGGAACGCTACTTATTGGCTTGTTCCTTATGGCCTGTTTAGCCTGATTTTTCACACTGGACAGAATTCCCCAATCCAGGAGCTGCCAAACACTTTGTGGGATGGCTCGTCTATTAGTGAAATGTACCACAGGCTTGCCCCGAGTCCATCTTCATAGAGGCATTTTCTCAATTGAGGCCCCCCTTTCCTCAAAGGACTTTAGGCTGTGTTGGGTTGACACAAAACTGACTAGAAGATACTTGCAGGGATCTTTGTGAACATTTAGGTATGAGCTAAAAGAAAGAATCTTCACAGCATAGTTCTCAACTCATGTAAGGTTATCAGAAGCAGAGGACTACTCCGTGCTTATTGCTACTTTAGTCACAATAGCCAGGAGACAGGAAAGACCTAAATATCGGGCAGCTGGTGAATGGATAATGAAATGGTGATACATATTTCCAATTTAATTCTATTCAGCTGGAGTGAGGTAACCGAGAACCAGACAAAAGACAAATTTTCTCTCTGATTGTGGTTCCTAGATCCAAGTCTTTGGATGGTGTGTATAACCTGAAGTAATAATAGGAACCAGCAAAGTAAAAAGGAACATGGGTAAGGGTGAGGTGCTAGAGAGGGAAATAGCAAGACACAGGATCTATGGAAGGAAAATTGGGGAAAGGCTTTAACTGAGGGGGATGCACGGGAAATAACCATGATATTTGAAAAGCCCACAGAGAATCATTATTTTTGTGTTTATCTACACTTACGTATATATATATATATATATATATATATATATATATATATATATATATATATATATATACACACACACACACACACAGACATAAATATATAGTTTGAATGAAGTTGTATCACTTGGGGTGTTAATGCCATAGATCCATAGACTAACAAAAATTCCATTACCAGGAATGAGAAACTGAGTCATTGCTTAGGACAGTCCAACAAATCTATTGAACAATGAACTTGCCCAGGGTTGCCAAGTGCTGAGAACATTTAGCATCACACAGGGTCCAGCAAGGGTCATCGCCTGTACTTGCCCACAATCTCACTAAGTCTCCTGTTATCTAAGGCAGCCACAGATTTCTTTTTCTTTCATGACTGACATTCTTGAAGAGAGCAGCTGATGAGCCATTTTACAGTGCCGTTTTCCCATCTGGAAGCAGTTGCTGGAGCTTGTTTTGCTCAAAATTTGAAGAATATTTCTAGTATTGTAGTGTTTTGTCAAGCTAAGAGGTGATGAACGGGGGAGGGGGCACTTTTCTGAGCAGAGACACAGCTGACAATAGGAAGACTTGAGTATGTACTTGCTGTGGTCTGAATGCTCATGTTCTACCAAAATCTATATGTAGAAATCCTTATATCCCTGTTGATTATAAAAAGAGGTGGGAGCTTTTTAAAAAATGGTTTTCTGTTGAAGGCAAGGCTCTCACAATCTGAATTAGTGTTCTCTTGAGAATTCAGAGTGATGGCCTACTTCTCCCTCTGTGTGAGAATTCAGTGAGAACAAACAGCCTTTGAGAAAGCAGTGTCCATACAGATACTACAATACACTTATAAGATATTCATATGATATATATTCATATGTATACATATATATCAATGTAAATATGTTATCAATTGTCTTAATATCTATTGAAAGTATGTAGATGAAATATTAACAACTTTATGGAAAAAACAGAATATACCTTTTTTGATAATATACTGATGTGATTCAAATCATGTCTAGAAAATGCAGGTCTACATGGTTCCAACTTCACCCTTAAAAAGCTGGGTCTCCAAATCAGGATGCCCCTGGCTTTCCAGGTGAGGTGGGAAGCAGGGAGAGCTGGCATGCTCTGTGAGAAACAAGAACAGTATGGAACAGTATGGTGGTGTTAATAAAGGGACCTAGGACCTGGTGGTGGTGTAAGGGAACCATTGGAGCTGGGCCCTATGTGAGTATATGGGATAAGGCTGAGCTCCTAAAAGGACTTTGATGGAGAAAAGCCATGTAGACTAGGATGCAGGTTATAGGAGGATGGGCTGTGTGTCCTGTCTCCCTTCACTTGTGTAGGATAGTTAAAATCTTTGTTCACTAATGCTTTTTATAAAAGTGTTACAGAGTTTATGGGCTTGGAAGGAGACTGAGCTGGGTTTGATCAATGATAAAAAGATGTATAGATAAACTGGAGTAGAGAGGTAAAGGATTTCAAGATCAAACATCTTGGACCATTGGTACAAGTTCTAGTGTAAACTTCAGATTATGATGCCTGAAGAGGAGCAATGTCCAGAGCCAAGATCTGCAAAACATGAATTGTTAAAGGATGGATTGGACAATAGTTGAGTCCAGAGAAAGATTTGGATCAATGGATTCACATCTTCGCCCTTATGTAGCAGCCCTCCACACAGGCTCAGAGCTGCTTGCCGTGGCTCTGCAAGAACTCACTGGGCATGGCTTCAGAGCCCAGGCTTCTGAGGGTGCAATGTTCTTAAGGTGATGGAGACTGCCTTTTTCCTTCTGGAGTTACATTTGTTCCTCAGAGAAACTAAAATCTCTTTCTTGGGATACTGACATGATGTTTTACATCCTCTTAAGGTTATGATTCTCCCTTTTTAAAAACCAGCTCTAAGGAAAAAAATCATCCAGATCAGGTAAGGACTCCTGGGGTCTAGTTCCCAGAAAAAAAATGAAATTTTGATTTTTTTCTCTTATCCTCCTTTTCTAAAACACTTGAGATGAAAACTGGAATACCACTGTTCAAGGGAAATAACTTGGACAGAAAAGAGAATACAGTGGGCATAGACTCCCACACAGACCTCCCAGCATTGGCACTGCACTGGTAGAGGTTTCTAGGTCAATCTCCTCTCTTGCTAATCAAGAGTTCTGAGTTAGTTATGCGGAGTTTCCAGTGAGGTGTAGCAATGCACAAGTGTATTCTCTACTCATTGCTTACTGGCAGCTATTGTTCATCTTAGGTGTCTAGGGATGACATGGGAGATAATGTTCACTCTCTGCTTAGATGCTGCCCTATCTGTATCTAGTGGATGGCATGGATGTGGCCCTAACAGTCCAAAAGTCTTCCCTTCTTTAGGAGGGGCCTACCAGTGAAGACCTCATGAAGGGAACATCGCCAGGGTTTTTCAAGAGAGGAAATGTAGGAAAATTGTTTTATTCGCTTTCACAAGAAGAATAATGGGAAAATAAAAAATATTTAAAGCGACCTAGAAATGCAGATTATTCACAAATAACAATGTTCTCAGTTTGCAGAGGGTGGGGCATACAAGCCTAAGGCACTTCATTCCCTACCCCACCCCCCATCTCTTAGCAGCAATGCAGAGAGCCAGAAAGAAGATCAAAGGTGGGATACTAACAAGCAAACTTCTGCCAGATCACCCACTGCCAATCAGAACCCCGAAGAATACATAATCTTGCCATAATGTTGAAATCCTAAAAGAGCCAAATCCCTAAAGTATAAAATCTCCAAAGATCCAAATCCTGTTGATCACAATTCCCAAAGAGTAAAACGCCAAATGTTGACATTTGAAAAGATGAAATCCTGAAAACTGCAACCCATCGAAGAAAGTAAATGGCTGCACAAGAGGGGTGCAGAGCTGAATTCCAGGGAAGCCTTTGTTACTGTCCCGATGGCACTGGGAAGTGATGCTCAATTATGTCCCTGTGTTCCACCTCTGTCCCTTCACACAGCAGCATGCTTGACTTCTAAGAACCACCCTGTGTCAGAGAATAAAGTGAGTTCTGTACACCAGCAGCTTTCTAGATAAAAGACGTCTGACAGTACAGGGTTCCACCAGTGCTAGGCAACACACTGAATGGGGAACTGTTAGGGTAGGGATTTGAATGAGAAGAGGAATTTTTCCATTTAACACTAGATCTGAAATAAACTTCACTGCACAGAAATCACTTGAATTCCAGGATTGTGGCTTCCAAACTCTCTCCACTGAGTTTTAAACTTTGTTTTGTGAAATTTTTGTTTTTGTTTTTGTTTGGAGACAGATCTCATTCGGTATCCCAGGCTGGTCTAGAATTCACTCTGGAGCTATGGGTGGTCTCAAACTCACAGTCATCCTCCTGCCTCCATCTCCCAAATGCTGGGATTATAGAACAGTTCCACACCATGCCAACATTCCACTGACTTTTATGTCCATATGTACAATCCCTGCTCCTATTGCATCTAGAAATCCTAAAATGTTTCTGTTTTGGAATTGATAACTGGAAAGACAGAATGAGACTCAATAGCCTTGAAAGAAGAGAATGGATCTCAATCAAATCCCTGAACAGTGAGGACAGGTTTATATGTTGATTCAATTAAAGCTTCTATAACTGACAAAACCTCACCAAACGGTTTTGTTGTTGTGTTTGTTTGTTTGTTTTTTCTTACATTCACTTATTCAAAAGTTCAGGTAACTCTATTGGACTGAAGATAAGACAAATGGGCAAACTTCACTTTCAAACAAACAAACATTTGGTAAGGGAAGAGGACAAACAGCAAGCACCGCCATGTTTAGATCTTTCCCAGTCTAAAGAAAAGCCCCAGGTACATGATTTCAGGGAAAGCTGAGTGATGTTAAAAGGTGGCTAGTCAGACACTAGGTGAAATTCAGAAATATTGGAATCTAAAAGAAAGCAGCCCTAACAGGCATGCTAGGCAAAGGACAAGGTATACGTCAGGGTGAGCTCCATGGGGTCAGAATATGGCACTCTGAAAAACAGTATAGATTAAGGTGGGAGATCTGAGATCTGCTCAGCAAGCAGACCCAGGAAAGGTGTTCCCAGAGTGACCTAGCTTGCTCATGGGTAATACAGTAAGGATGATTTTATGAGAAGGATCTGATGTTCAGAGTGGTTGCTGCTCTTTTGTAATTTTTAAGTGTTAATATTTATTTATTTATTTATTTATTTATTTATTTATTTATTATTAGATAATTTTTTCATTTACATTTCAAGTGTTGCTGCTCTTATAAAAAACTAGAATCCAATTCAAGTGACTAAAAACCATCTACACTTCCAAGTCCAGATGGATCCATCTTCTCTGTCTGATGTATTATCATTGTAAGGCTCCAGATATTGACCTGACAGAGACAGCAAAGGAATAAAGAAATATCAGACACATGGATACACACAAAAGCTCAGATCAAGTGGTCTGGGCCCTCTATTAGAAACCAAAATGCCCCCCCCCAATAGTTAAGTATGTTAATTATATACAGTTGGATAGGTAGGAAGTCTGATATTTTCATACAGATAAACAAGGAAGTGGTGCTAATATATACCTGAATCAAGGAGGCAGTGTGAGCTATCCTTAGGAGTACTGTTTAAGGGGAGCAATCTTTAGGCCCCAGACATCTTGTAGGAGGAAACTATGGTGGATACTTTCTGCATATACTCTTGTTATCTACACATGGACCAGGAAGGAAGGCTTTGCCATTTCTCTGAGCCTAACCTACAGAAGCTTTGTTAATCTTAGAGGGCTGAAGCATTGGTCTTTAACATGGCTGTGCCCATGTTAAATAACACACATTCACTCAAGTCTGCATTGCAGTGCTCCATACATCTATGTGTACTTATGTGAACATAATCTATATCTATATACATATCTATATATCTATATATAATATATAATATATATATGTGTGTGTGTGTGTGTCTGTGTCTGTGTGTCTGTGTGTCTGTGTGTGTGTATCAGTGAAGGTGTGTTATTTTCAGAAAGAGATATATTTTACAGTTTAATGTGTCATCTGTGGAATCAGATGCCTCTGTGTTTTCATGGTTTCACATCACGGACCTCCCTTCCTCTCTTCGAGTTTTATTGCTGTGAAAAGACACCATGACCATGGCAACTCTTATAAAAGAAAACATTTAACTGGGGCTGGTTTACAGTTTCAGTGGTTTAGCTCATTATCCTCATGTCAGGAAGCCTAGCAGCATACTGGCAGACGTGGTGGAGAAGAAGCAAGAGTTCTACATCTTGATCTCTAGGCAATGGGAATGAATATCACACTAAGCCTAAGTTAAGAATCTGCAACTTCAAGGACCATTCCCACAGCAACACACTTCCTTCAACATGGACACACCTCCTAATAGTGATACTACCTATGGGCATTCAAACACTTGAGACTATAGAGGCCATTCCCATTCAAACCACTATACCTCCCCTACTGGATACACAAGGGACCAAACAAAGAATCAATGTGGGTCCAGGGAATTGATTATAACTTTTTGAACAGAATCCCAATAGATTGGGATTGGTAAATAATAGCAAGAACTAACTAGTGGACTTTTATTAAACCAAGTAACTTCTACATAGCAAAAGAAACAAGTAACAGACTGAAAAGACATCCTACTGAATGGAAGAAAATGTTTGCTAAGTACTTATATGATGAGGGATTAACATCTAGAATAAACAAGGAACTCAGAAATGAAAATCAAAACAGCAAATACGCCAGTCACCAAACAGCCATTTTAACTGAACAGAACAAATGTTGAAGTCAAATGGCCAACAAATACATGAAAAAAATAATCAGCATCCTTATCATTCTGGGAAATGCAAATCAAAACAACATTCAGAGTCTATTCTACCCGAGTCAGAATGGCAATCATCAGGAAAAATTCTAACAGATAAACAAGCAACCCCTCCCCCCAAAATATTAATCCAGATGTGGGGGAATGTATAAATTAGAGCTGCTATTATGGAAATAAGTGTGAATTTTTTTCAAAATTAAAGGTAGAGCCACGATATGATACAGCTAGATCACTTTTGCATATTTAATATAAAGAATCTAAATACCTTAGTAAACTTGTACCTACATATCCATTATAGTGGCTTATTTAATGATTATTATTACAGTTATTTCAACACTTGGTTTGGGGCATTTGAATACTTCTTTACCAGTTGGTAGCACGTTTTAAAGAATCATAGGATATGTGGACTCATAAAATGTGTGTCATTGGAGTCTGGCTTTGGAAGCTTAACTGCTTCTTACATTTTTACTTCACAGAGATGCTTTGTGCATAGGATTCAACATGTGAGCCCTCAGCTTCAGCCACCATGCCTCTTGCTTCCTTCCCTCACTTGATGGACTCTTAGCTCTCTGGAATTATAATCCCAAATAGATCTTTCATTCTATAAACTTCACTGGTCAGAGTGTTTTATCACACCAATAGAGAAGTAGCTAACATATCTATTGATACACTAAACAAAATAGACATGGTATAGAATCAGCCAAGGTATCTATCAATGGATGGGTAGATAAGAAAAATGTGTATTGTGACTATATCAAGAAAGATTAGTATATGAACATGATGGAACATTTTCCATTCATAAAGTAGAGCAAAAATCTTATCAACTTCAGACAAATGGAAGGGCCTTTATATGTAATATAAACCAGACTCACTAAGTTGTGTGTCACATAAAGATATGGAATGAAGAAGGGGGAGGTATAAGGGAAATAAGAAAAATAAAAGGGAAGACAAATATGATCAAAATATATTATATACATTTTCAGAAATGTCATACTAAAACCCATTGATTTATACAATTAATATATGCAATCCAAAATTGGACTCAAACTTTTATTTCATGAGCAAAAAATAAACCTTTTTTTCCATAAATTGTTCATGTCAGTAGTCAAAAATCATTCTAAAATGCTCCAGATATTTAGTTGTGTAAAGACATGGGAAGTTACCAGGCATGGTGGTGCATGCCTGTTATCCCAACAATCTGAGGTGGAGGCCGGAAGATCAGGAATTTAAGGTTCTTAGCAACATAGAAAATTAGAAGCCATCTTTACCTATAGGAGAACTTATCTCATAACAAAACAAAATAAAAACTTTAGTGTTCTAATACTTTTTACTGAATTTTGATTTTGAAAATGCATTATCACAAACATCAAAAATATCTATATAAAATATTAAAACTTCCTCAATAAATGAAGAGATGTCATCTTTTGTCATTTGCATTACTTAAAGGTATAGTTTCTTAGGATATGGGTATTTTTTTAAAACATAGTGATGCCCAACACAACTTTGAATTGTTCCCTATTTAACTCAGTGTTTCATGTGACTACAGTGGCAAGACTAGATGCATGCAAATGATAACACTAATGTTTACATTTATACATTTATACATCCTTCATTTTGAAGGATGAATTTCAGTTTGAGGCCTAGGGACAAACTGGCATTTTGGCTTATAGCTGAAGTCTGGCTAGAAGATTGGGTCTTCATTTGGAAAAAAATCAGTCATTCATTTTACCTTGCTCCTTCACTTATCAATGATGGCTACCTCCACGAAGGAGGTCACGCTGCTTTACTTAAAGTCCTCTACATTTTAGAGCTTTTTATTAATTCCTTGAGAATTTCATGCAGTGTGTTTTGACCTTATTTACTCTATCTCCCAACTCCCTCTGATTTATCTTCCCTTTCCTTCTCACCTGACCTCGATCCTCTTCTTGTTAAACACATTGGGTTCAATCTATCTGTTCATGTAGTCTTAGATGTCTGGCCTTCCACTGAAGGAGCATGGTTGACCTATTAGTGGCTCTACTCTTAAAAAAAATTGATTTTTTTCTCTTGGAAGCTATCAACTGACAATGATTATTCATCTAAGAGTTAGACCAGTTCCCCTTTCCATGCTGAGATTTTGTTTGAATCAAGCTTACACAGGCCATCTGCATAGTTTCTCAAGTGTTGTGAGCTCATATATGCAACTGTTCTACTGTGTCCAGAAAACACAACTTTTCTTGTTTTTTTTTTCTAGGTTTTGAAACATTTGCTTTTTTTCTAAATTTTTTCTCTTTATTAGATATTGTCTTCATTTACATTTCAAGTGTTATCCAGAAATTTCCCCTTACCCTCCCCCATCACCGCCCTGCACCCCTACCCACCCCCTCCCACATAATGGCCCTGGTGTTCCCCTGTACTGGGGCATATAAAGTCTGTATGACCAAGGGGCCTCTCCTCCCAATGATGGCCAACTAGGCCATCTTCTTCCATATATGCAGCTAGAGACGTGAGCGCAAGGGGAACTAGTTAGTTCATGTTATTCTTCCACCTATAGGGTTGAAGACCCCTTCAGCTCCTTGGGTACTTTCTCTAGCTCCTTCCTTGGGAGTCCTGTGTTCCAACTAATAGCTGACTGTGAGCAACTACTTTCGTGTTTGCCAGGCACTGGTATAGCCTCCTAAGAGACAGCTATATCCTGGCCCTTTCAGCATTATCTTGCTGGCATATGCAATAGTGTTTATTTTGGTGGCTGATTATGGGAAGGATCCCTGGCAGCCGCCGTCACTGGTTGGTCCATCCTTTTGATTCAGCTTCACACATGATCTCTGTAACTCCTTCAATGTGTGCTTTGTTCTTAATTCTAGGAAGGGGCAAAGAGACCACATTTTGAACTTCATTNAATAGCGATAATTTGAGTTCTTCCTTTCCAATTTGTATCCCCTTGACCTCCTTTTGTTGTTGAATCGCTCTGGCTAGGACTTCAAGTACTATATTGAATAGGTAGGGAGAAAGTGGGCAGCCTTGTCTGGTCCCTGATTTTAGTGGGATTGCTTCCAGCTTCTCTCCATTTAGTTTGATGTTGGCCACTGGTTTGCTGTCGATTGCTTTTATCATGTTTAGGTAAGGGCCTTGAATTCCTCATCTTTCCAAGACCTTTATCATGAATGGGTGTTGGATTTTGTCAAATGCTTTCTCAGCATCTAAGGAGATGATCATGTGGTTTTTATCTTTGAGTTTGTTTATATAGTGTATTACATTGATGGTTTTCCGTATATTAAACCATCCCTGCATTCCTGGGATAAGCTTACTTGGTTATGATGGATGATCGTTTTGATGAAACACAACTTTTCTTGTACCCATCTACCTCTTAAGGCTCTTACAATCATTCTCCTCAGTAGCTTCTGACATTTGGGAGGAGCAGAGTGGGTTGTAGATGTCCCATTTAAGGTTGAAAATATCACACACTATATATCCACATATCTATATATAGTGTATTTATATGTGTTGGATAGATAGATAGATAGATAGATAGATAGATAGATAGATAGATAGATAGAGATAGATAGTTATAGTATATTTAGTTATACACACACCATATATAATTATTTAGTTACACACATTTAATATATGTGCGTGTATATAGTTATTTTGTTATACATACATTAACACACACTCTTGAATAGCAGCTTCATTATAGATTAAAACCTTGAATCTTGGAGGGAAGCTCATTAAGACACAGGATGCTTACAACATTAATAACAAGATGGAGAGGAGATTCAAGGGGAAATGAAGCCTTTTACCCTACAGGGAAGCTCCTTAAGCTCAGGAAGTAAATAATTCAAAATAGCTCCAGAAGTCCCTTAAACTGACCAGATTCACTAGGCCCCCCATATCTTCCAGAACTCATAAGCAGTAAGAACTGCTTAGCACATGCCTGAAAGCTGAGCAGCCAGGAAGAGCCACTTGGAAAGAATGCTCTCCAACCTGTAGCTCTGCCTACTAGCTGCACAGTGCACTTTAGCTTTCTGGCTTTGTGAGCTTTTACCCACACCAGGGTGGCTTTGGTGATGCGGGTATCTTTTATTCATTTCTGCTTCTGCACAAATCCTATACCCATATTCATGTAAGTAACCACAATAAAACTCCTAGGTTCACAAAGTTGGACTTTGGTGATGTTTGTAGTTTGGTCTACTGTACATTCCCTATCTGGATAGAGTAGATTTTTTTTTTTTTACATTTCCCCAGAAAGACTGTCATAAAACAGACACATCTCGACAGAGTTTAAATGGAGTCACTCCCTATAAGAAGTAACAATACTCCAATCATAGAATAGGGTTACTACAATATAACAAAAGTCCTCATGACACAAATGTTTTTTTCTCCCGTGGAGTTGTTGGCATGAGTTCTCATATATCCCCAATCCTATTGTGGCTAGAATTGGTTATACCCCAGAACTTGATGGTACAAATATGTGGACACCACATATTTGAGCTATAAAGCACAGAAAAATCAAACTTGTCCTGACATAAATGCTTCATCCCTACTGGAATTCTTTCATAACTCTGGTTCTATGCACCCTACCAGGATAGAAAAGTAATCATTAGTTTTACCCAGATATGAGTTCTGGAGTCTACAATATTGACTGGCTTGGCAAAACATGCCCATTGGTGTAATGGTGGCATGAACACTATAAAAATAAACAACCACTTTTTGATTGGACTTAAGTCCCTCTCTACAAGATGAAACCCATATCTGGTACCATTATCAAGCCAAGGATGCATGGCTAGATAGGTCATAGACCCTATGGAAGAAACTAAAACTATTATTCTGCTAGATGGATATACTAGTAAATAAACTGTTAATCACTTATTGCTGTTACAGACATACATAAATGTATCTTTCAAGCATTAAAAGAGAAGCTTTTACTTGCAGTGGATATTATTAACAAAGGTCCACAACTTGTCAAGATGCAGAGACTAAGAGACTAACAATGCATGTTGAAGAAAAGACAGAATCTTCAACTCATACTGCCGGTCAAATTGGATAGCTACATGAAGAATAAAGATGGGTTCTTATCTCTCACTGTGCATGAAATTCAGTTAGAAATGAATCAGACTTCAGTGTAAAGCCTGATGCCTTGAAATCTGATAACACTCACAGTAATATTCGAAAAAAAAAATACTCAGCTAAACAGAATGGAAATTTAGAGGCATATAATATAGATGGTACTATTGATGTAGCAACTGGAAGATGTGTTTTACCTTGAGGAGATAGGGATCTGAAACATATATTCTTTGCTGCAAAGTTAAACAATTTCTATTAAAACAAATGACCAGGAACAAGAGAGAGAGAGAGAGAGAGAGAGAGAGAGAGAGAGAGAGAGAGATTGAGTGATTGTTGTGTGCACCCACATAAAGGCCAGGTATGGGGAGGAATGAGACAGACCTCCTGGGGCCTGCTGGCCAGTCTAGCTAAACTGGTGAAACCTGGGTTCTAGTGAGAGACCCTCCTTCAAAAAATAAGGTGGGGATTGACTGAGGAAGACACCCAGGGTCAAACTAGGGTCTCATATGTGCATGTACTAGAAAGTAAACCTATACACACACACACACACACACACACACACACACACACACACACACCCCACACACAGAAAGCAGGGGGGGGGGGCAGAGACAGAATGTCAGAATGAACCAGTGTTGTCAGTATAGAGCCGAATGTGAAAGAAAATACATTTTTTAAGGATTTGAATCACTTTAGAAAAAAAAGAAATAACCCTTTTTCTATATTGGAAACAATTTGAATGAGTGATTCCTATTTTGATAGTGAATGTTTTAAGAAACAAAACTGGAGATTAAGTATTTGGAATGAAAATTTTGCATCCAAATTGAGTTATATTGAAATAAGACCTACATCAAAATTCAAAGATTTAGAACAGTTAAAAAAAACTTGTTCTTTATTTATATTGACTACATGTTGCATTTTTCATATATTGAATTGATTGGACTATATTATTAAAACTAATTCTACTAATGTACTCTTTAATTTTTAATCACCTTGTATCTGTTTTACATTTACATATATGGATCTGTCATGTAAAATACATTAGGTTTCTCTTTCTAAGTGGAGTAAAGCTCTAGTCTTTATTTCTTCACTTTTAGAATACTATTTTATCTTGGTCAGGCATTCTTTGCAATGTCTATGTGTACTGCCGCATCGGGTATTCCAATAATGGCGCTCATCTAGAGTGGACATTACAAATGGAGGCACTCACTGGAGGGGACTGATCCCCATAGAGGCCTTGCCTATAGTTTTTGCTTCTCTTGCTTCTACCCAACCCCGTTCCTACTCTTATGCATTTGGCCCTTTAGACTTTTGGTAAATCATAACAGCAAATGACTTCACTCACAGCCCATTGCTTGTTCTCTGTTCCTAAGCTTTTCATCTGCTTGCTTGCTTGAACAAAACATCATCAACCCTTATCTTTACTTGGTATTTCGAACTTTCCACAAGCTTTGTTTTAACTTTCCTGATTCTGCTCACTGGTGTGTGTTCCTAGCCCAAGCACTGCAGCTCTTTGTTTATAGTGCCCACCCATCTGGGATTTTTAATTTTGTTTCATTTTCATTTTGTTTACTTTCTGGTTTTAGATGTATTTTAAAGTACTATTTTTATTCTTTGTAAGTTTCATACATCTATACATTATATATTGATCATACCTATCTTTTACTAGCTCTTCCTAGTGTCTCTATTACATCCTCCTTCTAAACTTCATATTCTCTTTATCTGTTAATACTACCAGAGGAGTGCTGCCTATATGCACAGAGACATGAACCAGCCATTTCCCCAAAGGAGAGTGATTTACCCTCTCGGCAGCCACCAACAGCCATAAACTCCTACAATAAGGGAGGGGCCTTGGGAGTTCCTCTTTTACCCATTCTGGAATTTTGATAGGCTGATTTTGTGCAGGGCTTGTCTAGGTAACCTTGGCTACTGTGCGCTGATGGATGCTGTATCCTTGCCATATCCAGAAGCCAGAATTCAGCTTTCCTTCCAGTCTACTAGCTCTTACATTCTTTCTTCCCCATCTTCCATGTACTTTTCTGCCTTGGTTGGTGGGAGATTGATATAGATGAGCCAGTCAGCCACAGCAGAACACTTACCGTCGTTTTTACAGACTGCAAACAACATGCTAGGAGGCATCTAGCAGAAAGGAACCCGCAGGGAAAGGAAAAGGCACACTCGACATCCAGTTTCGAGGAGGATGGTTACCTGGCCTCTCCAGGCTCCTCCCTGCTTTTACTTCAAAGCTGCCTTCTCTCTGAGCAGACCTGAGTGAGGCTGTAGCTGAGGATGGTGGTACTGGACGACTTGCCCATGTTTCCAGGGCCTGTCTTATTATCACTTCTGTCTGCAGCTCCTGAAGGTTGGCTGAGCTTCTCCGAGGCTCTCCCACTCATTCTGTACCTCTGGCTTTCATTCAGGAGGTTCAGAGCAGCACTGATGTCTGATGGCTTTTGCTGCCCAGACCTGCTCCAGGCTCCTCTTAACTTTCTTATGCATCATCACCCCTTTACCCCCAGTAAACTTTCTTCTGTATTTTGTTTTTACTCCTGCTTCTAAGTGACATCATTTCTTAATACTTTCTCTTTCTTACTCTCTCCTGATTACCTGATTTTTCAGTATCTTCCTGCTCCCTTGGAAAGTGCTCAGGTTTATATAATATAAACTTAGAATAAAGACTTAGAAACCTACATACCTGTTCTACGGATCTCCCAAAATCTAAATGAAAAGATGTGTATGTTATCAATACTTCTTGAGGTGAACTATATATGTTCTTGTTTTTTACTATATTTTATAATCATAGATTTAAGATGTAACCCAAATAAGTAATTCAATTTGTAGCTACCATGACCATCCCTGTTCTTTATAGGTTCCCAGAGCCAGCGTTTAGGTGAATCACACTCAATTGGGAGAGCTGTAAAGTTAACTGCCCTCATATGTTAATCATCTCAACAGCGTTCTTTATTTAGTGGCATTTTTTTTTCATCAGAAAGCCCCAGGGCCTAGCTCTGCTCCTCATCTACTAATCTTATTAAATTACTTCCTAATGTATTTAACTATGATTATTTAACTCATCTAAGGTTGGATAGATTAATTCCATACATATGATGATAGCCCTTTCCTTAAGGGAATATACTCTACCTATTTCTGGCAAGTTCTTCGTCAATGTCAAGATTAATAAGAAAGTAGTCAAAGAAAGCCTTACACACACACACACACACACACACACACACACACACACACACACACACACAGGAAAAATAAGCATATATATGTTAGCATATATAATTAGCATATATATTAATGTTTACTTACTTTAGCTATGTCAGCAAGTCAATATGATGTTTCCATATTAAAAGATATAAAATGAAAGTGTTAGCAATAAAAGATGAAGTATTTTCTAGTGTTCTATTTTCCTTATTCTATTCTTAAGTACAAGCCCTCCTTTTTCTTCACCCAAATGGCTATTATTCTCTCAACAATTAACCCTAAGGGACAAAATCTAGGATTTCCTAGGAAGGCATTACTAGCCACCTTTCCTAGATGGTGGTGCATCTTGGGAAGGGAAACTCAAATCAGCTATGAGAAGGTAAGGCAGAGCTGGGGTGCCTCCTCCGACTTGGGCAGGAGTCAAGTAAGGAGGCAGTGAATGACTATTAGGCTAAGTCTTGAAAGGATTAAACACACACACCCACTTAATTTTGTCCCCAGGAGTCTTCTTGCAAGTCATTTTCTTCCCTATGTAATTCTGTCAAATGTATCCGTGTTTTCATTAACTGCTGAAATCATTTTTTTCTCTTCAATAAAGAGTTACACTGTACTTTTTTGTGTTAGTGAGCATTTATCCTCTTACCTTACACTATTACAATCATTAACTGTGGTGTGTAAATGTAGTAGTTATTACTGCCTAAATTTTGTTGAAAACGCACAATAAAATGGGGAAAGTAGAAAAAGAAAAAGGACAAGAAAAATATGCAGCCAGAATTCTCTGCCAGGAGCAGGGCACTGAATGCGTGACATTTAGCTTCTGTGCCCAGCGGCTGTGTCCTGTGGTTTTAATGAAAAAGAATACGGATCAGCCAAGAAACATAATATTCTTGAGAATTGCACATCATGGCATTGGATAAAATGAAAAATTACATTGAAAATATCTATGAGTTACTTTTTTTCTCCTCCTTTCTTTTTAATCTCATGTTTTCACAAATGAAACACATTTCACTCATGGCCAGGAAGGTGTCAGAGGGAAGATAAGGAAGCTGTGCACCCCAGGAAGATTGCTTATCCCCCCCAAAAAGACTCACAATGAACCACAAGGAGAAGGACAGTAAAATGCTGGAGACTGGTTTACCACCACCACCACCACCACCACCACAACCACCACCATCACCACCACCATCACCACCACCACAGCAACAACAACAGCCACAGCAACAGCAGGGAGAACAAATGAATGTATATCCAGCTCTGCTTCTAGAGAGTCCCGGAGCTGTCAAAGCATGTCAGGATGTTGTGAATAAGTAGAATCTCCACCATGACTTCTCTCTGCAAACAATATTTCAGATAAAACAAAATCTGGGGCAATGCAGCGGACAGAGCCTCTCAATTGTGTAGCATGTTCCTACGCTAGCTTGACTGTGCAGGTCAACAGCTTAAGGGGATGGAAAATTTGTAATAATATTATGCATTAACCTGGCCTTTGTGAACAGTCTCTGCTTACCTGAAAGGTGTACCAGCCTAAAAAAGTGTCATTTCCACAGATGTTTTTCTAGGCTTCTTTTTTATTTGTTTGTTTTGTGGTTGTTGTTGTTGTTGTTTTAATTTATTAGCAAAGTAACATTGAAGCCTTCTTTAAGGAGAGGAATTAGATTCGACATTCAGGAGGGAGGAATATTGATTCTGGATATAAACAGGTACCTGTAGACTTATCATCAGGACATGGATATGAGTGGCTTTTGTTTAATCTGATATTTTTATATTATAAGAACCAAAATTAGTTGTTGGCTGAATTTCACATTTGTTAACCAAATCAGGCAATAACAAAGAGTTTAGGAGATGTGCTCACAGCCCTGACTCTT